>CM044904.1:44287697-44718334 GCA_024500145.1 Gentiana dahurica var. dahurica
CATCACAGACTTGCCTAATTTCTGATTCCATATCCTTGACTTTAATTACTAAGTTTGATCCCTTAGCCTTCTGTAACTGAGTTTGAGCCCTCAGCCTTCAGTCTTCAGTCTTCAGCAGGTTTCTGACTAGTCTACTGACTTATCTACCCTACTGATATTGATTAGTCTACTGATAAAGCTCAGCTGACCATTACAGTGCTTGTTTGATCAAACCTATTTATGAATCAAACTCTAATAAACCTATACATTTGATCTAGACATCTTTTTGCCTTTGCACTATAACAGCTAGTCTGGCACTCATCATCAAAACTAAGAAATAAGTCCAACAATTTCCCCCTTTTTGGTGATGATGCCAATACCCTCACCTAACAGCAAAGCAAAAAGATATAAAACAAAAACAGAACAAATTCATTCATCTTTCATTATAATCAATTGTTCAAAGATATTACAGTCTAGAATCAGCAAAAAAAATAATGCAGTTAAAGTATGCTGATCTACTGTCTTCTCTCCCATTCTTGTCTGGCTTTCTCTGCTTGTTCTTGATATTCTCTGATTTCTCTAACCATATCTCTCATCCCATCATTCTCAATCAGAGAGAAGTCAATATGAGGATTTACATGTTTCCACCAATGCCATGCTTCAGGTAGAGTAAGGGACATTTGATTTACCCTGAAGCCTAACCTCATATACACTTCTTTAAATTCATTCACTGAATCCTTTGCCTTTGTAGTAGGTATACCAATGCCACTTCTAACACCTCTGTGTTTGGCCCTCAAGGATTTGATTCTTGCTTCCCAAAAATTTAGTCCCAAAAATAAGTTCAGACCTTCATGAAACCCCTTGTCATGATAGGGTCTATGTCTGTTATTGTATACCTTCTTGTATTGTTGGAGAAGCTCATCAGTGAGTGGAAGTCTGCCATGTGCTGGTTGTCTGAAAGCATTTGTATCAGCTTCCCATCTCTTCTTTGCAAAAACTCTGGCAACTTCTTTTGCTTCTGTGTTGCCTCTTCCCCCTTATTGACATCATCAACAAACCGGGACATCAGGCCATGCACACTTTCCTGTGTGATAACTAGGCTGCTTAGTTGTCCTTCAATGATTTCAGTCCTAGTATCAATTGCTGTGATCCTTCCTTGCATTGTTTGCTCCAGCAGGGTTATCCTCTCAGTAAGTTTAGGATCAGGCACAGCAGGTTGTTATGCAGCAGCAGGCTCAACAGGTCTAGGTGTAACAGTAAGGTTGTCAAGTTTCTGATGGATGGAAATAAATTGGTCTTTCAGAAACTTATCTTTTGCTGTATTTCCAACCTTGATGCCCCTCACATCTAGTATCAAATCATTCACAGCATTCTGAGTAGATGTGAAGTTTGAAGCAACTGTACTAGTAGATTGTCTGTTTTCATTCACCATTTTCATCAGTTCTTCAAATCTCTCTTCCTGTCTGTCCAGTTGAGTCCTTAACTGTTGCATGTCATTCCTTACAGTCCTCAACTCATGCAAAATTCAACTGGCACTTCACTGGTCATTCTTCCACCAGTGGCTTCATCAGCAGGCTCCTCCACATTATATTGTGGCCTCTGATTGCTCACAACCATTGCCCAACTCCTATCTAGTCCAGCAGGGTTAGGTCCTTGATATTCCTCCAGAATAGGATCAATGGCAGGTTCCTCAAAAATAGGTACAAATGCCTGTTGGGGGGATCAACATTAACATCTTCTTCTTCAGGCATTTGGAACTCTTCATCACTAAAGTCATAGTCCAGCAGCTGCTCATCCACATTAACAGCAGTCTGCTGACCATCTTTTCCTTCAGTGGTCTTGTCTCCAGTAGGCTCCACTACAGCAGCCTCTTCAGCAACAGGGGTTTCCTCCAAACCCAAAGTTTGTTCCAACCTTTGTCCAGGTGCTGTTTGAGACTCAGCAGCCTGTACCTCCTGTTCCAACCTGTGTCCAGGTGTTGTTTGTGACCCAGCAACCTGTACCTCCTCTTCAACTCTTGGATCAGGTGCAATAAATGCCACAATCACTTGATCTGGAAATATGTCCATGTTTTCTTGTTGAAATGATTCCAAATCAGTGATCCCTCTCAGCAGGTTTGCTGTTTTGGTTAGTACAGCCTCAGTGTCAATCCAGTGTTGATATTGATTTGATTCCTCTGAACTGGCACTGGGTTCATTGTGATCAGTGACCTTCTCTTCATCCAAACCAGCACTATGTTCAGCTTCAGTTTGTGCAGTAGGCTCTACAACATGGAATGTATTTGGTTCATCAGCTGGCCTACTAGCACTAAAATTGACTCCATCATTGATCAATGCTTCCAGATCATCCATGGTGAGATCCTGCAGATCCTCATCCATCTCTCCAGTCTGCTGGCCCTCAGCAGACTTACCAGTATCAGTGGACTGTTGTGCAGGTGGTTCTATGATTACTGCAGTCCCACTGGTTCCTCCTGGTCCAGAGGGGAAATCTCCTCTAGAATCTGATGATGAGGATGAGTCATCATTGCCATCTCTTGGATCCCTAAACTTGATACCCTCCTCTTTCTGTTGTTCATCAAATAAGTCCATCAATCTGGATTGTAGCAGAGTGGTATCAACTAGGTCCAACAAATTCTCTACTCCCAATTTTTCAAAAGCCCATTCCTCAAAATCTGTCATAGGCTCAGCAGCTGGCTTTTGCTTCTTATAGAATCCAAACTTCCATTGAAAGTAATCAGCCACCAGCAGGATTTTTGGATCAACATACCCCTCTTTCCTCTTCTTCTCATGTTTTTCATAGGGTAAGAATGATCCTTTGGGAGCTCTTCCAGTACCTTGTTGGCCTCCAAAGGTCCTAACAAGCTGATTCAAAGTTGCTTCAACAGATGCCTCAAAGTCAGTAGGTTGCTGAGGTTGTGTATTGGTACCTACTACTTCCATCTGTACAATACTTGGTTCCCCCTGACTTACACGCTCATCAGCAGGGTTAGCAGCAGACTGTTCTTCCCCCTGAGTTCTTGCAACACATGCAGGGTCTTCAACCATTTTTTCAACTACCACAGCAGGTTCAGGTTCAATGGTTTGCTGTGGGTCTTCAGTAGATACTACAGCAGGCTCAAGTTCAGTAGACTGCTGTATATCTCCAACAGATTGCTCAACAACAACCTATGCAGCTTCAGTAGATTTAACAACCTCTTCTGGTGAGGAGTCAGTAATTTCCACAGGCTTGATGATAGTTAAGGGCTCAGCCTCAATAGCCTCTTCTTCCTCTTCTACTGATGCTTCCTCTTGGATTCTTTGTGCCTCCAAGTTTTTCAGTTCTTTCCCCTTTCCATGTTTCTTTTTGTGGGTGATTTCTTTCATCCTCTTGGAAAGTGGCTCATCATCTTTTTCAACCACAGTAGACTTCCTCTTTCTACTATCTTCTTTCTGTTGTTCCCTCAAGATTTCAACAACAGTTCTTCTTGCAGCAACAGCAGGGTCAGTAACCTCCACTGAACCCTCAGCAGACTCAGCAGTCTGTGCTGTTTGCTTCCTTGTTCTTTTTGAAGGCTTTAATACTTCAGTTATCTTCCTTGTTTCAGCACCCTTTCTTTTCTCAGCAGCTTTCTTTGGTGCAGCAGGTTTAATAGGTTTCATTTTAGTTTGCTTGACCTGCTCACCACCAACATCACCATCATCTCCACCATTACCATCATCAGCAGCCTCTCCAGCAACCTCTTCATCATCATCCAGACCAGGAATTGCATGATTAATCTCTTTCTTGTATCTGGACTGATTTATCTTCTCAGCTTCTATGTCAGGAACCTCCAAGTGATTCAGCAGGGTCTGAACCATTAATCCTAAGGGCAAGGCCTTGGATTTCCTCTTTCCCTCTTTTTCTTCCTTGGCTACCTTCTTCATGTAATGAATGAAATAGCCAGCCCAATCAAACTTCATGCTCCTGCAAATGATTATCATCAGCTCTATCTTGGGTCCTGATAGAGTATCCATACTTCCAACCAGTCCTAGTATGTTCTTTGCAATGAGTTTGCTCAGCAGGTTGTACTCATTCCCAATATGTCTGCAGTTGATGCCTGGAACAGATTTGGTGGCTTCATTTGTTTTGATTTGATCAACAAGCGCCATCTTGTCCAATCCCATTGCTTCAGGATTTACTGGACCATCCACCATTTCTTCAAAACCAAAAACTTCCCTCCGTAGACTGGGGGAAACTTCAATCTCCTCAGCATTCACAGTTGTTTTGAATGCTACGCTTTCTTCTTCCACAACCATGTGTTTCCAGAAATCCACAACGTTTGTATATGAGATTGTTTCCAATCTTATATTGAGTTTGTTCTCCAAGCCAGCAAACCTTCTTATTCTTCGACCAAAGTTGATGGCCAGCTCTGTTTGGTTTGCATCAACAACATAGCCTCTAACACTTTGGCTTGATTCGATCTGAACATCAATCTTTTCGGCCATTGTTATGAGAAAATAAGATGAAGAAGATAGTTTCTCAAATCTGTGTTCACACAGTGTAAAAACGGAGAGTATTAATCTGAGATTTTGCAAGTAGAGAATCTGCTGTGTGATAGGCCTGAATATATAGACATGAGGTGGTTGTAACTGTCAGTGCACATACATCCATATTAACCACAATTAATCTGAATAAGTGTTGTTTTGACACGTGGCCCATTACTCCTCCATAACGTTTGTAACCGTTGGATAGTGTTAACTGCGGTTATAAAGGATAAAATAAATATCCTGCCAATCTGCTTTTTGACTTTAAAAGCTTTGACTGTGTAACGTTCCATTCAGCAGGGTAGTCCTCAGCAGGGTGGGCTCGGCAGTCTGCTGATAAAGGTACTTCAGCAGCCTACTGATAAAGTGACTCTGTTGATCCTTAATTTCTTCTTGTTTTGTTCAATTGATAATACAAGATGAAGTTTAATACCAATGACTGATCTGTCAAGTGAGCTCACCCAACATGACAAAGACCAATCCCCTTGGCAACCTCATTTGCTCAATTGTCCAAACATAAGTACATGGAATTATTGATACCAATGACTAATCTGCTAAGTGAGCTCACCCAACATAGCAAAGACTAATCCCCTTGGTGAATTCCAGTACACTGCTGATTATCAGTCAACTTTGATAATTCCGAGTTCAGTTCTTAGTTTAGCAAATCTTTCACTATCAAGTGGTTTAGTGAAAATATCAGCAAGTTGATTTTCAGTAGGTATATATAGAACCACCACATTTTTATTTTCAACATGATCTCTTATAAAATGATGTCTCACATAGTGCTTGGTCCTTGAGTGCAAAACAGGATTTTTTGTGATTGCAATTGCACTTGTGTTGTCACACATAATTGGAATTTCCTTTTCTTCAAATCCATAATCCCTTAATTGTTGTCTTAGCCATAATACTTGTGCACAACAACGTCCAGCAGCTATATACTCAGCCTCAACAGTGGAAGTTGATATAGAATTATGTTTCTTGCTAAACCAGGAGACCAGTCTATTTCCCATTAACTGACAGGTTCCTGTGGTGCTTTTTCTATCAATTTTGCATCCAGCATAATCAGAATCTGAGTAGGATATGACTTTGAAGCTTCCATCTTTGGAATACCATATCCCTACTCCCAAAGTCTCCTTTAGGTACTTGAGAACTCTCTTGACTGCACCTAAATGAATTTCTTTAGGTTTAGATTGAAATCTTGCACAAACTCCTACAGCAAAGGATATATCAGGTCTGCTGGCAGTAAGGTACATCAGACTGCCTATCATCCTTCTGTATAAAGTCTGATCAACATCTTTTCCTTCTTTATCTTTATCCAATCTGATGTTTGTACTCATTGGAGTTGATATCTTGGTGCTGTTTTCCATACCAAATTTCTTCAGCAACTCTTTGGTATACTTGGTTTGATGAATGAAGATTCCATCTTTCATTTGTTTAACTTGTAATCCCAAGAAGTAATTCATTTCTCCCATCATACTCATTTGGAATTTGCTCTTCATTAGATTTGCAAACCTTTCACAAAGTAAATCATTTTCAGAACCAAAGATTATGTCATCAACATAAATTTGTACCAGCAGGGTGCTGTCCCCTTCACTGATTCTGAAAAGTGTCTTGTCAATGGTGCCTTTTGTAAAACCATTATCCACCAAGAATTGAGATAGAGTCTCATACCATGCTCTTGGTGTTTGTTTCAATCCATAAAGTGCTTTATTGAGTCTATACACTTTATCTTCTTGATTTTTAACTTCAAATCCAGGAGGTTGCTGAACATACACTTCCTCCTCTAGAATGCCATTCAAAAATGCACTTTTGACATCCATTTGATATACTTTGAAGTTCTTATATGCAGCATGTGCCAAGAATAATCTGATAGCTTCCAATCTTGCAACAGGTGCATAAGTTTCATCAAAATCTATTCCTTCTGCTTGAGAATAGCCTTTTGCAACTAGTCTGGCCTTATTCCTTACAATGGTACCAGATTCATCAAGTTTATTTCTGTATACCCACTTAGTACCAATGATATTTGCATGACTTGGCCTTTCAACTAGTGTCCAAACATGATTTCTTTCAAATTCATTTAATTCTTCTTGCATAGCTATTATCCAATCTAGATCTGAAATAGCTTCTTCAACAAGTTTTGGTTCCAATTGAGATAGAAAACAAGTAAACATTGCTTCCAGTTGTCTTCTAGTCCTTACACCTTGCTGTACATTGCCAATAACTTGTTCAGCAGGGTGATTCCTTAACCATTGTGGATTCTGGTTAGTTTGAATATCAAGAACCTCATCTTCAGTAGGGTCTGCTGTAGCTTCTTCAACAACAGGGGGTTCAGCAGATCCTTGAATTGCTTCAGTTGTTGCATCAGTAATGTCACCAGCAGGGTGTTCAGCAGGGGCAGTATCAGAAACTTTTAAGTCATTGAATCTTTCCAAAACTTCAACACAATCTGGATCAGTGACTTGTTGATTCTCAGCAGGTTCACAATCTTCATCTTCCATACCAGTGAACTTAGGTTCATCAAATACAACATGGATTGTTTCTTCATGCTTCAATGACCTTTTTTTCAGTACCCTGAATGCTTTGCTGACTGAAGAATATCCCAAGAAGATTCCTTCATCTGACTTTGGTTGGAATGTCTTCAAATGAACCTTGTGATTTAGGATAAAAAAAATTTGCTTCCAAATGGATGGAAATAGGATATGTTTGGTTTCCTACCATTCCAAAGCTCATAAGGTGTCTTCAGCAGCTTCTTGTTCACTGATGTTATGTTTTGTGTATAGCATGTTGTATTAACTGCTTCAGCCCAATATCTTTCAGGTGGCAATGCTTCACATATCATTGTCCTTCCTGCTTCCTTTAAAGTCATGTTTCTTCTTTCAGCAACCCCATTTTGCTGAGGTGTACCAGCAGCAGCAAGTTGATGTAGTACACCATTCTGTTCACAGTATTCTCTTATAACTTTGTTGAGAAATTTAGTACCCTGATCTGATCTTATTTTTATTACTGTTAAACTTTTCTCATTTTGTAATCTCTTTAAAAGATTAGGCATGCTTTGGAGTGTTTCACTTTTATTGTTCATAAATATCACCCAAGTGAACCTTGAATAATCATCCACAACCACTAAGGTGTATTTCTTTCCAGTTACACTTGTTGGAGTTATTGATCCAAAAAGATCCATATGCATCAGCTCCAACACTCTATTAGTTGATTGTTTGGTTTTTGACTTGAAGCTTGACTTTATCTGTTTACCTTGCTGACAAGCATCACAAATAGCATCATTCTTGAATGTGATCTCAGGTAAACCAATCACCAGCTTCTTCCTCACCAACTGATTTATAACATCAAAGTTTAAGTGATTTAACTTCTTGTGCCATAACCAATTGAGTTCAGACTTGGTATGCACAATCAGGCAGGTTTCTGGAACTGCAGTAGACCAATCCACAAAATACGTGTTTTGTTGTCTTCTACCAGCAAGTACAACTTGATCACCTCTTTCACTAATGACAATATAGTTGTTTTTGTCAAAAGTGACCTTGTATCCCATGTCACAGAATTGCCCAGTGCTCAGCAAGTTGTAGTCCAGTCCTTCCACATATGCAACATTCTTGATTGTAAGTCCATTTCTTACAAGTGTGCCATATCCTCTTGTATATCCAGGTGTATTCTTGTTGCCAAAATTCACCCTTGGACCATCTTTTGCCACAAAGTTTGTTAAACAGTGCTTATTCTTTGTCATGTGTCTGGAACATCCACTGTCAAAGTACCAGACTCCCTACAAAACAAAGTTAATGCATTTTAGGTACCCAAACCTGTTTGGGTCCATAGTGGTCAGTAGTAAGCATGACTTTTGGTAAGTTTCCATAAGGTCTTCTCCTAAAAGTGTCATACTTTGGTTCATACATGTATTCCACACATCCATAAGTTCTAACAGTAGGTTGTGTTGGATTCACATATGTTTTCTGGCCTTTTGGTTTATAATGCTGTTTGAAGTGATTCTTGGTGTTAGAAGCATTAGTATAACCATTTGTTTGTTGTCTGTTAGGAACAGCCCTGTAATATGGAGTCTGCTGAGGTCCCTGCTGAGGCCTTTTATATTTCCTCTGCTGAGTCCTTTGCTGATTCCATTGCTTAGGTTTTACCCTAGCAGCAAGGTTATACTTGTTGTTTCTAACAGTAGGTACAGGAGTATTCCAATCATCATCAGTAGGGAACAGTCTACCTTTCCCCCTGAGATAAGTATCCCTTGAATGATTAACATTTTTAGATTTGGAATTCTTATCCTTGGAATATTTCTGACCTTTACCTTTTTGTGGTCCAGCAGACTTGGTAGCAGGTCTGCTATCAGTAGGTCTAGAAGGTCCAGCAGTCCTATTTTTAGATTTGTTCTTTTTATTAGGAGCTGTTGACTTCTTTGACTTCTGATTTGGCTTCTTTGAAGTATTCTCAGTAGGTTTTACTGCCTCAGCAACCTTACTTGGAGTTGGATCTTGTGCTGGTACAAACTTAGGACCAATTCTGGTGCTAGGTTCAGTAACCTTACTGGATCCACTCTTTTTGGATTGTTGAGTTCCAAATCCAAGCCCTGGCTTATCACCATAAGGCTTTCCAGATTTGTATGCAGTAGTGGAGCAAGATGGTTCAGCAGATTCAGGGGCTGCTGAATGATCAGCAGGCTTACACTGATTCTGTCCAACATCCTTCTCTTTACCTTTGAGAACTCTTAATTCAGCTTTCAATTTTCCAACTTCTAATTCAATATCTTCTTTTTCAGCCTTCAAACTCTCATAACCAGATTGTATTATCCTCAGTGGATTAAGGATGGCATCCAAAGTCTCGTTATTATCAGAATTTCTAGGATTTGAACCACAGGTTGATTCACAATCACTTCCAGCAGGAGTGTTTATAGATACAATATTGTATACCCCTTCAGTTTCATCCATATTAGCTATCAAAGCATAATCTTCCATCTCAGCAACCAATGCTGTGTCATCTGATTCATTTCCCTTTTCAGATTCCACTTCATATCCTGATTCATCTTCGGCAACCATAGCCTTCTTGCTATGTCTTCTTTGTTGACTCTTGGTCTTCAGTAGGTCTAGACAATCAGGTCTAAAGTGTCCAGGCTTCTTGCAGTTGAAGCAAAGATAATCTGGTTCCTTACTTTGTTTTAACTCAGGACATTCAGGTTTGAAGTGTCCTGGTTTCTTGCAATGAAAGCACAGATAGTCATTATCTTTCTTTGATTCTTCTTTCTTTCTTTCAGTAGGCCTTTTTGTGATGTTTCTTGAAGGGGCCTTTCCAGTCTTCATCATCCTGATCTTCTTGCTCAAGAGGGCAATTTGCTCTTGCATCTCATCCAGCAGATCATCTTGTCCTCCAGATGTTTCTTCCTGATGTGAAGCAGCTAATGCAGTGGTCTTTGGCTCTTCTTTTTCAGTTTCAGGTACAAGTTTTTTGCTAAATTCATAAGCCTTGAGATCTGAAAACAACTTGAAGGTGTCTTCTTCTTGCAACTTTCTCATTTCTTATATTGCAGTCACCTTCATTTTCCAAACATCTTTTGCAGGTAGAGCCTCCAAGATTTTCGTGTTTATTTCTTCTTTTGAATAACTTACACTCAGTAGGGTAAGTTCATCCAGGATTGCATTAAATCTTGATTCCATTTGCTCAATGGTTTCATTTGGCAGCATCTTGAACTTTTGGAACCTCTTTTTGGCCACACTGATTTTATTCTTCTTTATTGCATCAGTGCCTTCACAGATCCAATGTATCTTGTCCCAAAGTTCCTTTGCAGTTTTGCAATCTTTAACCTTCATTTACATATTGCTGTCCAATGTTCTATAAATTATGTCAATAGCAATATTGTTGAGGTTTGCTCTTTTTCTGTCTTCTGCTTTCCATTCTCTTTTTGGTTTAGGAATGTACTCAGTTGTATCACCCACTGTTACTGCCTTGGTAATCTCCAGTGGTCCATCAGTTAGTACATCCATCATCTCATCATGAGTTGCAGCAAGGTAAGCCTGCATTCGACGTTTATACTCATCAAATTTTTCTAAAGAACACATCAGCATAGTTCAAGCATACTGTGTGTTATCCATGATGCAAGTCTTTGAAAATCAGTAACTTGAAAGAAAGTTTCAAAGAATTTTCACAAGCACAACAAGTAGGATTTCATCAGAACAGAAGCACTGCTCCGATACCAATTGTTGGTCCCTTGAAAAGGCTTTGGTTAAGTTTAGAGGGGGGGGGGGGGGTGAATAAACTTAACACTTAAAACTTTGGAGTTAACAAATTCTGCAACTTCAATAGCCTGCTGATGCTTTAGTAGTCTGCTGATACCTCAGTAGCCTGCTGATAAACAGTAGTCTACTGACAGTTGAGTTTGCTGAATTTGTGCAGCGGAATTATATCAAAATTAAGCCTTAATACTTGTTGTTAAATATGATACTAAGTATTAGATACTCAGTAGTGCAAGTGTGTGATTTCAATTGCTAGATTCAGTAGGTTGATGTGTGAAATAAACTAAGTGCAGAATGTAAATGCTGAAAGTAAGTAGGCAAATTTTATAGTGGTTCCAGGTGGTGTAATCCTGTCAGTCCACTCTTCTCCTGTGATGTTGGAGGAAATTCACTAGAGATCTTTGATGTAGCTGTTACAAAGATTCCTAAGTTGCTTGTCCTTCACCAATAACTATGGCTTCACAAACTGAAAACTAGGAACATGTAGGATTGCTGCTCCTGAGTCTTCCACTGGTCCTTGAAGAGTAGGATTGCCTCTGCACCAGCTCCACCAAAAACAACAGTCTTTCACACCAAAGTGCTTCACTGTCTTCAGCCGGTTCTTTATAAAATAAAGATTGAATCAAGTAAATGATTCAGTTGCAGCAGCTTGATTAGGATGATATAATCAGCAGCTTGCAGACTTCAAGTGTGTATGCTTGATGTAGCTTGAATGTAGAAAACACTTGAAGAATTTCTCTAGATCAGTAGCTTTAAGTTCAACAAGTTCAGTAGGGTGTTTTTCAGCTCAGTAATATCTCTTCAAAGTTTGTTAATTTTCATCATCTTGTTTCTGAGTTGAAAGTCCTCTATTTATAGGCAAGAATGCATGTGACTTGTATTTGAAATTCAAATGTAACCGTTCCTTGTTTTTGTCCCATCTGATTTGCATTCTGTCACTATTCATAGGATTGACACTGTCAGAATTCCTTTTTGACAGTGCAGTCTGTCCACCCTTTGACTTGTATCCATTGGATAATAATCTGAATCATCCCAACGTCTGTTTAATCTCAGCCCTTGATTTGTTTGATAAGTCAGAGGTAGTTGGCTGTCATTTTCAATGTAATCTTGAATTACCCGAGGTATTTAATCAGCAGGTTCATCAGTCTGCTGTGATACATGTCAGTCTGCTGAACTCCAATTTGATGTGTATAAAATACAATGCAGCTGACTTCTTTTATCTAACTTTTATTTGTGAAGTTAGATTACACCTTTTTGAATATAACCAAGTTCCAAACATCATTCAACTTATGGAACCTAGACCTTGTACACAAGGTATATGTAGTCAGTTTAGGTCATCACAGACTTGCCTAAATTCTGATTCCATATCCTTGACTTTAATTACTAAGTTTGATCCCTTAGCCTTCTGTAACTGAGTTTGAGCCCTCAGCCTTCAGTCTTCAGTCTTCAGCAGGTTCCTGACTAGTCTACTGACCTATCTACCCTACGGATATTGATTAGTCTACTGATAAAGCTTAGCTGACCATTACAGTGCTTGTTTGATCAAACCTATTTATGAATCAAACTCTAATAAACCTATACATTTGATCTAGACATCTTTTTGCCTTTGCACTATAACAGCTAGTCTGGCACTCATCATCAAAACTAAGAAATAAGTCCAACATTAATTTCTCCAACAATCTGAAATAATGGCATTTACTAAAGTTGAACCCGGAATGATCATCTTACTCGATCAATACATCACAAGATATACAGATCAAACACTAGCCAAGCAGATTGCAAACAAATCAGAAAAATTAAAGGTCTGGAGCAAGTGTTCAACATAAATTTGAAAAGTGTATGTCTGGATAGCATTGGTGACTTCTATGATTTTGGAAAAACAGACATAGAAGAAGAAGACGTTCACACTTACATCACTCAAGTCAATGGAAAAGAGATCAAAGTTACAGATAACCTAATTGCAGATATTTTTGGATTTGAGAAATCTAGTTTTACCTCTGTTCTTAAGATATCTAAAGAACAGAAAGAGAAACTTTGGAAAGAAATTGCAATTGTAGTAGATTCAAATGTATCACTATCTGGATCAACATGACTACTCAAACCTGAATTCAATTTCTTGACCAAGATGCTAGCAAATTGCGTGATCGGAAACGCTGGCAACTTCAGTAATCTCTCCGGCACAGAGTGGGACCTACTTTATGTTATTTGGTTCGGAGAAGATTTCAATTGGCAGAGATACATATTTGATGAATTGGTTGCACAATCTTCTGATGTGCCCAAGAAGAAAAACACAGAGAAAAAAGGGTGATTCTATCTCAAGAAGACCCTTGCTCTCCTAGCTCAAAGGATTATCGATCAATTTGGGATTGCTAGGAGAAAGGAAACTACAGTTGTTGATGGTAAAATTGCATCCAAGGAAGAGAAATCCAAGAAAAGTAAAGCTGGAGTTTTTGAAACTGAACCAAAGAAGAAGAGGAAGAGGTCTACCAAGAAAACTGAAACTACTACTGAGGCACTGGAACCTATTGAACAATTAAGAGAAAAGAAAAGGAAACTGGAAGAATTGGAAAAAGTCACAACCGGACAAGTTGTTGAAAAAAGCAGTAGAGGCTTCACCAGTAAAATCAGCCACCTCAGTTACTGAAAGCCAGGGAAAGAAATCCAAAATTGAGGAAACCCCCACCAAACAAATCATTGCTGAATTTGAACCTGTTGCTGAAAAAGTACCTGTTGGAAATATTATTTGTGTTTTGATGATGATTCATCACGTAATTAGACAAATCACTTACAACCCATGATGATGAAGTCGTAACTAACTGTTATAGTGCTTAATGAAAGAAGAAGCAAGAAATGGTCTAGAGATAAATGTATAAGTTCTATCTAGAGTCTGAACCTTGTACAGGTTGTTTCGGACAAGCATTGTAATAGAATAGAAACTAGGCGAACAGCTGAGTCACAACAAGAAAACTGAGTTAGAGCAAGAAAACATAATACGACTATAAAGAACTGAGGGTTCAAACTCAGTTATGCTAGAACTGAAGAAGATAAGTTCGCTGAGGGACACAGACTCAGTTGGCTTATCTAGAAGACTGAAGAACTGAGGGACACAGACTCAGTTACAGGAAACTAAAGAACTGAGGTGGCAAACTCAGTTGGAAGCTAATTAAGTCGTGACTATAAGTCAGGATTCAGGCAAGTCTGTGGTGACCTAAAACTGAGCTATAGATCATGTAAAACAGAATAATCTTAAGGACAAAGATTATCAGTTGACTGGATAAGAAGAAACTGATTGGTGTACTCTGACTTAGTCAATTAAAGTCAGATATTAAGTATACAAGGTACTCAGTTTTGAAGAAGAGTAGAAAACTGAGTTAAGGCCTTGTCAAATTTAAACTGAGTATACGACAAAAGATCGTACATGTGAACGTTGGCTAAACGACAAGTGTAACGGCTACAAGAGCTAGTGACCGTTACATCATCCCTATAAATACACAAGAGAATCACTCAAAGAAGAATGAGAGGAGGATCAGAAAAAGAGCTTTACAAGCATATATTCTAAGATCCAAATCCAGATCCACAAAATCAAATATATCTAAAAAAGGGGGAAGCCAACGAAATTGCCTTGAAGACTTTAAAGAAAGATCCAGTAACCCATTAAGGGGAAAGATGGCATCTTGGAGCTACAAAGTCAGATCCAGAGGAATCAGACAGCTCACTGAATTAATCCTTGATTAATTCTAAACCTAACCTTTGTGAAAAAGGGTTGGCTGTGCATAGTTTGAAGAGAGCAATTCTACCTTTCTTCATACGGTTGCAACTTGGTTGCCACAGATGTTGGTG
The DNA here is from genome assembly GCA_024500145.1 of Gentiana dahurica var. dahurica. NCBI lineage: Eukaryota > Viridiplantae > Streptophyta > Magnoliopsida > Gentianales > Gentianaceae > Gentiana > Gentiana dahurica. The sequence goes on from CM044904.1 coordinate 44,302,258, forward strand.
CAGTCTGAGGACTGTGTGTTGGTATTAGTGGTGAGCTGGTGAAGGAGCAATTCCACCTCCGAAGGATCAGTGTGCAGAGTGAAGGGAGCAATCTCACCTTTCTTCATTTTGTGTAGACAGTGAAACTAGGGTGTCGTGAAGGACTGTCATAGTGCTAGGATTTTGTAACGGTTATTTCATTATTCTAGTCATACCTCATACGCCACAGGAGAAGGGGAGACGTACGGGATTACACCACCCGGAACTTCCATAAACAAATCTTGTGTTGATTTACTTTATGAATTTGTGTTTAGTTTATTTTATTTACTGGTTTATCACTCAGCAAACACTAGACACTGAGTCAGCACAGATCTGATACATAGAGAGTCTTAGAACTTAATTGACACATCTATTGCATTAAAGGCTATTACTTATCCGCTGCCAGTTAACAAGACTAAATATAAGTCAGTATTGATTTATATTCAGTTGAGCTAACAGAACTCCTCACAAGTTAAGAGACATGAACAAAACTGAACTGAAGATCTGTTTGAGTTTCAGAGAAACTCAGTTCCTGGGGATTTTCCAGTTCAGGATTAGTTTTTGGTGACAAGTTTATTCACCCCCCTATAAACTTGTGTTAGCCTTTCCAAGGGACCAACAATTGGTATCGGAGTAGTTCCCTCTTTTGAAGGTGATCCAAATCGTTTACCGCTTCAAGGTTCAGTTGTTTCCGATACCAACAATTGGTATCGGAGCAGTGCTTCTGTTTTGAAGAGATTCATTACTAATCCAGTATCAGTTTGTCTACTTGAAGTATCTGTCTGTCCGATTACTTGTTTGGAGCATCCAATTGTTGAAGACCCCTCACTGTATCAGTTCATTTAGTTTCAATGTCTACGTCTAGAGCTAGAAGTTGGCTTATTCACCCCCTGACTAATTGCTTGCAAAATATTTCTGATTTTTAGGATCAAATGATCGAAAGGTTCAGTGCGTCAAATTTACATACAAATTCAGAACCTCAACTCAGTGATGATGTGGATACAAACTTCATTGCTCATATTAACGAATCCAGAGGAGTTCCATCACTAAGAGACCTCTCAAAAGGAGGAGGAAAGGAATTGTTGCAAATGGTTGTTGATATGAAAGATCCATCACAGCAACAAAATAGTCTACATTCAAATCCTAAAACAGCAACAAATCATCAAGAAAAGGTACATTCTTCAAATCAGTTATCATCTGCTGAACTCAGTCTGAGAAACTTTGATCTTGTCAAGTTAACTGAAAAACTTACAATAGAACTAAAATTAAAAGATAGGGAACTTGACAAAGCAAAAGATTGGAATGAGTTTCTTGAAACTGAGGTGCCAAATCTAGCTGAATGGTTAATGTCTAGTAAATTTGACAAAAGCAATGATAATCCCCCACCCCTACCCAGTCTTGAGATTTTAAAAAGTATAAACTTTAGAAATCAAGATACTGGAAGATCTAGTGAATTGCACAAGGAAACTAAAAATGATAAATCTAGAAGAATCCTTGTGAAATCAACTAAGATTGAGCGTAATGGTTTATCCAGAAAAGAGTTGAGAAGGCTTAATTCTCTCAACAAAGAAACTGAAAATAATACTTCAGTAACTAACTCAGCCGGACCCAAAAAGATATGGGTACCGAAGAAAACTTAAACTGTTTTGCAGGAAAAGTCAGTTCACATTGCCAAATCCTCAGAAAACTGACTCCTATACAAAACTGAGAAAGCAAAGGCTGATGAAGGACAAATTGGTCAAAAGCAGAAAACTTTCCAGCTACCATCTGACGTTTGGACGGACATTACAAATCACTCGAAGCCACGTGTCAATCTGGGAGAAAAAGTAGATGTACATCCCTACATAATCTCATTGATTATGACACGACTCTCATTTTTGAAAACGATTGATAGACGCAATCTTGACGAAATCCTGTTCAAACAACTTCAAAACTTTCAAGATTCCACCCCCAGAATTTCACAAATCAGAAATCCATGGATCGTTACCACATTGATGAAGGAATCACTACAAGCCTGGACGAATTCTGTCAAAAATTCTCAAACTCCACTCTTTCAATCCAAATTGCACAAAAGATCATAAAGATTCGAGGATTGGAGAACCTGATTGATACAAAGGTCACTACTCTATGTCCAGATGGTATCAAAGACTTCTACAGGAACGCCGAAATCATCAACAACGGAAAAAGCTTCAAAACGACTGTTCAAGATAAAATATTTACTGTTGATAACATTTGCTATCACTTGTCTTCGGGTTAGACATAATCGGAGGATCTTTATCTTTCACATTCGGAAATGATGAAAAGAGAAAACTTTGGAGTGTCACTGCAATCAACAAGAAAGAGAAGAACTTTAGTGGATCTATCTATTAGCAGAAACGTGAATTTGCATTTTTGACGATTCTTCTGACCAAAAATGTCATTGGTCATGCTAGAAATTTGTATACTCTGTCAACTGATAAAATGAAGATGATTTATGCTATTTGGTTTGGAGAGAAATTGGATTGGAATAAATTTATTCTCAATCAGTTGATAAAGCAAATTTCAGAAGAGAAAGAAAGAATCAAAGAAAGAAAGGACGCTGGAGAGAAGTTTCTACTAAGAAAGGGCTACACCTATCTAGTCCAAAGAATACTAGATCACTACTCTATCTCCAAATCAACTCCAACCAAATTCAAACAAGAACCTGTGCCCACCAAAGCTGGGAAAAGGAAAATCACTGAAGAAGAAGAATGGAGTGAAGTTTCAGACTCCAGTTCAAGCGAGACTGTGAGTTTAGATGACATAACTCTGAGAAGACAGAAAAGGATGTTGAACAAGTTTCAAGCAAAGAAAACTGGAACTGAGGAAGTAATTGAAATTGATGATGAAACTGAAGAAAACGAAAGAAGCGAGTCTGAGGAATCTGAAGAAAGTGATCAGATTAAAAATGAAGAAATTAAAGAAGATGATGATGATGAAACTGAAGTTAGTGATTCTTCAACTGAGTTGTATGGAGAATACACTGAAAACCAAAGAGAAGCTGTGGAAGATGCAGAATTTTGTGAAGCCGAGTATGAAAAGGAACTGACAGTTCCTGATGTTCATTTTTATTCTGAGGCCAGCACCTCATCTCAGGACCCTGAGGCATCTACAAGAAAATTGGCAACTGACGATTTTCAGCATCAAGAAACTGAAGCTGAAAGAAAGAAAAATGTGGAATAAATCATTGAGGGCGTAATGCACACCCTACAGCAGAAGCTTTTCGACCTACATGATTTCATTGGAAGATCACATTTCTCAGGTCTATTTGAATACTCTAACCTCATCACCCTTCGTAGATTATTTGAAGATTGCTATCGCTTATCTTCAAACAAGGGGGAAGATAATGATAATGTTGGTGATGAAGTTAAAGCTGGTACTGATAAAGCTGAAACAGCTGAAGAAATCTATGCCAAACGGTTGATCAAAGAACAAGATGAACAAATAGACACTGATCTACAGACCATTGATCTTCTGTCTATTCAAAAGAATGAAGGAGAGATTGACATTCTAATCGAAGAATTGGTCAAAGAAGAGATCTTCAAAGAAACAAGGACTGAGGAAGATGAAGAAACCGCAGTCAAAGTTGTGCTGAGTATCAGAAAGAAACTTGTAACCTGTATCAAATTGCAAGAGGGTCTACAAGCAGCAAAAGACAGAGGGACAAGAACTAAGGGGGAAGCTGGATTGAAACAAGAAAGCAAAACTAAAAAGACTAAAGGGATGGAATTGTTAACGGTGATTTTTACGGTTTCTATGACTTTATTTCGTAGCAATTTCCTTCGTGTTTTACAAATTTTTATAGAAAATTAGGTGTTTAAGTGAAATATTGAAAGAATGCGTATGAAAATCATTAAAGTGCAAAATCGAGCTAATTACGTGGTTTTATTGGTGTTTTCTATCAATATGTATGATTTTACATTTTGCATGTTTTTGTCGTGTTGTAGGTACAACTTGCATGGCATAGGATGAGCTAAAAAAGATATTCAAGTGAAACTTGGAATGAAGATTCGGAAAAGCCGAACGAGCGTTCAAAATTATATAGGACGAGCATCTTGTTGAGCTCGGCCCGACTCGAAGATTTTACAAAGCTTGAACGTGCTTCCAGCCCTTGGGACGGGCGTCCATCGCCTCAAACGTGAGTCCAGATGAATAGAAAGGATAAATATGGGAATATCTTTATTTCTATTTTATTAGGGTTTAAGCTTTTCTAATAATTACCCTAAGTCGGCTAGAACAAGTATAAAAGGAGCAGGCATTCGACAGAACAACACAGATCTTACCTGGAGACGAACATAGCACAAAAACCTAGCAGAGGCAGGCTCGGTCGACCGAGTGCCCCTGCTCGGTCGACCGAGAGCAGTTTTATGTTTTTTTTTTATTTTGTTTATTCGATTCTGAAGATGAGCTGAGGCCTTCCTAAATAAGCATGTGAAACCGATCGTGCAGCACTTGATTTCGACTTTGGATTTGGTTTTGTGAGTTTTTATTTAAAGTTGTTTCTTTATTACGTTTTGTATTGATTTTGCAATTTATATCGAGAGATGGTTGCTTTGTGATGTTTAACGTTTGATGAAAATCGTTGTTAGACCTAGATCGCCGTAGTAAAGATTAGATTTTTAACCTAAAAATAACGAGAGTTGCTAGGTTAAATTTCTAGGTTGGTAGATTGAGAAATCTTACACCTTTGTTATGGAAGCGTTAATCTTTAAGATCGAGAGATGAAAGATTAATAGGCGAATTATCTACGAGAGTAGGAATTCATACATTTGATAGGTGAACCACAATCTTTATTAAATCTTCACTAAACGATCTAGAGTAGAAATTGAGGGTTGCGGGATAGGCGGATCATTGCTTGTTCTTCGTTAAAATTAATTGAGATTATCTTTGTGCCTTGTTCTTCGTTGCTATCTTAGGATTTTATTTTTCTTTTTAGGTTATAGATAGAATTGAGTTACTTTTTGTTCGCAATTATCTTTCCTGGCTTTGGATTGACAACCCTCTGTCCAGTTTATGGTTTTCCTTTTTAGTTTCGTTTTGAGTCGTGACAATTTAGAAGAATTAATTAACTAGATAAACAACCTCGATTCCCTGTGATTCGATTCCGGTATCAACCTCTATACTACGATCCCTGCACTTGGGGTATACCAGATTTATAATTTATTACTTGTTGTTTTCCGTTGATAAAATCCGAGACAAGTTTTTGGCGCCGTTGCCGGGGAATCGGTGCGGTTGTCCAGTTCATTATTAATTCTTCTAAGGTAGTATAGTGGTGAGTATTCCCGCCAACGGAACCAAAAACAAGTTTTTGGCGCCGTTGCCGGGGAATCGGTACGGTTGTCTAGTTTATTAATTTTTCTGATTTTCTGTTATAAGTTGGGATAAAAGGGATCGTTAGGGCACATGGTAGTATTTTGGCCATAACTTTCGGCTCGAGTGTCCGTTTGGCGCACAGGACCCTAAATCGGAAAGCTCGTTCCGACGCCGACGACGTGATGTGAGCCAAAGGCCTTTCGGCACCGTTTTCGAGGTCAAAATCTGCTGTTTTCCCTTCTATTTTGGGCCTAGAAGATTTCAACACGTTTTTCTCCCTTTTATTGTTTTCTGTTTTTCTGTTTTAAATTTTTCGTAGGTAGGTTTCTGTTTAAGTTTTCCGTATCTTTTATCTTTTCTTTATCTTATTAAAAAAATAAAAAATAAAAATAAAAGGCCTTCTAGGGTTTCTAGGGTTTCTGAGGTTTCTTGGGTCTATGATTTTATCTAGGGTTTATAAGGTTGCTCAGGTGTCTCATTTTGTGCTTTATGCTAAGACCAGACGGGAGTCTACTCTCTGTGAACGCCCGGCCACTCTTTGTGGTTACCAGACGTGCGTCCATAGTGAGTGGACGCCCGTCCGTCCAACACGCACCAACTCTGTTATGTCTTAAGAGAACCAAACTAGCATTTGTCCTTTCCAAACGGCCGTCCAGTTCATCATTTACAGGAGGACGAGCGTCTGGATTGTCTGAACGTCCGTCCAGTGTGTCAGTTTCTAGTGAATAGAATTTGTTTTTAATACATGCTTCATTATTTGACATGGATGTTTTAATGAGAGCCTCTGTGGCTTTTATCTGATATGCGTAGATGTCCTGTTCTTTCACCGTTATGGTTATTTTTCCATCTATTACGGTCCATGTTGAGTGATTGTGTGTGTTTCGAGTCTATTGATGCAAGAGCACCGAGCTAGACATGATTCCAATTTGATTTATGCTGTTCCTTTTGTCGTCTATCTAGGGTGTTAGGGTTGTTTAGGGGTCGTTTGTTTTTGTTGTCCCTTACTTCATTCATCTGTAGCTACTGTCGGTTTTCCGTTGCTACTTCCTTTTTGATGGATCTTGTAAGCTTTTAAGGCCCTATATTCTTTCATCTTTTATTACTTGATTCATATGTGCTTAAGTTTGAGCTACTGTCTGTTTTCCGTCGCTTTCACTTTTAGATGGATCTTGTAATCCTTAAGACCGTTTACACTTTCAATTTTCTTTTCTATATGATTTATATTTGCTTTAGTATAGCTACTGTCGGTTTTCCGTTGCTATCACTTTCTGATGAGTCTTAAGGCACGTCTACACTTTACATGGCAAGCTTCTGTGGCTTTGCATAATCAAATTTTGTTGCGCTTCTGTGGCGTTATTTAGTAGACGTTTATATATTTGACCATCCTTCTATGGTTGACATGTTTCATCGCTTAGTCTTAATTGTAGATTAGGGTGATATCTATGGAATTAGTTGGGCAAGCATTTTTCTTGATTTTCTTTTTGCCTTTTTAGTATAGTTGCATATCATTTAGTTGCATTGTGTTATATTTTATTTTTATTTTATTTAGTGCACCTAGCCCTACTACTTTGTAGTGTCCTCTATCATTATTTCTTTTTGATAAATCTTGTAAGGCGCATTTACATTTTCATTTGGAGTTTGATATTTCTGTATGCATATGTGGTCCATATTTGTATTGTAAACCTCTGTGGTTATATTTGACGCTTAGATGCCCTGTGTTTTCCCTGTGTGGTGATTTTTCCATCTGAGCAATTATATCCTGTGCTTATATCAAACTTTTCTACGCAATATGTTATATTCCCCTATCCCCGAGATCTTGTCTTGTTTTTCATGTGTGCAGGATATTTGCGATATCAATTGTGAGCGTTTAGATGATATCAGTTTTCCGGTGGATGGTCCACAGTCTACTGATTTCTTCAAGCATTTCGGATCTGACTCATGACCACTTCCGGACTTGCACCTTCGAACTACAATCAGCTAAGTACTTTATCTTTTCTTTAATTCTGCACAACATGAGGACATGTTGTTATTTAAGTGTGGCGGAGGGATTGCTTGTACCTATGTGCTCAGTTTATTATGCTTATCTTTTGTGAAAAAATTGAAATTTTTGAAATTTTTTTTAAAAATTGTCCCGAGCATTATTTTATTTTGGCTTACTTACTTGTTATATTCCCATACTTGTGCAGTTGACTAGTATTTTTGCATAGACCTTTGATAAATAAGCTTTTACTCGAATTCTTTTCACGTAAGCCTCTTCGATGACGAGCTGAACTTAGGAAAATATACTCATTTAAGCTGATAATGTTTGATTCTGGTTATCAGACCATTCGCTTAGTGCTGATGTCATGGAAATTGTAATATGTGTGTAGTTGGAATTGAAGTAGGAATTATCGTGAATATACCAAAGTCTGAATGTGATATGTGAAACGTAACTATTGTTCTTTAAAAAGTATGTTCAAAAACAAATATGATGAATAAGTTGTGTGTGTCGAAAGCTGGTCGATGATTTGAGTGCGGTAGGTCATATCTCGAATGTCCTATACCACTATGATGACCAAAAGCTCAAGACAGTCAGAAGAAGCTACCTTATGATTTGAGTAAGGTAGGGTATATCACGAATATCCTATTCTGCTATGACGGGCAAGAGCTCATTCTGATGTGTGTTTAAATGTGAAAGTTAATTAAATCAACTTACATAAGGAATTTGGTATGAATAAGTGAAAGACTTAGTTATCGCCTACCTTATCCCCAGTATAGACCAAGGTATATGTTGTAGGGAATATCCTCTGGGTACGACTGAAAAGATTTCGAAAACACATGAATTACTCTAGTCATGACATGAGTAGTTTTGCAGGGCGTATTTATAGTCAGGGTAATTCATTATCTGTCTTAAATGGGTATTTGTTGGTTAGCTTGGATTTAATTGTCAAGTGTGGAATCGGTGGAAGTTGAAGAAGGCTTTGCACACACTACACATTCGAGTAATCGTTTATTGCATGGGATGTATGTTTTTTATGCTAGTCGACCGGTTGTGATTTGATATATAGGATTTTATGTGGTTCAATGTTCAAGTAATTCCATAGTTTTCTTGTTTTGTTTTTCTCGGGACGAGCAAAAGATAAGTGTGGGGGAGTTGTTAACGGTGATTCTTACGGTTTCTATGACTTTATTTCGTAGCAATTTCCTTCGTGTTTTACTAATTATTATAGAAAATTAGGAGTTTAAGTGAAATATTGAAAGAATGCGTATGAAAATCATTAAAGTACAAAATCGAGCTAATTACGCGGTTTTATTGGTGTTTTCTATCTATATGTATGATTTTACATTTTGCATGTTTTTTTCGTGTTGTAGGTACAACTTGCATGGCATAGGATGAGCTAAAAAGATATTCAAGTGAAACTTGGAATGAAGATTTGGAAAAGCCGAACGAGCATTCAAAATTATATAGGACGGGCGTCTTGTTGAGCTCGGCCCGACTCGAAGATTTTACAAAGCTTGAACGTGCGTCCAGCCCATGGGACGGGCATCCATCGCCTCAAACGTGAGTCCAGATGAATAGAAAGGATAAATATGGGAATATCTTTATTTCTATTTTATTAGGGTTTAAGCTTTTCTAATAATTACCCTAAGTCGGCTAGAACAAGTATAAAAGGAGCAGGCATTCGACAGAACAACACAGAACTTACCTGGAGACGAACATAGCACAAAAACCCAGCAGAGGCAGGCTCGGTCGACCGAGTGCCCCTGCTCGGTCAAATGAGAGCAGTTTTATGTTTTTTTTAATTTTGTTTATTCGATTCTGAAGATGAGCTGAGGCCTTCCTAAATAAGCATGTGAAACCGATCGTGCAGCACTTGATTTCGACTTTGGATTTGGTTCTGTGAGTTTTTATTTAAAGTTGTTTCTTTATTACATTTTGTATTGATTTTGCAATTTATATCGAGAGATGGTTGCTTTGTGATGTTTAACGTTTGATGAAAATCGTTGTTAGACCTAGATCGCCGTAGTAAAGATTAGATTTTTAACCTAAAAATAACGAGAGTTGCTAGGTTAAATTTCTAGGTTGCTAGATTTAGAAATCTTACACCTTTGTTATGGAAGCGTTAATCTTTAAGATCGAGAGATGAAAGATTAATAGGCGAATTATCTACGAGAGTAGGAATTCATACCTTTGATAGGTGAACCACAATCTTTATTAAATCTTCACTAAACGATCTAGAGTAGAAATTGAGGGTTGCGGGATAGGCGGATCATTGCTTGTTCTTCGTTAAAATTAATTGAGATTATCTTTGTGCCTAGTTCTTCGTTGCTATCTTAGGATTTTATTTTTCTTTTTAGGTTATAGATAGAATAGAGTTACTTTTTGTTCGCAATTATCTTTCCTGGCTTTGGATTGATAACCCTCTGTCCAGTTTATTGTTTTCGTTTTTAGTTTCGTTTTGTGTCGTGACAATTTAGAAGAATTAATTAACTAGATAAACAACCTCGATTCCCTGTGATTCGACTCCGGTATCAACCTCTATACTACGATCCCTGCACTTGGGGTATACCGGATTTATAATGTATTACTTGTTGTTTTCCATTGATAAAATCCGGGACAGGAATCCAGTCTTATCTCAGAGGAAGAAGAGAAGGTAATGAGTGAAGAAATCAAAGAGATCTTGGCAAAATCTAAAGCTGGCAACAATGAAGAAGCAAATCATTTGCTAAATGAATATTTAGAAATCAAGCCTATAGATGGTGAAGCTGAAGAAGAAGGAAAAGCAAGAAGATCTCTAGAGACAAAAAGGAGTATCTTTGTTGGTGAAAAATTGTTGGCTTTGGAAAAAGAAAAGATGTAATCTATTCAGTTTTTAACTCAGTTTGTTTCATTTTGAATCTTGTAATAAACTTGGCTGTTCTAGTTTGTTATTTGTTTTGTTATGATTTCTTGCACTATTCTTTTATTATTGCTTTTAGGGAGGGTTATGATACATCATCAAAAACGGGGAAATTGTTGGAAATATTATTTGTGTTTTGATGATGATTCGTCACGTAATTAGACAAATCACTTACAACCCATGATGATGAAGTCGTAACTAACTGTTATAGTGCTTAATGAAAGAAGAAGCAAGAAATGGTCTAGAGATAAATGTATAAGTTCTATCTAGAGTCTGAACCTTGTATAGGTTGTTTCGGACAAGCATTGTAATAGAATAGGAACTAGGCGAACAGCTGAGTCACAATAAGAAAACTGAGTTAGAGCAAGAAAACTTAATACGACTATAAAGAACTGAGGGTTCAAACTCAGTTATGCTAGAACTGAAGAAGATAAGTTCGCTGAGGGACACAGACTCAGTTGGCTTATCTAGAAGACTGAAGAACTGAGGGACACAGACTCAGTTACAGGAAACTGAAGAACTGAGGTGGCAAACTCAGTTGGAAGCTAATTAAGTAGTGACTATAAGTCAAGATTCAGGCAAGTCTATGGTGACCTGAAACTGAGCTATAGATCATGTAAAACTGAATAATCTTAAGGACAAAGATTATCAGTTGACTGTCTTAGGATCAAGCGCTTACCGTTGTACTAAAACCAATTGGTGGTAGTAAAGGCACAACTTTATTTCCTTAAATCACACCATTACAGCGCCATGGGTTGAACAAACATGGGAGGGCAGAGTGCTGTACACCCAACAATCCCCCCCAGCACCTGCTACCCACTCCAACCGTGACACCCGTAGTATGCCATGGGCGGGAATGGATTACCACAGAAATGCTGTTGCCAGGATTCGAACCCATGACCTTCTCTGATACCAATTCTTAGGATCAAGCGCTTACCGTTGTACTAAAACCAATTGGTGGTAATAAAGGCGCAACTTTATTTCCTTAAATCACACCATTACAACGCCATGGGTTGAACTAACATGGGAAGGCAGAGTGCTGTACACCCAACAGACTGGATAAGAAGAAACTGATTGGTGTACTCTGACTTAGTCAATTAAAGTCAGATATTAAGTATACAAGGTACTCAGTTTTGAAGAAGAGTAGAAAACTGAGTTAAGGCCTTGTCAAATTTAAACTGAGTATACGACAAAAGATCATACATGTGAACGTTGGCTAAACGACAAGTGTAACGGCTACAAGAGCTAGTGACCGTTACATCATCCCTATAAATACACAAGAGAATCACTCAAAGAAGAAAGAGAGGAGGATCAGAAAAAGAGCTTTACAAGCATATATTCTAAGATCCATATCCAGATCCACAAAATCAAATATATCTAGAAAAAAGAGAAGCCAACGAAATTGCCTTGAAGACTTCAAAGAAAGATCCAGTAACCCATTAAGGGGGAAAGAAGGCATCTTGGAGTTACAAAGTCAGATCCAGAGGAATCAGACAACTCACTGAATTAATCCTTGATTAATTCTAAACCTAACCTTTGTGAAAAAGGGTTGGCTGTGCATAGTTTGAAGAGAGCAATTCTACCTTTCTTCATACGGTTGCAACTTGGTTGCCACAGCTATTGGTGCAGTCTGAGGACTGTGTGTTGGTATTAGTGGTGAGCTGGTGAATGAGCAATTCCACCTCCGAAGGATCAGTGTGCAGAGTGAAGGGATCAATCTCACCTTTCTTCATTTTGTGTAGACAGTGAACTAAGGTGTCGTGAAGGGCTGTCATAGTGCTAGGATTTTGTAACGGTTATTTCATTATTCTAGTGATACCTCCTACGCCACAGGAGAAGGGGAGACTTACGGGATTACACCACCCGGAACTTCCATAAACAAATCTTGTGTTGATTTACTTTATGAATTTGTCTTTAGTTTGTTTTATTTACTGGTTTATCACTCAGCAAACACTAGACACTGAGTCAGCACAGATCTGATACATAGAGAGTCTTAGAACTTAATTGACACATCTATTGCATTAAAGGCTATTACTTATCCGCTGCCAGTTAACAAGACTAAATATAAGTCAGTATTGATTTATATTCAGTTGAGCTAACTGAACTCCGCACAAGTTAAGAGACAGGAACAAAACTGAACTGAAGATCAGTTTGAGTTTCAGAGAAACTCAGTTCCTGGGGATTTTCCAGTTCAGATTAGTTTTTGGTGACAAGTTTATTCACCCCCCCTCTAAACTTGTGTTAGCCTTTCCAAGGGACCAACAATACCCATTGAAGAATCAGCAAAGGAATTTCAAGAAGTTTTTCCGTCACTACCAGAAACTGATATTCATGGGTACAAACCCTGAGAGCTGAAGATGAAGAAAATGATAGTTTTGAGGAACTGATTGGACCCGGTGTGATCGCAATGCTCAATCTAATATCCTTATCAAGATCCACACCACAAAAATCAGCATCGAGAGTCGAATATGAAGATTCCATCAAGGAACTAGTAGCTTCTCAGTCACAAGAAAGAGAAGTTGTTGAAGTTGAATCGAGACCAGTGCAATTGTTCACTCTGGATGAGCTTGTTGATGTTGCTAAAAAAGAGAAAGAACCAGTTACGGAACTGGGAACTAAATCAATTTTTGGACCTGTTGTTGCTGAACCACGGGAAACTGAATCAAAGAAGGATTCTGAACAAGTTGTTGTACCTACAACCGAAGCTGAACCTATCACTGCAACAGAATCCCTAACAGATGAAGTTGTTGCCGAAGAAAAACTGGAAACTGAACAAGTTGCCTCAGTTCCAGAAATTGTCACTGAATCGTCAATCACCCCAGTTGGTTCTAAGGGGGAAGCCAGCAAAACTAAATGTGAAAAATCTACAGCAGATACTGAGGATCCAAGTATCAACATTTTGAAACTGATCGAAGCTGACTGCAGAAGACTTGATGATTATCAGTATTGGAAGTTCAATTCCATTCCAAATAAAAGAAGCCAACTTGCAGAAATGGAAAGAACTGAAAGATGGGTTTTTGAGTTATATGACATCACCCATCTTTCCCAAATGTTTAGATCTGAAGAATTTTTGAGTACTGGTTACTCACTCATAAGAAACAGACTAGGAAAGATATGCCAAGAAAGGAGACTCAAAGACAAAGAAAGAGGATAATGATGATGATGATGATTCTCAGGGAGACCCTGATTTACAGAAAGGGATTCTCGCCTCTATACAAGAAAAAGATGAAGCAAAAGATGTTGCTGAAGAAGGATCATCTGAAGGAAGTTCAGATGATGGTGACGAAACTGAAACTGATTATGATGGTCAGTCTGAAGACCAAGAGAATGAATTTTATCAGTCTCCGACTGATAAAAATATCTTGGAGATAGCATTAGCTGAAGCTGACCAAGCTAAAGCTGATTTGAATAATGAAGAAGAGATTGTTAAATCACTCACTAGGGAGGTTGACTAAAAAGAAGAAAGAAAGAAGGGCCCCTCTCCACTTAAAGATTTAGAGACATCTGAGAATGTTGTTAGCAAAACTCAGACTGAAGTTATTGAAATAGTTGGAGCTGACAAAGGAAAAACCGAAAACAAAACTGAAGTACCTACACAAGCTGACTCTATCAGATTCTACTTCAATGAGCTTGTGAGGATTCAGAAAGACGACTTAAGTGTGTTTGGGAAGTCTTAAAGTCAATGGAAGAAAGAAAAACTGAAAGAACCAACATAGAGAAGAAACTGAACAGTGTCAAGTCAAATTGTCATGATACTCTTATTGCCATCAGAAAAACTGCCATTGAATCTGAGGCAAGAAAAACTAAGACTCAAGGAAAACTGGAAAGTATTCTCAACAATGTTGTTGACAGACTTATGCTACTAGAGAATGCGATGAAAGACTCAGTTGTAGCTCAAACCATATTGGCATCAAATCTGCAGCACCTAAACTCTTACATCAGGAGCATGATCAACAAAGATGATGTCAATAAGGGGGTTAGTTTGGACATGTTAAAAGTCAATGCAGTTGATATGCCTCAAGTTCTTGAATGTAATGATGAGAAACTGGTTGAGCTGAAGAAAGCTAGAGGTGAGTTCACTGATGCAGAAATGGAACTGATTGCAAAGTTCTCAGAGCCAACTGAGAAAAGACTCGCTCTAGACACTCACATGTATAATGTCTTCAAAGATCTACCTATTCAAGAAGGAGCATCAAGGGAACAAGCCCTGGAGACATTCCTGCACATGCAAAAGGTTCTTTTGCACTATTGGAACAAACTGGGTAAATGGGAAAGAAATGGCATTCTAGATAAAGTCTTAGATGAAGTTGAGAAGACCGATCCTGAATTTGTTCAAAATTTACTGAAGACAACCACTAGTGAAAGACTAAGAAGATCTGTTTTCATGTTTGCTGTGTTATTCAAAAGCAAGTTTTTCAGTAAGCACAGTATGACCGATTCATGGAACATTTGGGAAAATATCCATGTAATCAAGAACACAGAAACTAACTTAGCCATGAAAGAAGCTGCTGAGATCTTTGACATCCAGTCAAGTGAAGCTGGTCAAGAGATGGGAAAAGAAACTGAAACTTAATTTGTTTTCATGTATTTGTATTTCATTACTCTGTAACTCAGTTATCAATAAAATCTCAGTTTCTCAGTTCTTTGTGTTCTTTACTTTGTTTTGTCCTTATCTTTTTTGCATTGCTTTTAAGGAAGGCATTGACATCTTCAAAAAAGGGTAAATTGTTTGAAATAAAATTAATGTTTTGATGATGATTCATCAGTTATTTTAATTATTATATTTAACCCTATTGATGAAGTGTCATAACGAGTTGTTATTGTGCAAAGCAAAAAGATGTCTAGAAATCAATGTACAAGATTTAATAGAGTCTGACATCTATATAAGTTAAGTCAGACAAGAACTGTAATAGACCTAGGTTCAGAATTAAGAAAACAAGAAACTGGCTTATTGAACTGAGTTCATTACTGAATATTAATCAATTGATAGAAACTGACTAAGAGCACACCACCTAAAGACTGAGGGATCAGACTCAGTTATAAAAGAAGAACAGAAGAAGGTAGGTTCACTGAGGGACACAGACTCGGTTCACTTATCTAGAACTGAATGCTGAGGGATCAGACTCAGTTATTGAAGATTGAATAACTGAGGGTTCAAACTCAATTTTGATGACTTAAGCCAAGACTGTAAAGTTAGAATTCAGGAAAGTCTGTGATGACCTAAACTGACTTCATGGATGATAAGGAAGACCTAAGTATCATAAGGACAATGATATCTTAGCTGAGTTATTAGTTATGGTGTACTCTGATTAAGTCAACAATAATCAGATGAGAAATAGAGTACTGAGTTTTTATAGAAGAGTGAAAACTCAGTTAACGCTCTTAAACAGAAAACTCACTAGGATAAGTTTTCATGTTGAGGTCAAGAAAAGTGAAGGAACATCTGACCGTTATAAAGCAGACAATTTTATTGTCTGAACAGAATTGTCAGAAAGGACACTGACATTCATCAGAATAAGCAGGACCACCAACGGATACAAGAATTCAAGTTCTAACGTTCAAATTTAGGTAACCATTGAAGGAAACCCTATAAATAGTCCACTTCTACCATTAGAAAAAGTGCGGAATTCTAAAGAATTAATCTAGACAAGGAAGTTTATACCAAGGGGGAAAGTATATCAAAAGAATTCCTGCTAAGCATTTCATTGCAAGATCAAGATATCTTCAAGTGTTCACAAACATTCAAAGAAAGATCAAGATCAAACATTTGAAGAAAGAAAGAGCTAAACATATCATATACATCTAGAAGAAGAAGCTCAAAACACAATTGAATCATAGTTATTGATTCAAGTCTCAACTTTGATTCTATCAAAGTTTGGACTGTGAAACACCAAGAAGGTGTGAAGGACAGTTGAGTGCAGTCAGGAAGACTGTGTTTGTGTTGAGCTGGTGAAGAGGAAATTCTACCCTCTAAGGACCAGTGTAGCAAGCTTAGTTCAAACAGCAATTCTAACTGTTCAAGACTGAAGCTGAAAGATTGTGAAGCTAGGGATTAGTGAAGGACAATCAAGTGTTTAGAATTTACTTTGTGTCTTGTAACTGTAAACCTCAAGAACATAGTATATTTGGCCTCGTACATCACACGGGAAGAGAGGACTGACATGATTACACTACCTGGAACCTCTATAATTCTTGTCTTATTTACTTACTTACTTTACGCATTTACTTACTGCATCTATGTTATATTACACCTGATCACAGACTCAGCAAACTTAAGAAACTGAGTTAGCACGGTGATCGGCCTTTTCTAAGTGTGCAATCTCACCGGCAGTGTACCGGGTCAACTGTAGCCTAGAATTGGTGAGTCAATGTCGTATCCCACATGGAATCTGGTCGAGTACCAAAGTCGGTCTCGTCCCTAGTTTAGGTCAACACGAATAATTGAAGACTGTGACTTGTCAGATCACCGGTTCTATGAACTAAATATACACAAAATGAAAGATCTAAAACTATATAAAAGAGATAGCCGAGCTATGATCCAATCTACTACTCACAAACCCTAGCTAAGTACCGAGGTATTCTTGATTCACCTAAACGTTCTCGATGTCAAGTAGGGTGTCATTTCCTGGCTCTAAGAATAGACATTATTTCAATAATCTACCCTCCTATGTCAGGTTCAACAGTCCTCTGACCGGATTTAACTGACCTCACACGGTCTATGATTCATGAAACGCTTGACAAGTCGATACAAAACCTCACAACGAAACCGAGTCTGAACAACTCAGTCGGTTTTACACAGTGATCCTAGAACCCCGGCTCCCGTATCCTCTCACAAAATACATATGTAAAGACGATATGTGTGGTATGTTTATTAAGTAGCTAATTCAACAAACGTGATAAGAATAAGTTCTAGAACTATGGTAACATCGAAAATCAACAATCAAACATCAAGAACACCACATGAACAGGCTAAGGTTCGATTTCGAAGACTATCACATAACTCGACTATCGTCTATTAGCTACTCATTATATTAACAAAAACAACAAGAAATCAACAATAAACATAACGAAAATAAAGATTGAAAGCAAGAACAAGAAATGAAAAAGAAATACCAAATATATTATGCCGTAGAAAATCGGTTCACCGAACGAAATCCCGTCAATAACGCATCAAGCTATCTTCGAGAATCAACGGATTACAGCAATGTACAACTAATCTAAGCTAATATACCTATAAACTAATCTAATCTAAGGAAAGATGAAGAAAAGGCTGTAAAAACGAGTTGGGGAAGAGGAAGTGTTGATCTAGATCCAAAATAGGGGTATTTATAGTGTTTTATGTGTTCTGGACGCTAGGCGTGCGCCTAGGAAAGTGTAGGCGCACGCCTATGATGATAAAAACACATACTGAAACTTCTGGCCAAAATTGACTGCTAGGCGTGCGCCTAGCATTTGTCAGGCGCGCGCCCAGCTGACACACCCTCAGAAAAACAGCTATAACTTTGTTTGTAGACCTCCGATTTGAGTGATTCAAGATGCGTTGGAAAGATCCTTCAATTTTCTACAACTTTCATGAAGATGTCCAGCCCAGAAAATGCCTATAATGTGGATGAAAATGCATATAAATGGAAAGTATGGTTGTAGTACCACCGCGTTTTGATCCGTTTGAAAGTTTAAGCTTCGGGCACACGTTCCAATCCTCGTATCTCGCCTTCTGGACATCTCAAACACCTAATTCCTGTACAAAATCACAACAAATACCACACATAATCCCTACAGGACACTAGGGTGACCGAGAATGTATTAAAACACCAAAAAATAATGAGATTTCCGGACTTTACCTCCTAGGTCCCGAAATGATTACCAAGGTGTAAATACATCAAAATACAACCAAATGTCTCAGAAAACATATTAAACGAGGTATAAACGGGGTATAATTACATAGAAAATGATAGACAAATTGACTCTCATCAACTACCCCCTACTTAGCTTTTGCTCGCCCTCGAGCAAAAATGAGCGATTCAAAAATAAAGATGGAGTCAACATTGCAATCATAATTCTAGTCTATAAGAATTGAAATGGTAAAACACAAGTAAATGACACAAATGCATATGATTTAAGTTCTACCTTGCAATGAGAAAAGAATGAGTGTGTGTATAGCTTCTCCAACATTTATCACCAATGACCGGTTTAGATTATAGACGTACAATGTACCGAGGTTACACCATAGGCTTATACGTCATAAACATCTTCACTAATCGAGGTCAATCAAAGTCTAGTATGGTCGAGCAGGACTTGTAGGGTTATACCGTTAGGCTAGGGTCGGGGGTTAACGAAAGGATATTTACGATAAAATAGAAAAAGAAGGTGCAAAAGAGCTTTAACCGAGATATATACACAAAACTCGGTTATCACTTCGCCTTCAATCTTTCCAAATATTTACATCTCCGCAGTCCAAACCCTAACCTCAACTTCATAATATACAATACTACACAACACTTTAGTCCACTTTTTGGACTTATAACAAACTATAAATATGTACATTTACCACTTCTGTTTCTTTTCTTTTCTTTTCTTTTTTTCTCTTTTTTTTCTTTTTTTTTCTTTTTATTAAAAGAGAACTAAACAGTAGCAATACAAAAATTTGACACTATACACCAAAACTTCGATCAAAAACCGAAACCAAAACATTGTTACACTCCTCGTTCCGAAATAACTCGTAAATCATGACTCCATACCATTACTTACGCCTCAACAATACCTCACAACATCATAAAAATGTGCGGAACGAACAAGCTCAATTGCAAGGTAGTCAAGGATATGTAGACCGAAATAATGTTAGGGACATCGATTTTCACGGGTTAGTAACACGAAAGGCTAGTTCGGTGGCGGTCTAACCACCCTACAAAAGGCTTAGAGGGGTAATAGTGGATTAATCATTTAGGTTGGCCTTTGACTCGATCGGGTCAAAATAAATGCCAAAACCGTCATCCCGCATCTAACAACGACGACCTTTCTATTTCGCCTTGAAGTTACTAATATAAGTTCTAGGTAACCGGGCCATTAATAACTACCATAATCGCTCACTAGTCAAGGTGATTCATGAAGTCGAAGCTAACGTGATAGTACTATTCCATTCACAATACAAGATGCCAACTCAAATGAAATGCATTCAGATAATCACTATATGTTCAACAAAACAATATCAAAAGGCTCAATGTATCAAAACCAATGTCAAAGGCATCAAAATTTCTAAAAACGACCCATTTTACACTAAAGGAATAACAATCACTAAGTATAACTCGCTCCACACGAAAACAAAACATTCAAGCTAAACCGACTACCCCTACTTTAAAATGATACATGAATGATAAGGGTAGAAAAGTTAGCTTACAACCGGAAAAAGGCGCGAGTACGATCATGTGGCATCCGTAATATGAACTCCTATGGTACCTGTACTTATAAAATATACACAACCAACACCAAAAGTGTAAAAGTATAGAGTATAACACAATGAAACTACCCGGATTACCACAACTCATCAAAACCAAAAACACCACACTAACCCCCCAAAACACACTTCTTCGGGTTATATAACAACAAAACTTACCCAAGTATCATACTACAAACTAAAGAAATACAGTGAAAACACGAGGGGAATGGAAAAGCAATAAAAACACATTCTGAGTTTATAGTCCTCACTCGACTTTCTACCCCCAACTATGTCAAGGATAGCTATACCAAAGGAGAGCAAACCGTTGCTTCTCCCTACAAAAATCATAAGAATTGAGCACCCCTGGAAATGAAATAATAGAAACATGGGGCTCAATCCCCACCACCAAGATTGGTTCGATGAATTTGTTGCACAGAACAATGAACTCACTTTCCCCGAATTAAAACATATCCCAACTAACAACGACTCAAGCACCAAGTATGAACATTTAGGCTCAACATCAACGACAAACTCAATAGGGTGCACCCCCGTAGGAATAACAGTAGTGCTAGAAGAAAAATGAATAGATGATTCAATAATAACGGGATTCATACCCTCTTCGTAGCATTCCTCAGGGGCGACTTCAAGCAATGTCTCGCGTTCTCTCCTCTCAAACTCCTCAAATAGTTGTTGCACTTTAAGCTCCAAGTTTCGTATGGCTGTTTGCATCACAGTCTGGCCATTACGAAACTCTTGAAACTCTCTATGGTGCTCTTGGACCACTTTACTCAACTCTTCAACAGTTTGATCAAGTGCCAGTTGCTCCGTTGAGGTCTCTGATTCCGGAGGTGGAGGAGTATCGAGTTGTTTATCAAAGTAACTTGGGGCATTCCCCCACTCATTTCCGTATGATGCGGCGTATTGTGTTTGGTAACCCATAGCACCGTAATTGTAATATCCGAATGGGTAAGGATAAGAGCCGTAATTGCAGTATGGATTCATTATCTGCAAATCAAGGAAACAAGACAGACACAATCACGGTATCTTGTCACTACCACTACCGAAGTAAATGGTGTGACACTTCAACAACAACAAAATAAAACAAACTATACATAAAAAAACAAATAAGAAAAATGAAATAATCCTGAGAACTCAACTAACAAACAAGATATCAACCCGATTCCCCGGCAACGGCGGCAGAAAACTTGATCCCCGGCAACGGCGCCAGAAAACTTGATCGGCCTTTTCTAAGTGTCCAATCTCACCGGCAGTGTACCGGGTCAACTGTAGCCTAGAATTGGTGAGTCAATGTCGTATCCCATAGGGAATCTGGTTGAGTACCAAAGTCGGTCTCATCCCTAGTTTAGGTCAACACGAATAATTGAAGACGTTGACTTGTCAGATCACCGGTTCTACAAACTAAATATACACAAAATGAATGATCTAAAACTATATAAAAGAGATAGCCGAGCTATGATCCAATCTACTACTCACAAACCCTTTCAATAATATACCTCACACGGTCTACGATTCATGAAACGCTCGACAAGTCGATACAAAACCTCTCAACGAAACCGAGTCTGAACAAGTCAGTCGGTTTTACATAGCGATCCTAGAACCCCGGCTCCCGTATCCTCTCGCAAAATACATATGTAAAGACGATACGTGTGATACGTTTATTAAGTAGCTAATTCAACAAACGTGATAAGAATAAGTTCTAGAACTATGGTACCATCGAGAATCAACAATCAAACATCAAGAACACCACATGAACAGGCTAAGGTTCGATTTCAAAGACTATCACATAACTCGACTATCGGCTATTAGCTACTCATTATATTAACAAAAACAACAAGAAATCAACTATAAATATAACGAAAATAAAGATTGAAAGCAAGAACAAGAAATGAAAAAGAAATACCAAATATATTATGCCGTAGAAAATCGGTTCACCGAACGAAATCCCGTCAATAACGCGTCAAGCTATCTTCGAGAATCAACGGATTACAGCAATCTACAACTAATCTAAGCTAATAGACCTATAAACTAATCTAATCTAAGGAAAGATGAAGAAAAAGCTGTAAAAACGAGTTGGGGAAGAGGAAGTGTTGATCTATATCCAAAATAGGGGTATTTATAGTGTTTTATGTGTTCTGGACGCTAGGCGTGCACCTAGGAAAGTGTAGGATCACGCCTATGATGATAAAAACACTTACTGAAACTTCTGGCCAAAATTGACTGCTAGGCGTGCGCCTAGCATTTGTCAGGCGCGCGCCTAGCTGACACACCCTCAGAAAAACAGCCATAACTTTGTTTGTAGACCTCCGATTTGAGTGATTCAAGATGCGTTGGAAAGCTCATTCAATTGTATACAACTTGTATAAAGATGTCCAGACCATAAAATGCTTCGAAGGTGGATCAAAATGCATATCAATGGAAGGTATGGTTGTAGTACCACCGCGTTTTGATCCGTTTGAACGTTTAAGCTTCGGGTACACATTCCAATCCTCGTATCTCGCCTTCCAGACATCTCAAACACCTAAGTCCTGTACAAAATCACAACAAATACCACACATAATCCCTACAGAACACTAGGGTGACCGAGAATATATTAAAACACCGAAAAATAATGAGATTTCCGGACTTTACGTCTTAGGTCCCGAAATGATAACCAAGGTGTAAATACATCAAAATACAACCAAATGTCTCTGAAAACATATTAAACGAGGTATAAACGGGGTCTAATTACATAGAAAATGATAGAAAAGTTGACTCTCATCACATGGCAGTACATTGCATTGTACAAACTGATAAACTCAAGTTTTATTAAAAGGCTTAACTTAATCCGCTGTCGGTTAACTCAGTTAAGGATAAGCCAGTTCTGACTTATACTCAGCTAAGTTAGCTTAACTCCACACAAGTTCAAAATTGAACTCAATCTGCATAAGATTCAGTTTTCAGTTAGGTTTTTGGGGAAAGGTTTATTCACCCCCCTCTAAACTTGTGCTAGCCTTTCCAAGGGACCAACATTAAGTCTACAGGAAAGACGATCAGAACTGAGCTGCAGGTCGGACTCAGAAAGTTTGTAAATGAAAAACTCCCTAAGTCTGCAAGAAAGACGATCAGAATTGAGCTACAGTTCGGACTCAAAAAGTTTGCAAAGGACAAACAGAAAAAGTCTGCACGACAGACAATCAGAACTGAGCTGCAGGTCGGACTCAGAAAGTTTGCAAAAGACAAACTGAACAAGTCTGCATGACAGACGAACAAAACTGAGCAGCAAGTCGGACTCATAAAGTTTGCAAATGGAAAACTCCTTAAGTCTGCAGGATAGACAATCAGAACTGAGGTACATGCCAGACAACCCGAGGTCCACACGACACCTTTATAAAGTCTGTAAAATTGCTAGGCAATGATGCATATAGCTATAGCCCAAACAACCCGAGGTCCACACGACACCTCTATAAAGCGGTAAGATTGCAAGGCAATTAAGCATATCAACTGGTAGATTCAAATGGCAGGACCATTTCACAAAGCTGGCATTCAAACAATCCCTGCAAGCTTTACATCCGGGACAGGCTCTAGAATTCAATAAATTATTTTAATTTAGCAGTATTATTTCAATACTATTTTTTTCTTATTGTATACAATACGTAACGGCTTAAGATAAAGGTTTTAAGTCTGCAAGACAGACAACTGAGCTCCGCAGATCGGACTCAGTCTATTCATTAAGTCTGCACGACACACAACTGAGTTGCGCAGGACGGACTTAACAAAATTCACAAGTCTGCAGGTCAAACTCACTATGTGACCTTTGCAGGCTGCACTCAAATAAAAAATCATACAAAAAGCTATGTATGTCATCCAAATTTTGTTAGTTAATGCATAGCATACTGAGGTGCAAGATACCCCACCAAGAACTCAAAAAATTAAGTCTTCCTAAGCAGACCGGAAGAAATTAAGTCTACCTGAGCATAACCAAAATAATCCAGTCTGCAGGTCAGACTCCAAAAAAATTTTGTCTACTTGAGCAGACCCCATGAAATAAAGTCTTCCTGAGCAGAACCCAAATAATCAAGTGTGCATGTCAGACTCCAAAAAATTAAGTCTGCCTCAGCAGACCCCAAGAAATTAAGTCTGCCTCAGCAGACAACAAATAATCAAGTTTGCCGGTCAGACTCCAAAAAATTCAGTCTGCCTGAGCAGGCCCCATGAAATTAAGTCTACTTGAGCAGACTCCAAAAAATTAAGTATGCAAGACTGACATACTGAGCTCCGTAGGTTGAAGCCAGCAATATATATAAGTCAGCAGGGCTGACATATTGAGCTCCGCAGGTCAGGATCAGCAAAAAATATAAGTCAGCGGGGCTGACAAACTGAGCTCCGCGGGTCGGTCTCAGCAAAAAAAGAATAAAGAATGTATATTAATAAAATATATAAGTCAGCAGGACTGACAAACTGAGCTCCACTAGTCGGACTCAGCAAAATATATAAGTCAGCAGGACTGACAAACTGAGCTCCGCTGGTCGGACTCAGCAAAAAATATAAGTCAGCAGGGCAGACAAACTGAGCTCCGCAGGTCGGACTCAACAAAAAAAAATATAGAATGTATATTAATAAAATATATAAGTCAGCAGGACTGGCAAATTGAGCTCCGCTGGTCAGACTCAGCAAATATAAAAGTCAGCAGGACTGACATTCTTAGCTCCGCAGGTCGGCATCAGCAAAAAATATAAGTCTACAGGGCTGACAAACTGAGCTCCGCAGACGGACTCAGCAAAAAATATAAGTCAGCAAGGTTGACAAAGTGAGCTCCGCAGTCAGACTCAGAAGTTTGCAAAGGACAAACCCATTAAGTTCACAGGACGGACAGAAACTTGAGATCTGCACGTCTGACTCAGTCAAAATTATTAGGTCCGCATGATAGACCAACTGAGCTCCACAGATCGGACTCGGTCAAATTTATCAAGTCTGCAAGTCAGACTAAAAAAATTAAGTCTCCCTGAGCCTAAAAAAATAAAAATAAAAAACTAAGTCTGCAAGTCAGACCCAATTATGTATGTCTGCAGGACAGACACTGTACTGAGCCCTCTAAGTCGACTCAACAATTTTTCAACAACCAAGAGAACAATAAGATACTGCAAAAATATTGTACATGTTACAATTCCTGAAACTTTTCTCCAAAGTCTGCAGGACAGACTTAAAAAAAATAATATAAAAAAAATAATATAAAATAATTAAGTCCGCTGGACAGACGAACTGAGTTTCACAAAACAAACTCAGAAAAAACTCGCTAAGTCTGCAGTCGGACCTAGCTGCATTTGTTAAGTCTGTATGACATACCTGAACCGATCTCCGCAGATCAGACTCAGCAAGTTGGCAATATCCAAACTCACTAAGTCTGTA
Organism: Gentiana dahurica var. dahurica; assembly: GCA_024500145.1. Taxonomy (NCBI): domain Eukaryota; kingdom Viridiplantae; phylum Streptophyta; class Magnoliopsida; order Gentianales; family Gentianaceae; genus Gentiana; species Gentiana dahurica. Next base: position 44,327,326 of record CM044904.1, read on the forward strand.
GGACAGACTCGAACAAAAACTTAACAAAAGTATAAATATGTCATCCAAAACTATAAGTAATACATGGCATACTGGGGGGCCAAGACACCCCACTGCGGATCAGAGTACTTCAGGTAAGTGCTGAAAATAAAATTAAGGGAAGAGAACTTGCAAATAATTTGCATATATTGAAATATTGTACTTGAAAATTTTGGAAGTTTTTCTCCAAAGTCTGCAAGACAAACTCCAAAACTTGAGCTCTGCAGATCGGACTCTGAAGGTTGAGCTCCGCAGGACGGGCTCAAAAAGTTTTCATAAGTCGACAGGACAGACATCAACTTTCAGAACTCCGCAGGTCGGACTCAACAAAGTTTGTAGGTCAAACTTCTCGAATTGACCTCCGCAGATCGGACTCACCAAGTTTGCAGGACAAACTCGCCCAGCCATCGGGGACGGAGAAAAGTATGAGCTCTCTAGCTCAGCCTCCGTATATTTTGCAGACCAAACATCCTTAGTTCATAGACAAACTCAAAACCGAGCTCCGCAGGTCGGACTCGCCATAAAATCAGTCCGCAGGACATGCTCAATCAATAACCCACAGGACGGATCCAAATTTCAGAGCTCTGCAGGCCAGGCTCATTAAGTTTGCAGGACAAAGTTCACAGAGGGACTCAAACCGAGCTCCGCAGGTCGGACTCATTAGAAAGAAAGTCCACAGGACGGATTTAAATTCAGAATACTGGATGTCAGGCTCAATGCGTTTGCAAAGATGAGCTCCGTAGGTCGGACTATCTTTAAACAACCAGTCTACTGGTCGGACTCACGCAAGTCCGCATGTCGGATAAATTTTTTGGGCTCCACATGTTAAGCTCGCTAACTTTGCAAAGTAAACTTCCTAAGTCCCAAAGGGACCCGAGCTGAGCAATGCAGGTCGGGCTCGTAAAAATACAACATGCAAGTTCAAAACCCTAAGAAGCATTAAGGGCCGAGTTCTGCCTAGACACTGTAGAAGGAGTAAGATTCTACACAGAAGTATTGACCTGTGGCAGCTCGGCAGGAGCCATTGAAGCAGAAGCAGTAGCCGCAGAAGGCACTGAACAAGGAGATGTAAGCGTTCTCCAAAACCGATACACTTCAGAAGACGTAGGCACGAATGACAGCGTCATAACAGTGACCATGCCACCTGGCATAGAAGACCATTGTAAAATTCTACAAGTCTAGATGACAGTGGCCGAACAACACCTCTAACAGATCCGACCTCACAACGAGTGGTTCAGCCAGATATGGGGGGCTTATGACGAGGGTTGAACTGAGCCTCGCCACGTGTCATCTCTTAATTAATCAAACATTAAATGAAGACATAAAAATTATAACATTAAGGGCCAGGAGCCCCACTTCATGCTTAAGGGCAGATCCAAACCCCAGGTGGGAGATCGGTCCCGTTCCCCCGACCGCCGTAGGTCGGCTAGGTCGTAACGGAGCTGGTCCAGTGCAGTTCGGGCCGAGACGGCCTGGGGGGTTCGACGCAGGTCGGCCAGAGCCTCCTTTATATGATAATTAGCCCACATGCTTATGAGATAATTATGGGAAGATCCTAAGGATCCTTTACCCATTAAGACTCTGATTTTGATAATTAAACTATCCATAATCATCCCTAAATTATAGGGATACACACGTGATAATCCTTAGGGACTAAGCATTAGAATCCTTGCAGGACAAGGCAATTACATGATACGTAGGCAACTTGGGAAAATAACCCAGGCTCAGTCTAGAAATCCCCCCAAAACCATCCCGTTTTACATCCTGTTCTATGGCTAACTCTTGAGTTAATTGTCATTAGGAGAAATACGGCTCGAATTTATTCATAGACGAAATCCAGCATCGTCAACTACTAATTGGAACTTTAACGGTACCGACACTTCACCGTCAAATCTGATGCAACAGAATCCTGAAGTGCCCATTATTCAATTTTCTGCACATACTTCTCCGGAAAAGATGGCTAAGGATCACAAACAAACCAAACAAAAATGCAATTTTTTAAAATAAAAATAAAAATAATTAACAAATCAGCAAACACAAAAAACCTCAAGAAGTCAAAAACAAACTGCCAATTACTCAATTCTTGAACAAGAATTTTGTCATGAATCGAGCTAGAAAATTAGTTACTGGGCCGAGTCTAATTCAGTTCATTTTCTATTCTTGTAATTTTATGTTTTCTACTGCTGATGTCATAAGTTGTTAGTCTGTTTTGTGAAATGACATTAGGCCGTTGTAGTTGTTTGTTGTGTATGCAAGTTGGCACCTTAGGGAGGTATAAGGTGTAATTGGAAGAAACCAGAGGATATGGAATAGAAATCTGCTAAATTACCCTCTCTATTTCTTTTGTCTTCTGTTTCCTCTATAACTCTTTCTCTCTCCCCTTCCCAATCTCCCATGTTTCTTCTTTTTTTCTGCATTTTACTTTCAAGTTGTTGACAAGTGGTATCAGAGCAGATCTATCCTTGGATAATGGCTGACGGAACTCGTTCGAAGGCGGTGGAAGAAATACCAAAAACTCAGGCAAAGATCAATGACATGCAAGCAAAATTCAATGAAGACATCCGACAATTCCAATCGGAAACTAGACAAGAGCGGAGTGAAATGCGATCAACGTTGAGTGGTTTTACTGCGCAAATGGAACAAGTTCTCTCGATCCTGCAGACTTTACAAAAGGGGAAGAATAAGGAAACAATAGCAATGGAAGATCGATCTGCACTTTATTACCCACTCCATCATCAGCAAAGCACACCCCTCATTCCCAGGTGATGAAGGCTGAGTATGACACCTATGAGGTAAAACACCTAAAACTCGACTTTCCGACTTTCGATGGGGTTGATCCCAGGGGGTGGGTGAGACGTTGTGATCGTTACTCCCATATAAATAGGACTCCAGATGATCATAAGATAGGAATTACAGAACTGTATTTAAAAGGGAGAGCGGATGCTTGGTATGGAGGGTGGAGACTGGATTACCCTCAGGTGTCATGGAATTTCTTTTGTAGAGAGATATGTAGGAGGTTTTGCAACCAGTCCTTAGAGGATATACTTGATGAATTTGAGAAATTGATCCAAAATAGAACAGTGGAGGACTACCAGGCCAAATATGAGGATTTGAAGTCCCTAGTTAAAGAAATGAACCCAGGTCTGCCGGATTCCTATTATGTCAACCGGTTTATTGGTGGATTAAGAGATGAGATTAGGCCTTTAGTGAGATTGATGGAGCCCAAAACAGCCATGAAAGCCCTTGAAATTGCTAAAGCACAAGATACCATTTCTGATTCTATTTTTCTGAGAGCTATAGGATTTTGGAAACCACTAACTCCTACACCAAGAGTTGCTGCTAGTAAAACTATGGAGACACCTGCAGCAAAACCCAGTGTTGGATTCAGTAAAACTATAACACCTGCACAATTACAGGAAAACAGGGCTAAGTTTTTGTGCTTCAGATGTGATGAGAAGTTTGTCTCAGGGCATAAATGCAAAAACAAACAACTAAATTTTATTTTGACTGAAGGACATGAAGTTTTGGGGGACATTGTGGCAGAAGAAGAGAATCCCAATGTTCAAGTTATTGATGATAACTGTGAATTCACTCAACTTTCCCTTAGTACATTAACTGGACAAGCAACAGCCAGCACCATCAGGATCCAAGGCCAATTAAAGAAGAGGTATATCACTATTCTCATAGACTGTGGTAGCTCTCAGACATTTATTGACAGTAATTTGGCCAAAGAGTTAAGGTGTGTAATAGAACCTGCAAAATCAATGATAGTCACTGTGGCAGATGGAAATAATAGGAGGAGCGAATCTGTATGCCCAAATTTGCCATGGTTAATGGGTGGACATAGGTTCTCGTACGATGTCAGACTGGATGAAACAATACAGCCCTCTCGTGTTTGACTTTGATCGTATGTATCTTTCCTTCAAGAAAGATGGAGAAGATATAGTTCTTAAAAGTGTGGGAGATGCACAATTAAAGTTCATGAATTGCAAAGGCCTGAGAAGAACCTTCAAGGATGGGTCATGTGGACTATTAGGGTGTCTTTACTCCTTGCAAACTGAGCCACAGTCGGAATCCCCTATATCCCATGTTATACAAAAGGTATTAGAATAATACAATGATATCTTCCAGGAGCCAGTAGAGCTTCCCCCAAAAAGATAATAGGTGCATGATATCAATTTAAAGGAAGGGACAGACCATTTTTAAAACCAGTCCATACAGGTACTCTCATCATTTGAAGAATGAGATTGAAGAGTTGATTGAAGTATGCTGAAACAAGGCATCAAACAAAACAGTAACAGTCTATTTGCTTCCCCGATGTTGCTGGTTAGGAGGAAAGATGGGGGTTAGAGACTTTGTGTGGATTATAGGAGACTAAATTAGTATACTATGAAGGATAGCTTCCCTATTCCAATTATAGATGAACTGTTAGATCAATTGGGGCAGGCTAAGTGGTTCACTAAGATTGATCTAAGGTCTGGATTCCACCAGATTAGAATGAACGAGCAAGATATTGGAAAAACTGCATTTATAACTCACCAAGGGCATTATGAGTTCAAGGTGATGTCATTCAGACTAACTAATGCACCGGCAACTTTTCAAAAGTGTATGAATGGCATCCTGAAGAGGTTCCTTAGAAAATCAGTCTTGGTTTTTTTTATGACATATTGATTTACAGTCCTGATCTAGAGTCTCACATCAAGCATGTTACAGAAGTATTCCAAGTGTTAAGGGAGCATAAATTCTATGCCAAGATGAGCAAATGTTCTTTTGGGCAGAACCAGATTGAGTATTTAGGGCGTATTATTCAGAATGGGGGAGTGCAGGCTGACCCTAAGAAGAATGAAGCTGTCCAAAAATGGCCCAGACCTAACAGTGTGACTGAATTAAGGGGTTTTCTTGGGCTTAATAGGTTCTATAGGAGGTTTGTGAAGGGGTATGGAAACATTTCCAGGCCACTCACAGACCTGCTCAAAAAGGAGGGATTCTTGTTGTCAGAAGAATCGATAAAGCATTTTTGGCTCTTAAGAATGCCATGTGTGAGGCCCCAGTGTTAGCCTTACCTGATTTCTCTGTCCCATTTTGTATTGAAACCGATGCATGCTTGATTGGAGTTGGAGCAGTACTACAGCAAAATGGGAAACCAATTTCTTATTTAAGTAAGGCCTTCAAGACTAGGGAGCTAGGGCTATCAACATATGAGAAGGAGCTGATTGCAGTTATCATGGCAGTCACTAAATAGAGGCACTACATACAAGGGGGCAGATTCATCATCAAAACAGATCAACAAAGTCTCAAATTCTTGTTGGATTAGAAAGCTACTACCTCATTACAACAAAAAGGGATATCCAAGTTAATGGGATTGGACTTCAAGATAGAATACAAAAAGGGCAGAGATAATGTGGTGGCAGATGCATTATCAAGACAACCCCATGTTAGTATGGATCAGTCAGTTTTGGAAGAAGGAACATTTATAGCTGTGACTTCTGTTGTTCCAAATTGGTTGCAGGGAGTTCTTGACAGCTATGAAGGTGATCAAATAGCAACATATCACATACAAAAGCTAACACTGGATGCTAATGCCCTGCCTGGTTTCTCTCTATTTCAGGGAATACTTAAATACAATGAGAGGATTTATGTTGGGGCAACCGGGGACTTGAGGAAATCCATTTTACAGCAGCTTCATCAGTCACCCATAGGAGGACACTCATGGATTCAAGCATGTCTCAAAAGAGTGGCAACTATATTTTATTGGCCAGGCATGAAAGAGATATAGGGGCTCTTATCAAGGAATGTCTAACATGTCAGCAGTGCAAAGATGGCTACCAACATCCAGCAGGACTGTTACAACCTTTACCCATACCTGAGCAATCCTGGGAAAGCATTGGCATGGATTTTGTGGAAGGTTTACCCAAATCTGAAGGTAAGGAAGTTATTATCGTAGTAGTGGATAGATTCACCAAATTTGCACACTTTATACCTTTGGTCAAGGCATATTCTGCTGAAATAGTGGCTACTGAGTTTGTTATGCTGGTGTATAAATTACATGGGGTCCCAAAGACAATCATTTCTGATAGGGACAAGGTCTTTACTACGGAATCTTGGTCCAAACTGCTACAGAAGGTAGGGGTAACCCTCAACATGAGTTCGGCCTACCATCCCCAAACTGATGGGCAGACAGAAAGGGTGAACCAGTGTTTGGAGATGTATCTAAGGTGTATGGCTTTTCACAGACCTTTACAGTGGAAGACATGGCTCTCTTTGGCAGAATATTGGTACAACAGTAACTATCATACTGCCCTGGGTAGGACTCCATTTGAAGCATTGTATGGTCAGTCCCCAACATCCCTACCACTTGGAAGCTTCTCTCCATCTACCCCGGTATCCATAGATGCCTTTCTCAGACAGAAACAAGCTATCACTAGGGAATTAAAGGACCAATTAGACCAAGCTCAGGCAAGAATGAAGGTAAATAGAGATAAGAAAAGGACTGACAAAGAATATCAGGTGGGGGATTTGGTACTCATCAAGTTGCAGCCCTACAGACAATCCTCACTAGCAGATAGAAGGAATGTGAAGTTATCAGCAAGGTACTTTGGTCCATATGTCATAGAGATAAAGATCAGTGCAGTGGCTTACAAACTCATCCTACCAGCCAATGCTCAAGTCCATCCAGTTTTTCACATATCTATGTTGAAGAAATTTATAGGGAATGCACCCCCTTCCGCCTCCTCACCCCCTATCAAGTCCCCAGATGGACAGCTGGTCCTTTACCAAGAAGAGAGGCTCTCCATCAGAACTATCAAGAGACACAATGCCCCTATTGTGCAGTGGCTCATTAAATGGGTGAACCTGGAAAAGGAGCAAGCAACATGGGAAGATTTTACGTTTTTTAGGAAGCGGTTTCCAGAGTTTCTCAAACCTTGAGGACAACAAGGTTGCTTTTAAGGGAAGGGGTTTGTCATGAATCGAGCTGGAAAATTAGTTACTGGGCCGAGTCTAATTCAGTTCATTTTCTATTCTTGTAATTTTATGTTTTCTGCTGCTGATGTCATAATTTGTTAGTCTATTTTGTGAAATGGGATTAGGCTGTTGTAGTTGTTTGATGTGCATGCAAGTTGGCACCTTGGGGAGGTATAAGGTGTAATTGGAAGAAACCAGAGGATATGGAATAGAAATCGCTAAATTACCCTCTCTATTTCTTCTGTCTTCTGTTTCCTCTATAACTCTTTCTTTCTCCCCTTCCCAATCTCCCTTGTTTCTCCTTTTTTCTGCATTTTACTTTCAAGTTGGTGACAAAATTGAAGCAGGATAGTCTCACAAATTAATTGACAAATATGAAGGCAAAAGTTTCTTCAGAACACAAGCGAAATTGACTAATAAGAATAAGGGTAGCAAAGCTTTTCCATCCTCTTCCCCACCGCCCAGTTATCGCATCCCCTTCTCTTTGTTTCGTTTCACCCCACCTCTTCTGAACCGGATCTCCGTCGTACCTGGTGGAATCACTGTCGCTAAATTCACCTCGGTGTTTCCTAATTCTATTTCTCTTCTATGACACAAGGCTGACAAAAAATTAATCTCCATTTTGGTTCATTTGTAAATGAAACCATTAAATTAAATCTAAATAGATAAAATAGATCACGGGTATACACCAAGTTAACAGGGAAAGTCTATAACTTTAACAACATAGATTTCAGCAATCATGTAACATATTTAAAATGTAATGATTTTTACACCAGCTTCACGAATACTGCATGATGATATATGGGCCCACTAAGTCGGATTGCCTATAATTGGGCCAAGCCCAAAGTCAGATAACAAGGATAGATGGGCCGGTAGGGCAGGATAGCAAGTGCTGACCAGACCACGAAGCAGGACAGAATAGTCAGAGGAGCAGAACTCCCACCGTATCCTGACCAGAATGGTTTCTGGACAGAATAACAGGCTGAACGTGGTGAAGATCGAGTCAATAACACCCCAACTTTTTGTGTACGTGGGTAGACCCCACATCCAGAAAATAGTCGGTAATAACTTCCAAGCACGTCCAGGAAGAGATACACGATCTACTGCTATATAAGGAAGACCCTGAACTACGAGGGGGACTTGATTCCAGTTTATTACTTAAATTGGATACGTAGACTGCTCTCTCAAGAGTTTAGTCCAAAATTATACCTAAATATTATTGTTCTTGTGCTATTTTCCTAATTAGAATTACCCAATTACCCGATTGTAATATTGATGCAACATCATTTGGCGCTAGAAGGAGGGTAGATTCTAGTTAGTGAGTGATTGTTTAAAAAAATGCAAGAAATCAAGGAAATTCCAAGAAGCAACAAAATCAACCTGAAAAAGAAAAAGTTGGAGAAAAAAGCCCAGATCGAAATGATCAAGATACTGGAAAGAGAGTTCTGGAAGAAGGGCAGACGAGCAACCCAGACGCGATCAAACAAATGTTGGTAGAAAATTTGGCCAATCTCAAAGGAGAAGAAATCAAAGCCATATTTGAGGCAGTTTTGAAAGCGAGGAATCAGGATAATGACATTTCTGAAGCGCCCACACCGCTTCAAACTGCTAAAAAAGAGAAGCAGGAAGCAGAATCTAGCATTAAAGTGGTGGTTACTCATCCAGGTGGTGATAACGCCCGAGCAGAGTTAGATGCTATACTTAAGCCTAAACACGATGAGTTTAGGCTAGTGTCCCCATTCACTGAGGACATCGATGCATTTCCATGCCCTCCAGGATTTAAAATCCCAAAAATCCAAGCATATGATGGAACTAAATATCCATATGACCATATGCACCAGTACATTCAGCACATGAACTTATATAACTCTCCAGAAGAGATGAAATGCAGGGCATTTGCAACTCTTCTAATAGGAAAAGCAAGAGATTGGTTCAACAAGTTGAACCCTAGATCCATACCAGATTTTCCAACACTAACCAGAAAGTTCATGCATGCATTCATCGCAGCAAGACCATTCCAGAGGAACCGCACATATTTGCTGACCATTAGACAAAAAAATGATGAAACGGTGTTGCAGTTCATCAAGAGATTCAACGGAGAGTCATCCCAGATTGCAGATCTGGATGATAAGTTTTTAGTAGCATCCTTTGTGGCAGGTCTTAGGGAAGGACGCCTACATGCAAAGTTGAGCAGCAAAAATCCGGATACGATGGAAGAATGTCTGGAAGTTGTATATAGACACTGCCAAGGTGAAGAGACTAACAGAGCCAAGAGGGAAGAGTCCCACAGGGACGCTAAAAAAAGGAAAGACTGATGATAAGACCGACAAAAAGAGAAAATCTGTTTGGGATAGGGTAACCAACCCCATCTCTGAAAGGTTAGGGAAGAAAGGTGCTTTGCAGGACAGAGACCTCATCCCTCTGAACAGGTCTCGTGATCAAGTTCTGGCAATTATGGAAAAGAAAGGAATCACGAAGACTCCTCCTCCATTGAGGGGTCCAAGGGAGAAGAGAGACCACACTAAGTGGTGCAAATACCATAAAGATATTGGACACGACTCTGAACAGTGCAGGGACCTGATCAGAGAGATATAGACGCAGCGGCATTGGAAGGAAAGATCGATGAGTGCATCGATCGAGCACAAGGGGACAACCCCAGAGGAAGGAGAGAGTTCAAAAGACAGCACAACAGCCATGACAGGTATAACCAGAGGAGACATAGAGATCCGTCTCCAGATGCAGATGGGCACAGAGAAAACGCCCCAATCAACACTGTGAACACGATTGTCGGTGGACCAGGAGAAGGTTATAAGGCTGCTCAGAAAGATAAAAAGGGAGCACAGAAAAGGACGGAGAAGCGAAAAAACAGAAAGTAATGGGAACCGTTCAGTACGGTCCTAGAGATGCACTACCAGCCGTCGTGAGCAACGAATGACTGGTTATAGAAGCGGTTATTCAGAAAAATCTAGTCAGAAGGATCTGCGTAGACACATACAGCTCAGTAAACGTACTATATTACAGTGCTTTCCGAGTAATGAAGCTAACAGACTCGGAGTTGACTCCTGTATCAACTCCTCTTTTTGGATTTACCGGGCCACCCATACATCCTGTGGGAATGTTAAAGCTACTGACGACTTTTGGCAAAGGACCACAGAGCAGGACTCTGTTGGTCAATTATGTGGTGGTAAAAGCCCCATCTGTATACAATGTGATTCTTGGAAGACCATCACTGATTGATCTAAGGGCAGTGGTATCGCCAGCACATAACAGTATGAAATTCCCAACTTTTGAGGAGAAGCCACGATTAAAGGGGATGTGGATGCTGCCAAGAACTGCTATACAGCCACAATCAGTGGAAAAATGAAGGTGCAGCAGGTGACAATGGAAGATCTAGTTCGGATGAAGAAAAAAGTTGGCAATCCAACGACCCGGTGGAATCAATAATGCTGGATGAATCGAACCCGGAATCCACAATCAGCATAGGATCGTGGATACCTGCTGAACAGAAACAGATGCTGGTCAGCATCTTGAAAGATTACAGGGATGTGTTTGCATGGAAAGCGAGTGACATTCTGGGCGGTCAACAGAGTTGGCTGTCCATAAACTCAACATTGATCCAACCAGAAACCAGTAAAACAGAAGAAGAGATCTTTTGCCCCAGAAAGGATACAGGCTGTCCAGCAAGAAGTGGAAAAATTGTTGCAGGCCAACATGATTAAAGAAGTTATCTACCCAGAATGGCTAGCAAACCCAGTGTTAGTCAAGAAACCAGATGGTAGTTGGAGAATGTGTGTGGACTTCACAGATTTAAACAAAGCTTGTCCTAAAGATAGTTATACTTCCCCTAGAATTGACAGGCTAGTAGATTCTACAGTTGGTTATGAGATTTTTGCTTTCCTAGATGCTTATAAGGGATATCATCAGATTATGATGGACCCTGTAGATGCTGTAAAAACCGCTTTTATTACTGAATGTGGTTCCTACTACTATATGTCTATGCCTTTCGGATTAAAGAATGCAGGGGCTACCTACCAAAGGGCAGTCAATACCATTTTCAAACAACAGATTGGCAAGTCAATGGAAGTATATGTGGATGACTTATTGATCAAGAGCAGGACTCTTGATCAATATTTGAAAGATGTAGCAGAAGTTTGTCAAGTTTTGAGACAAACAGGAATGAAGCTGAACCCAAAAAAGTGCACTTTTGCAGTGAGATCGGGCAAATTTCTGGGTTATATGATATCTAAAGAAGGTATCAGGGCCAACCCTGATAAATTAGAAGCCTTAAAAAATATGTCCGATCCGAAGAATATCAAAGAAGTTCAAGGATTAACAGGAAGATTAGCAGCGCTAAACCGATTCTTGTCAAAATCGGCACAGAAGTCATTGCCATTCTTCAAGATTCTCAGAAAGGCCAGTCCATTTGAATGGAATGAAGAGTGTAAACAGGCTTTTCAGGAGTTGAAAGATCATATCAGTCACTTGCCAACTCTAACTCCTCCTCAGGAAGGTGAGATACTGTTTCTTTACTTGTCCTTTTGCAATGAAGCAGTAAGTGCTGTGTTGGTAAAGCAACATGGCATGATACAAAGGCCCGTATATTTTGTAAGCAAAGCCCTGCAAGGACCTGGTGATTAGATATTCCGAAGTAGAAAAATTGGTGTTAGCCCTCGTACATGCCACAAGGAAACTAAGACCATACTTCCAAAGTCATCCAGTGATTGTGTTGACAAATCTACCTTTGAAGCAAATTTTGGAAAAGCCAGACAAGTCTGGAAGATTGGCAAAATGGGCAGTTGAATTGGCAGGGTTTGATATCGAATACAAACCGAGAACAGCAATTAAGGCTCAAGCATTAGCTGATTTCTTGGCAGAAGAAAAAGCCTTGGCTATAGAGCAAAAGGCTGAACAGAACAAGGCTGAGAAGAACGACTTTGAATAGTGGCAGCTTTACGTGGACGGAGCCTCCAACAAAGAAGGAGCAGGAGCAGGACTCCTACTCATCAGCCCAAAAGGTGAAGAATTCCCATACGCTCTTCATTTTGACTTTCAGGCCACTAACAATGAGGCAGAATATGAAGCTTTGATAACTGGATTAAACTTAGCACAAAAGTTAGGCAGGCAAAATTTGAAAGTCTACACAGACTCACAGCTGGTAATAAATCATATTAAGGGAGAGTATGAGGCAAAAGAAGGCCCCATGAAAAAGTACCTTGCTGTGGCACAGAAGAAATTGCAGAATTTCTTAACGATAGAAGTGGAACAGATAACTCGGGCCCAAAATACCAGAGCAGATGCTTTATCAAAGCTAGAGTCGAATTTCTTGTCCCACAAAAAGGTGTTGGTTGAGCAGTTGAAGCACAAGAGTTGTGATGAGAGTGAAGTACAACCAATCACACAGGCAGAAACTTGGATGGATCCGATTGTAGTATATCGAAGAGATGGAAGGCTTCCTGAGGATAAAGTACATGCCAGAAAATTGATAAGACTCTCAGCCAGGTATGCTATGTTCAATGATGTGCTGTACAGAAAATCTTATGCAGCACCTTGGTTGAGATGCGTTACTCCAGATGAGGGAGATTATGTTTTAAGAGAAATCCATCTCAGAATTTGTGGAAATCTCTTGGGAGCGAGAGCTCTGGCCAGGAAATGTAGGCTTTACGGTTATTACTGGCAAGCAATGCAGGATGACGTAGAGAATCTGGTCAGAACTTGCCGGACATGCCAAGTGCATAGCAATTTATCACATAATCCTGCACAGGAGATGATACCAATCGTATCCTCATGGCCTTTTGATCAATGGGGAGTAGACTTAGTGGGTCCACTACCCTGAGCTCCGGGAAATTTCAAGTTTTTAGTGGTGGCAGTGGATTTTTTCACTAAATGGGTGGAAGCTGAACCCTTAACCACCATCACAGCCAACCAAATACAGAAGTTCTTGTGGAGAAATATTCTATGCAGGTATGGGATACCTAAAGTTCTCATTTCTGATAATGGCACACAATTTGAAGATCAATGAGTGCAAACTTGGTGCACCAACCTAGGAATCTCCCAACATTTTACATCAGTGGCCTATCCTCAAGCCAATGGGCAGGTAGAGCAGACCAACAGGCAGATAAAACAGGGACAGAAGAAAAGGTTGGAACATGAGGGGTCTCATTGGGTAGACCATCTTCCAAATATCTTGTGGGCATATAGAACCACCCCAAACGCCGCTACACAGGAAACTCCATACTCCTTAGCATATGGATGTGAGGCAGTCATACCAGCAGAAATTGGACACAAGTCTCCCAGGACAGAATTATACTGTCCAGAAACGCAGGAGGTAGACATGTTGCATGTCAAAGATGAGCTGGAACATAAACGCGATAGTGCGCTGATACAGATGGCCAGATACAAGCAGAGAATTGCCCAGTACTACAACTCCAAAGTCAAAGGTACGTATTTTAAAGAAGGCGATTTAGTGCTGAGGCGGAATGACGCCAGTAAGCAAGGCCTCACTGGAAAGCTAGACCCAAATTAGGAAGGTCCTTATAAAGTTATCAAAGTACATGGAAAAGGATCCTATCAACTAGCTAATGCTTCTGGAAAAACAATTCCTAGAAGCTGGAATGCTATTCATTTAAGGAAATATTTTCCTTAAGATAATTACATTATCCTTTTTTCTTACTTTTAGCTTTAAATTTGTAATTGTGCATATGAATATTCTAATTTGTGCTGGACAAGGAATTAAAGACCAGATGTTTTATTTATCAGTAAACCCGCAGCACAAAGTAGTTCTGGGCAGAGGACCCACATAGAAAACACACAAGTGTTAAACTTGCAGTGCAAGAAAATTCAGTGCAGAGCACATGCTTAAAAATATAAAAATGCCAAACTCGCAGTGTGAGGGCATCCTGGGCAGAGGACCCACCTTAAAAACACAAGTGTTAAACTTGCAGCGTAAGAAAATTCAGTGCAGAGCACATGCTTAAAAATATAAAAATGCCAAACTTGCAGTGCGAGGGCATCATGGGCAGAGGACCCATCTTAAAAACACAAGTGTTAAACTTGCAGTGCAAGAAAATCCTGTGCAGAGCACAAAATTAAATTAAAGGCATGCAAAACTTGCAGTACATGATCATTCTGGGCAGAGGACCCAAATAAACAACACACAAGTGTTAAATTTGCATGCAAGAAAATCCTATGCAGAGCACATTCTCAATGAAGCAAAAATTGAACTTGCAGAGCAAGAACATCCTGTGGAGAAAACAGTATGGACTATGCACTAAGTTTATTCTGTACAGATGCTAAAAATTAAGAAGCTGAGGATAAAAAAAATCCTAACTTCTTTGCAGCGCAACAGGTAGGTGAAGTTGAATCCAGAGAATATTAAATTGAATATCAAATTCAAGGGCATATATTCAAAAGTACAATCCCAAAGGTTTCGAAGATCGAAATACAGTCAGCAACAAATAAGAAATAGAGTTATCACATCAAAAGCTGCACAGTGCAGCAAAATTCAAAGTTTCAAGAAAACATGTAAATTAAGAGGCAGGAGGAGCTGGGGGCTGAACAGATTTCTCTGAAGACTGAGCAGATTTCTTCTTAGCATACTTGCTAATTATGTCTTCTCCATTTTTGTACTCATCATATCACTTTGTGAAGATTTCACCTGCTTTCTTATCATACAACCGGTGGTTAGGCATAGTGTTAATCACCAAGTCAGCAGGCTTGGCCTCATCAACACCAAGTGTGTATCCTCTCCGCAGCGCCGGAGCTAGAATAATTTGAATTTCCTCATAAGTTTGAGGAGAAGATTTATACCCGGCAACGACTTTTTGGACAACATTCTGAGCAGGAATTTCCTCCATCTGCCTCAGAGTTTCATCAAAGTCGGTCTTCATTTTCTTTACCGTGGCAAGATTTTGCAGATGCTCCTCATTCATTTTCTCCAGCCGTTGATCTCTTAATTTCAGCTGCTCCTCCTGGGTAAATATAAAACCCTCAGCTTTGGCAAGATCAGATTTCAACTTCTCAATCTCCAAACGAGCAGCAAGGTTGGATTCTTCCAAACTGGCCACCTTAGCGTTGGCCTCATCCAAATGAGTCACTTTTTGTTACAAGGCAGTGATGTCCCCAGCCATGCTGGCAGTCTTCTTATGCAATGCTTTGCCCAGGCGGTAGCACTGTAAAAAATAAAAGTCTTAGAAGATCGAAATTAAAAGGAAAATGATAACTTTCAACAAAAAAAAACAAACTTACAGTGTCAGCAAAGTCGTCAGCAGACATATCTTCAAAGTTGAAGGAAGAACAACTTGCAGAGCTACCAGATGAGGTGGATCTGTGCCTTTTCTTCTGTCTTTGAGAAACTGTCCTGAGAGGCACTGCGTTTAAGCCAGCAGATTGTGCACCAGGAAGATCTTCTTCAATAGTCAGATCCACAGGGTTAACTGTGCTCAGAATGTTCTGATCAGAAGGATTAGCAGTAGGGATGGTTTCCTGCGCAGCAGCACCGGAGCCTGTGCCTATCTCTGCATCCTCTGGCTGACCAGAAACTTCACCGCCTTCTGGAATAATGGACAAGGTCCGTTCAGAGTCTTCTGCCATCTGCTCTGTTTCCTCCTCCTCATCGATGTCGATGCTAATCAGATCATCTACATTGGCCACTATGAAAAGAAAGAGATAATCAAATTATAATAAAAAATCAGAGTAAAATGTAAGTACAAACATACATTTTCTATACTGTTTCTTGGAGAACTCCACATAGCCAACAGGCCCTGTAGTCTGAAGCTGAGCTGCATCTATCATGGCAGAACTTATGACGTCTAGGTTAAGGGAAATTTTGTTACTAACAAGATATCGGGACAGCGTAGCATCAATAAAGTCTTCCAACTTGTCCTTCATGGAAGAGGTATTCCATCGCCCCAAAGTGGCATCCGAATTGTGCTTCACAAAGAAAAAGTGTTCTTGCCACTTTTTCATAGTCTTATCTTTGCCAGTTATGGGGATGATCGGAGCACTGGCCCTACGGCAAAAATGATACCACCCCCCACTACCCTGTGTCAATTTACACTGGTAGAAATTCCTAAACAACTTTACAGAAAAAGGTGTACTGTTCAGACGACACCAAATCATGAAACCTACCAGGAATTTAACACTATTTGGGTGTATCTGACCAACTCCTAATTTGTAATACTTTATTACCTGAACATATCCAGGGTAGAGAGGAAACCTTAACCCACTGTGAAGCTGATCAGTATATACTGTGCAGAAACCGGCCGGGGGATTGTAAGCAATTTGCTGCCTTTCCTCTTTGATTTCGTCGCCCAATAAGCTGTAGACAGAGACATTGGTTTTTTTAAAAGAATTCTTAAATTGACGGTGGAAGTGACAAGTCCTTTTCTCGAGGACACCATTTACAAAAAATTGGAGAGATGGTGAGATTGAGGAGGGATTTGTTGGGGGGGTGGGGTTCTCTATCTCACTACAAGGAGAATAGTGTTTAGTGGCTTCGAAAAGCGCCTCTAAAAGTATGATATGAAGGCGTTTCCATGTATGTCATCTTTGTCTATGTCACTATAGCTAAAATGTCCAAACAAGACGCTTTAAAACGATCTAATAAGTGAACAGTGCATACTTTTAAAAGCCCCTTAACAAATTCCCAGTAAATGCATTAGAAAATGCCTTAACAGACTCCCAATAGATGCATTAAAAAGCGCCTTAACAGATGTTCAGTAGACGCATTAGAAAGCGTATCAACGGATGGACACTAGACGCATTTTGAAAGCGCATTAACAGGTTTTACAATGAAGACATTCGAAAAGTGCATTGACTGACTGACAGCTTTACAATAGAGTTATTTAAAAGCACCTTATTAGGTTTATAGTAGAGACATTCAAAAGCGCCTTATTAGGTTTACAGTAGAGACATTCAAAAGATCCAGAAACAGAATCCCTGTGACCATCAAGGCTTCCAGATGCAAGCAACTGACTATCAGTGCTAAAGCCCACACTAGAAACAGAATCCCTGTGACCTAAAAAAGCATGAAACAATATTAGCTATGAAGCAAAACACCAAGAAATGAGGAAAAAATTTCCTTATCAAATAAGATACCAAAATGGTCAAATATATACAATGAATAATTCCTGAATTTTAGCCTAATTTCTAGCAGCTGTTTTCACTATCTTAGGAAGATAATTACACCGTATATTTGTCTGGAAAAATATCCCAACTATCAGTCCTATTATATTAAATATTGTAGGAAAGTATCCCTTGATGTACGCCAACTAGGTTGACTTCCTACATACTGCAATGCAAGTTTACCTAAATATCAGGTGGATAACTACTGAAAATCAAAGCCGATTCTTTAGCAAGTAGCATGCCTTGTAACTCGAAAGCCCAATCTCTTTGACTAACACTCCACAGGAATCCTTTGTCATCTCCACCCCTGTAGCCACTAAGGTAGGATCTGTAGGGCTGCTTGCAACACTGTACAGTTCACCGGTAACGAAATCACAGCAAGGGAAAAACAAAGGAGAAACAACGAAATCACAGGAGGTAAGCAAATGCAGCATGAAGAGAAGGAAATGAACAGCTTTACGTGGCCATGATACATATTTCATCAAAAGAATAAGTTCTACATTTCTCTTCTTCCAAAACTCCAAATCCCATCCCTTGCCCATCCCAAAAACAAATTTCTTTCTCCTTTTTACCAATAGAAGGTAGAACTTCTATTAATTATATACCAACGAAATAAAAAATTTCACAAGTACCTTCCCTATTGAAATAACATTTTCCGGCTGAACTTTGAGTGCTTATCCTTGTCAGTTTGAACATTACCATGTTTTCATAGCTTTTAGCAGAGCATGCTTGAAACGACACTGTACGAGGCAGGAAACAGACTATGCAATGAGGCATAATATATCAAATTTAAAATGGTTCAAAAATACCGTCAAAGCATTATCTAGCTACAAATTGCATATTTCAATATAAAAAAATTCTCTGAAATGGCTTACTACTGAGTCCAAATGTGATAAAGCTCATAAAATGTGAAACTTAAAATAAAGTATAACAAAGAATATGTCGATTAGTAAGTAATATTACGAAATCCGGTTTTTGACATTATCATTAATCATAGCAAAAAGTAAACAGAAAATCACAGATTCAAGCAAATTGTCTACCAATTAAACTTACCCTTGTATATAAGGGTCAGTAGATTCCCATCATTAGGGCCTGCTAATGTAAAACATCTCCACCTTCACACCTTTAAACTACAACAAACAGAAAAAAGATTCAGGAGAATCAACCATTTTTTTTTATTGAAATGTAATCAACCATTTTGTACCCAAAAAGAAAAAGAGAAATAGAAATCAAGAGAAAAAAACACAACCTATCCAAACAGTTAAGGAGCCATAAAAAACAAGTTCATTTCCTTCCAAATAGAGTGCAATCTTATCACCGTTTCCATAATCAATGTTTATATCCAAACAGTTGTAGAAAATGTTTGTGACACCACCTTTGAACCACTATTGAGGAACACAAGTAGAAATGATAAATAAATAAATAGCTCCAAGGAGAAAAGCAGAAATAGGACTGGGTCAAGTAAGATTTGAAATTTTGAATGAACACTTTAGCCAGGATCATATGCATCAATTCTTGTGGCACTTGATGAAATATTATCTCCAGCTACCAAATAGCAAAAAGAATTCTTCCAAACAATCAAATACCATAAACAAGTTACCTCTTCTGTTTGTTATAAAAATAAAGTAAGAAATTCCGTTAAAGAACAAACAGATGTTTAAGCAAAGAATGTTCTGGCTATTATTGTGGCAAAAACCAAAATTAACAGCACTAACCGGCTCATTGAAAATTGTAAAGGAGAGTCATCATGTCTGACCATGTCTTGTAAACATTTACAGAAGTATCACTTCTTATCCCATGATAATTTAGAGGCAACCAGGTCTGCAAATGAACGGAAAACAAGTTAATGCATTAAAATCAAATACAGTAACACAAATAACAGAGACTTGAAGCTTGCCGATATGCCATGCACCCCAAACTGCCTACATTTTCAGCCTCAAAGCTTATTTGTGGTGAACGGTTCCGAACACCAACTGATGAGCGTCCTTGTGTTATTAGTGTTTCACTGAAGTTCACTCCTACAAAATTAATATTGACATTGATAAAGCGTTAACAAGTACAAACTAAGCTGAAGTCTAGATAAGATTAACACTAAAATAAAATAGTCAAACTTAAACCAATAGATTCAAGAAACCAGAATCAAAACATGATGAATTATATTGGAATACTATGCTTACTTCCAATTATACCGTTTTCTAGTAAAACAGATAGACAAAATAGTACGAAATTTATAAATTGCCGTTAGTGGTATCCCATATATTGAAACATTATTATAAATCAGCTGACTTTGTTAGAACTCAGTAGGGTCAGCAGGGTCAGCAGGATCAGCAGGGTTAGTTACCCTGCTGAATGTATATAAACTGATAATAGTTATGATACTTAGTAATTAAAGCTATACTTAGTATCTAGTATTATTAAATCTGTTGAACAAAATAGGCAGCTGAACCGTTTTACTTTTCTTCTTATCAATGTAACCACCCTAAAAGGTATCTAGGTAGTTAATGTAGTTACTTTATGCTTTATGCTTTTACTTTTTTGCATGCTTAGCACTTTTGTATTCTCCTATATATACTAACCTTAAGAGGTTATGTTTAATAACAAGAGTTACATTTTTCTCTTTTCTTCTTCTTCTCACCTTTCCTCACAAGTTCTTCTTCTCAATATCTTTAAATATCTTTAAAAAAAAAAAAAAAAAAAACGTTCCAGCCTTAAAAACATTCTTTCTTTCTCTCATCTTTTCCAGTTTTCAAAATGACTATTTCTGGAATTCCTACTCCCACTCCTTCTGCTATCTCTCTCAGTGTAAATGGAGTTGATAATCCATCTCTCCAAATCACATCAAAGAAACTCTATGGACCTAATTATGTCCAGTGGGCACAATCTGTGCGTGTCTATGTCACTGGAAGAGGAAAACTTGGTTACCTAACTGGAACCATTAAACCCCCAGCCAATAAAGAATCTCATGAATATGCTGTCTGGGAGACAGAAAATGCTATAGTTGTATCTTGGCTCATCAACTCTATGATTGATGATATTAGTCAAGTTCATCTCTTACTTCTGCAAAGGCTATTTGGGATAAGATAGCTAAAAACTATTCTGGCCAAGGCAATTATGCTACTGTTTTTGGTCTGAGAACCTCTTTAAAGGAAACCAAATAGGGTGCACTTAATGTCACCCAATACTTCAACACCCTTAACAAGCTATGGCAGGAATGTGACCAACTTACAATAAGGCAGTGGAAATGTACTGAGGATTGATGTATTATTTTATATGATTAAAAATACGTTATATTATTATGTTTTATCAACGAATTCTATATAAAATATATGAAATTATGGTATAAAGTGTTAGTCTTTATAATTTAGAGTATTTAGTAATAATAATAATAAAAAGTTGTAATTTTGTACCGATTTTAGTAAATCGGAGTGTCGTGTCGATTTACGTGGGTATTTGTGGTATTTTATTGCAGATTTATAAACCAAGACCCCGAGAATCGACATATTGAAGTTTAATCATATCTCTGGAATGATTTAGAGAGTGCCACAAGTTTAAATGGTCAATTGAATAGCTTAAGTGGATAAGTGGCCAACCAATCTGGATAAGTAATAATAGAGAAATATCTTCGACAAACGAATGGCTCATCAAAATGATATTTTCAGAAAAAGTGTTCTTCACGAAAGTTGTAGATTTTTCCGAGAGTGTTCCAATGCAATTTAAATTATGAAGATTGGAGGTCTAGAACTTAACAGTGATCAAGTGGCTAATCGACTTGGATTAAGAAAAAATCCCGTAAAAGCTTCGGAGGAACACGAGGTCATCAAAAAAGCGTTATCTGGAGAAGAGTCCTTCATGAAAGTTGTAGAGTTTCTCGAGACCTTAATTTTGGCATTTCGTTTGTGATTTTTGGAGATCCGGAACTCGAGATATGAATTTTACAAGTTATATATAATTATATATAAATATAATTATATCAACGCACATGCTGAGTTAATCAAGAAGGTGGGAGTAATCATTAGTCCGGACCGAGCCGGCTTTCTACCGGACCGGTCCGGCCTTTACCAATTTGCCTATATATAGAAGCTCATCAGAGAACAGCTGGGGAGTACCAAAAATATATATAACACTCTCATATATATATTCTCCTCTCCTCTCTTTTCTTTTTTATTTTTTTAGTAGTAGTTGTAAATAAGGCCTTACGCCGTAATAATGTAGTTTTAGTATCGTTGTAATGCTCGAGAAAATCTCGGAAGTCGGTTTTGCTAAAGAAGTTGTAATGTCCGGAAGATACGATTTCTGAACCAACTGCCGTATTCGGGTAACTTTTCTTAAGTATTTATGTTTGTTTTTGTATTTTTCGTTGTTATAATGTTTTTAGGCTAAATATAATACTGGCCAAAACTATGTAATCGGTTTTATTTCGATCTTTTCGTTAAAGAAATGTTGTTAAGTTAAAATGACTAAAATTGAGTTAATTGAATCTTTTTCTATTTTGATCGTATTCGTATTGACATATTTAATAGATCTGAGGAATTCATAATCTAATTATGAATTGACGCCTCGTAGTCAGGATATGAAATAAAAGATAGAAAAACCGGAGGGTAAAATTGGCCGTGTGAACAACGTGATAACGGAATCCGATTTCCTACCCGGGGGTAAATTTGTTTTGGGAAAAATGAATTTTATTATAATTTGTACTCAAGATCGTAATAATGTTAAATCATCGGTTTAATTGAAACTTAAACCGGAAAGTTAAATCGATCCGCCTGACAACCGGAGCCTTTAAAATAAAATTGGACGTTTGACAAACGGAATGACTCTTTTATCAGAGGTAGATTTGTACTCGGTACCTGTTGATTAATTAGTTTAGCATGGGGCAGTTGTGGACCTTGGGTGATGACAATCGACATATGACAATTTCATACGCTCGTGTGAGGAGGAATTGTTCACCTCAGGAGTGCACCGTTTCACTTACTCAATTGGACCTAAAATAAAAGGAGAGATCGAACACATTTCAATTAATCGAAAAGATCGTATAAACCAATTATATAAACTTTGGCTAGTTCTCTAAAATTATTTGTCTAATATATTGGTATCTATATATTTATATCTATATATATATTTTGCAATTTATGTACATTTATATATATTTATATATCTATATATATTATATTAGAATAACTTTTAAATTACGTATTTATTTTATGTTAACTAGAATAGTAGTGATACGTGTGATAAAATTGCGATTTAGATCGAGTTAATAATAACTTTTTGGTGTTTAACCCCACGTAAAAGAATTACCAAGTTTTCCACGAGGAATACGACACGACTCACCAAACTAGAGCTACAATTTGACCCGGTACACTGCCGGTTAGGATCTGTATAGCCTAGGTAATGTCCGTCAACTTTTTGGCGCCGTTTCCAAGGTTAGGTTTAGGTCTGTCAACTTTTTGGCGCCGTTGCCGGGGAACGTCGCTAATTTCCTTTTATGTGTCTATGGTTACTACTTGTATTAGCTTAAAATTCTCGAGAATAAGTCAACACTTTTCTTATCTCATTTCTATTTTATTTTTCGTTGGTACTTACCTTTTAGGTAAATTACCAATTTTTACTACTATCAATTTCGTGTTATTTTCTATTTTCATTAGTTGATGACCAGAAGTGGTAAGGCCACACTCACTCCTTATAAGCCTGACATAAACACTTACGAAAGGCAGTTAAGAGTAGAGAGTAAACGTGGTCATACTAATCGGGAAATCCTGACCAAGAATCATCTTCAAACAGAAATACGAGAATGGCTGAAACTAGTGATGAAACAAATGAACAGAGGCTAGATCATGCTCTAGGGCATGGAAAAAACCCTGTTAACCCTAATAATAATAATAATAGAAATAATCAAAATAGGAACCAGAATAATCGTAATAATCCACCAAACCCGAGACCTATATGTGATCAAACCGTAAGAAGAAACCGGACTAATAATCCCATACTTTTACCTAATGAAGGAGCGAATAATTTCGAAATTAAGTCTCATCTTTTTGGTTTAATTGACGCAAGAGCCCAATTCCTAGGAGAGGATGATGAAGATCCACATCATCATCTCTATCTTTTTGAAGAACTGTGCAATACAGCCAAAAGTCAAGGTGCTCATAAGGAATTAACGAGAATGACTATGTTTCCTTTTTCTTTAAAAGGACGAGCCGAGATTGGTTTATGTCTCTTCCACATCATTCACTTACTAGTTGGGAGGAGATTCAAACTGAATTTCTAAAACAATATTTCACTCCTGGACGAAATTTGGAATTAAAAGTCGAGGTTGCTAACTTTAGACAAGGATCCGAGGAAACTCTTGGGAATGCGTGGGAAAGGTTTAAAAAATTGTTAAGAGCGTGTCCCGATCATGGTTATTCCGTAGATATGCAAATTCAACTCTTCTGTCGTAAATTGAGAAAAGACTCACGTGCGGATGTAGATCATGCATGTGGTGGTTCGTTAATGATGAGTGAAGCTCAAACAGTTTACGATGCTATAGAAAAGATTTCCAAAAATAACATAATGTGGGAAACCGGTTCTAGCACCGGAAAAGTAGCTTTTGCAGGAGAATGTACGTCTAATACGGAAGTTCTAGCACACTTGGAGAATTTGAGTAGGAAATTTGATGGTTTACAACAGAATAAGAACCAAAATTCAGAAAATAGTACACCAAATGAATACTCAAGTCATGATAATATGGCGTTAGGGAGTGAAGAACCAACAGGATATTCAAGAGAGGAGGTGAGTTTTCTTCAGCAGCATAGGAATTTGAACAATGCATACTCAAACTCGTTTAATGCTATTAGAAGAGATCATCCTACTTATCGATGGTCCGAAAACCCTAGTAAGCCAGGACAACCGCCATATCCAGTCCCATATAAGAATAATAACCAAGTTTATCAAGAAAATACATCTAATCGAATTTACAATCATTACCAAGATCCTATCCTCAACATACCACTCAAAGTATACCAAGAACTCAGAGTTCAACTCAACTGCAGAAGGAGTTGAAAAATGGGAAAAACTAATGGAAAATATGATGGGTGTAGTATCTACTCAAGCTAAGAATATGGAAACAATGATGACTTCTATTGGTACAGTCACTAAAGATATGAGTACAATAAAAACATCTATGAGTGGACATGATACCAGAATGAGAACAATAGAAGCCTCATTGAGGAATATGGAAGATCATTTGAGTAGGGAAGGTGAACGTAACAACAGTAGACCCCCAGGAGGATTACCAAGCAACACCGATAGAAACCCAAGAGAGGTAAATGTTGTGGTTACGAGAAGTAGGAAGCTTAGTGGAAGCAATGGAGTAGAAAACTTTGGGAATAATGAAGTAGAAAATGATTTAGATGGAAAGAATGATGAAACTAAAGATAAAGATGAATTCATCGACGAGGAAGAAGAAATTATAGATAATTTCTTGAAAAGGAATAGAAGTTTGGAACACGAAAATGAAGGTGAAAATTGGGTAAAAATCCCTAGGATTTTGAAAGACCCTATGGATAAAGATTTAAGGAATTTATTCAAGGAACATGTTAGAATAAATGAGAAACAGGAAGAACCGAAAAAATCTGAAGTAGAGATTGATTCAGGGAACAATTTAAAGAAAAAAATTCAAGAACCTGAAACATGGCGACTAAGTAATACTCAAAGGTTTAAGGAAAAAGGAAAAGAGAAATTGACTAAGGAGCCAAAGGTTATAGATTTAGAATCTTTACCCTACCCTCCTAAAGATCAAATCAAAAAGGCAAAAACTGATAAGAAGTATGCTCGTTTCCTTGATACTTTTCGTCATCTTCATGTTAATATCCCTGTTATTGAAGCTCTGATTAATATACCTGCCTATGGAAAGTTTCTGAAAGAGATACTATCAAATAAGAAAAAATTAGAGGAATATGAGAATATATGCCTAAATGAAGAATGTTCTGCAATTTTGCAGCATAAGTTACCACCTAAACTGAAAGATCCTGGAAGTTTTACGATTCCATGTGAAATTGGAGGATTTCTTTTTAAGAAAGTCTTATGTGATCTTGGAGCTAGTATAAATCTCATGTCTTATGAGGATTATAAAAAGTTAGGCATAGGAAAGCTTACTAAGACTGAAATGACTCTGCAAATGGCAGATAGATCGATTAAGTACCCTAAAGGAATGATTAAGGATGTACTGGTTAAAGTAGACAAATTCTATTTTCCAGTAGATTTTGTAGTTATGGAAATGGAAGAAGGATATTCAGCGCCTCTTATTCTAGGTCGTCCATTTCTAGCTACAGGAAGAACTTTAATCGATGTTCATAAAGGAGAGTTAATTTTGAGAGTCAATGAAGATGAAGTTGCTTTCAATATTTTTAAAGCTATGAACCATCCATATACATCACCAGAATCATGTTCTTTTATAGAAGATATTCATTCTGTCTATGATAATCAGTTACCAACTTTTGAAGACAGGTTAGAAGAATGCTTAACTCTGTCTATCTATAAAGAAGATGAGGAAGACATTGAAATGAAAGAGATAATCCTTTCTCTAGATAAAGGAAGCTTTACTTTTAAGCCACCATGGCATAAGTATTTGGAGTTAGAACTAGAAGGACCGGTTCTTAAATCATCAATAGAAGATCCGCCAAAGAATCTGGAATTGAAACCGTTACCTTTAAATCAAATATGCTTTTCTAGAAACCGATAATCTATTACCGATTATTATTTCATCTACTTTAACCGAGCAGCAAGAAGATCAATTAATAAGAATGTTAAGAAAGCATAAGAAAGCTTTTGGATGGACAGTTGCCGATATTCGAGGTATTAGCCACGAGATTTGTGTTCATAAGATAATTACGAAAGAGGATGCTAAACCTTGTATTCAACCGCAACGCCGCCTCAACCCAATTTACAATTAATCGTTAAGAAAGAGGTCATTAAGCTATTAGAAATGGGGATAATCTTTCCTATATCGGATAGTGAATGGGTGAGTCCAACTCAAGTTGTACCAAAGAAAGGAGGTTTCACAGTGAAAGAGAATGATAAGAATGAATGGATTCCAACAAGGAAATTACAGGATATCGAATGTGCATTGATTTTAGAAAACTAAATGATCATACTAAGAAAGATCATCATCCACTTCCATTCATAGTTCAAATGTTGGAACGTTTAAGTGGTCATAAGTATTCCTGTTTCTTAGATGGTTATTCAGGTTATTTACAGATCTTCATTGCAGCAGGAGATAGGGAAAAGACTACTTTCACATGTCCTTATGGAACTTTTGCGTATAAAAGAATGCCGTTTGGTTTATGTAATGCTCCTGCTACGTTTCAAAGATGTATGATGTCTATATTTTCCGATATGGTTGAGAAATTCTTAGAAATTTTTATGGACGACTTTAGTGTTTATGGAGATTCTTTTGGTAAATGTTTGTCGCACTTAGAAAGAGTTTTACAACGTTGTGAGGATACCAATTTAGTTCTAAACTGGGAAAATGTCATTTAATGGTATCGGAAGGAATTGTTTTAGGTCATAGAATCTCTGAAATAGGAATTGAAGTTGATAAAGCTAAAGTCGAGGTGATTGAAAAATTACCGCCACCAGTTAATCTAAGGACTCTAAGAGGATTTCTTGGACATGCAGGATTTTATAGGAGATTTATTGCAGATTTTTCAAAGATAGCAAAGCCTCTAAGTCATTTACTTGAAAAAGAAGTACCTTTTAACTTTGATAGTAAATGTATGGAAGCATTTAAGACCCTGAAAGCGAAGTTGATTACTGCACCAGTATTGGTAGCACCAGACTGGAATTTACCTTTTGAAATTATGTGTGATGCTAGTGATTTAGCTGTAGGAGCTGTTTTAGGTCAAAGGTATAATAGAATTCTCAAAGCTATTTACTATGCATCCCACACGTTAAACGCAGCTCAGCTTAATTATGCAACTACAGAAAAGGAACTGTTGGCTGTGATTTTTGCCTTAGATAAGTTTAGATCGTATATTGTTGGTTCTAAGGTAATAGTCTACACAGACCATTCAGCTCTGAAGTATTTACTGAGTAAGAAGGATGCGAAACCACGTCTTCTTAGATGGATTCTCCTACTTCAAGAATTTGATATTGAAATTAAAGATAAAAAAGGAAGTGAAAATGTAGTAGCGGATCATCTAAGTAGAATGGAGACCGAGGAAGAGATAGGGAATGAAATTAAAGATTCATTTCACGATGAACAACTATTTAGAATAGATACTCCTTCAACCATGCAATTATTAAAAAATAGAATTCCCTCTAAGGAAATCTCACATTGGTTTGGAGATATCATTAATTACTTAACCTGTGATTATATTCCGTCTCATTGGACTTGGCAACAGAAAAAGAAATTCTTTTACGACTTAAAATTTTATTACTGGGAGGAACCAGACCTTTTCCGTAAATGTTCGGATGGGATAATCAGAAAATGTGTGCCTGATAATGAAATTTTAAGTATTTTATCGTTTTGTCATGATCGTGAGGCAGGAGGACATCATGGAGGATGGAAAACTGCTTTTAAAGTTTTACAATGTGGTTTTTATTGGCCTACACTATATAAAGATGCTTATAAATATGTTAAATCTTGTGAATCTTGTCAAAAATGGGGAAATGTATCTAAAAAACATGAAATGCCTATGCAACCTATTTTAGAATGTGAGTTATTTGATGTTTGGGGTATAGATTTCATGGGACCTTTTCCTATATCGTTTGGAAAAAGATTTATTCTTGTAATGGTAGATTATGTTTCAAAATGGGTAGAAGCTGAAGCTCTTCCCACTAATGATACCAAGGTTGTCATACGATTCCTTAAAAAGAACATATTCACTAGATATGGCATTCCGAGGGCGATCATTAGCGATAGAGGTTCACACTTTTGTAATAGACCATTTACTAAGTTAGTTGAGAAATATGGTGTAACACATAAACTAGGAACGCCCTATCATCCGCAAACCAGTGGTCAGGTAGAGGTGTCAAATAGAGAGATCAAAAGAATCGTGGAAAAAACTGTTGATTCAAATCGCAAAAACTGGGCAATTAAATTAGATGATGCGTTATGGGCGTCTGAACAGCTTTTAAAACACCAATTGGTTGTTCTCCTATAAGCTAGTCTTTGGTAAGTCATGTCATCTCCCAGTTGAGTTAGAACACCGAGCTTTCTGGGCTATTAGATTTTTAAATTTCGATCCTAAGGCTGTCGGTGATCATAGATTGCTTCAATTGACAGAACTAGAAGAATTTCGTCTCGATTCTTATGAAAACGCTCAAATCTACAAGGAACGCACGAAGTCTTTCCATGATAAGAGAATCTTTAAGCGTGAGTTCCATGTAGGTGATCGAGTGCTTTTGTACAATTCACGTTTAAAGTTGTTTCCAGGTAAGCTTAAATCAAGATGGACAGGTCCATTTAAAGTAACACGGGTTTACAAAACTGGAGCTGTTGGACTAACTGATGGAAATACAACTTTTATAGCCAATGGACACAGAGTAAAGTTATTTGTGGAGGGAGAAGGAATCACACTGAAAGAAGAAATAATGCTACTGATTGATCCCCCGACAAACTGAAAAAGCAGAGGAAAAATGAAAAACTGAAAAGCGAGAAATCGGAATCAGCCAAATACCAGGTGCTATCTATCTTTACTCTACTTTTCTGTAATTTTAATTATGTTTAAACTCTTTTCGTCTTTTACCGGATAGACGTAAAAGAACTGGATGTCTTTTTTAGATAGAATATGAGTTTTTATTTTACTTTTGAAATTAGGCCTTGATAAAGATGTCGCGTTTTCTATAGAAGCTTTAGTTTTTGAACAAAACAAGAAATTGTTGAGAGAGATCAGATTAAGAGAAGTATGTAATGGAACATCAAGAAGTGCAATAAAAAGAAGGGCAAAGTTTCTAATGAGATGCAGAATCTGTGGAAAAAGTGAACATGTTGGACGCTGTGGGAAAAACACAACCAAATCCCAGGATGAGTGTTTGAATATTGTTAGGAAGGGACCGATTAGGTGGTTATCCGAAAATCCCGATGGAATTCCGAGAGATAATTCAAATGCCTCGTTTTTAGGAGTTAGGTTGATTGAGCGTTATATCAGAACTTTGGAAGATTTAGAAATCGAAGAATCAGGAACCCCTTAAGTTTCGAGTCCTTTATTTTATTTTATAAAATTTTCGCATAACTTCTGAGAATTTTATAATTGGATCTTTATGAAAATTTGAGGAGTTTTATAAAAATTTTATAAAAATTGTTTTTTTTTTAGTTTTAATTTAAACGTTTTATAAAAGTTGATATAAATTTATTAAATTTTTATAAGCTTTTTATTAAAGTGTTATAAAGATTTTATTAAATTTTTATAAATTGTTATAAAATTATAAAAGTTCCTTCAAATTTTATTTTAAGAAAATTTTATAAACTTATTTTTAAGACTTTAATTAAGTTTTATTAGAATTTGTATAAGTTTTATTCAAAAATCATAAAAAATCGAAAAAATAGAAAAATTTGTTCACGGACCGATCCGCCTTAATACCGGACCGGTCCGGGTTCGAAAATCATAAAAAAGACGGGGACCTCTTTTTCTTCTTCTTCTTCCCTAATTCTTCCAACAGCCGCACCCCACACACCAAACCCCACCACTCGAATTTTTTTTTTTTTTTCAATTCTTCCACAAAAATTCACCTCTCACACTACCACTACTTGATTTCTTCCTCTTTTCATCTCTTCTCTTCTACACAAAATTGAAAAAAATCAAAAGCGTCAAAAACAAGCTCCATTCATTCCGGCGACTTTAGCACTTTTCCGGCCTACTTTTCAACGTTTTCTACACTATAAGGTATAATCTAGTTTATTTAGTTGTCAATTTCGTATTTTTCATAATTTTTTAGATTAATTTCAACTGTTTTGATTTTTGAGTGTGTTGTGACATTATTATTTTTTTGCTGTTTTTGTTGTTGTTTTTGTTGTTGATTGGCATTACCAATATCGTAGAATGGCTGAGTCGAGTACTAGAGTCTCTAAAAAGAGAAAATCAAAAATTCCAATTTCAACTCCTGTCGTAGGCACAGTAATTTTATCACCTGAGGAGGAAGCTGTAAGTTTTGAAACAACCGCATCACCCGAGGCTAAGAAAGCATATAAGAAAATTTATAGTAAGTGTGATGTTCCGGTTGAAAAAGGATTAGACTTGGATGACTTAGGTGATGAAGTCAAGAATATCTTTAGAAAGCGTCAGTGGTTAGATTTAGCAGCCAGAAGGGAAGGGGAGATTAACACGACTATAGTAGCTGAGTTTTATTCGGTTTTATCTACTTTGTCGGAAGAACGACTTACTCAGTCGGAAACTGTACCCTTACGAGCGAAATATTCCTTTTAACCCTGCCGTCATTAATGCAATTTTAGGAGTTGAGGTTTTTCCTGATGAGGAGGATTACAGGGTAGTTTATAATTTAGATGATCCTGCTAGTTTTGAGCAGACTGCCCTGAGAGCCCAGACTGTTTTTGACCCGACAGCGGTGTGGGTTGAAAATCGGTTTAATTACGGGAACTGTTTTAGAGGTTTAAGGGCAATTAAAAGATTTATTAGCCATAATCTCTATCCTTCTAGTAAACATACTGCTTTTGGAAAGGAAGATGTATGTATCGCTTGGGCTATGGTAAATGATGTTAGAGTGGATGTTGGAAAGGTCATGTTTAAAATAATTTTTGAGAGTATTGTCATCGCCAGACCAGGGAGTCATCTTTACTTCCCTTGTTTTATCTCTGATTTATGTCGTTGGTTGGGAGTACCATTCCTGCCTAATGACAAGTTATCTCTGGCTGATGGGAATCTGATTGGACCTAGTTTGACTAGTCTTCCGGATGGTAGTATTAGCTCTTTGCTTAGAAGACGTCAAACTCAGCCAGCTCCACCAGTTTTTACATCTTCTTCTTTTCCATCTTTTTCTAGTCAGCCTCAACAAACTCCTTTCTCCAACACTATCACTTATGACATGTTTCAATCTTTAGTGACAGATGTTGCGCGTGGTCAAGCCAATGTGGCTTTATTCGCTGAGAGTACTAGGCAGTGGTGTGATGATATTCGTAGAGGTTTAAGAAGGAACGAGCAGTTGCTTCGTAATCCTACTTTTGATGATCCTGCCTATCCACCTTGTCAGTCTGATCCGTATACCTTACCACAGTGGGAAACACCTATTCCACCACAGTCGAGCTTTCATCCATCGTCATATCCTTTTGGAAGCCAATCTAGTGGGACAGGTGTATTTTCGACAGGTGTTCAGAGACCAGCGATGTCGAGTTGGGGAGGATTCACTGAGTTTGCACATGTCACGTCTGGCATGAGTTCGATGGGTCTTGATAGTTCAATCGGGACCACGACTTCAGCTCATCCATCGGCTTCTCGGTCGTTTCCGAGTTCGAGTTTTCAAGTTGATCCGGAGGAAGATTATGATGAAGATTGAATTTTAATGATTGATTAAACATGTTTACTACACATTTCATTGCATTCGACTTTTGTCATTTAACTATTGGTTTGTTTTCAATTTTCGTTTAGTTTGATTTTATCAATCGTTTATAACAATTTGGTTTGTATTTTAAATCGGTTTAGTTTTTATAAACTATAAAAATCACAAAAATAATTTTGTATCATTAATGAGTCGTTTTAAAAAAAAAAAAAAAAATGTGTCGTTTTATCCGTCCGTATCCAGTTGGATGAATTAATTCATAATTTCCGTAAGGCATGTGAAAGCCTTGTTCCATCTGTGAAGTAAAAAACCAAAATACAATTTGACTTTTACCTCTGTACGCAGTTAATTGATTTTTTTTCACCCGGACCGAGCCGGCAGTTTACCGGACCGGGCCGTGAAGGAAAAGAGGCTGAGTCATTTTTGAGTCTGTCTAATGCAGCCACGTAGGTATATTTTTACTATCTATTTAAAGAAGCTCAAGGGAGAGTAAACAATTGCTCATTCACTGTCTTTCTACCTTCAGCTTTACTCTTTTATTTTTTTAGCAAGTTTTAAAAATGTCGAACCACTCCTCACCGTCTATAAATTCTTACGAGCCTAATACACCGGATCATCCGAATCGCAAGCTTCTAATGAGAGTATAAATTTACACCCTCGTTTTGCTAATTCTCCAATCCTATTGGAGAAAGGTTTGAATTTTGATAAAATTGATCAGTGGGGTAAAACTCTCATTAGGAGTTTCGGTTGGAAAAAATTTGTAAGTACACCACGAGGGCGAGTTAATATTACGGTTGTAAGGGAATTTTACTCGGCCCTACTTTCAACGTTAGCGATAGAGTCTACACAAATAGTTATGGTAAGAGGAGTGGCTGTTCCCTTCTCTTCATCTATTATAAATCAACTCTTTGAAATACCACCAGTTACGATGCAACATTTTGAAATAAAATGGGGACTAGGCAATGCATACAATCATTTGAATAAAGTACACGAGTCTTTCCAATGTCTCTTCCCGCTTTTTGATACAAATCACGACATGTCAACACGAGCTTTACTTCCACATCTAAAGGCGTGGAAGCATTTCATAAATTCTAGAGTTTATCCCACCTGGGATTTTGCTAGCCTTTCTGAAGAAGAAATGCTTCTGCTCTATGCATTGGCATTTGGTGAATTTGTTGACTGGGGTATATTGATTCGGAGAAATGTGTCGGACTTTGCAATAGCCAGAGGTAGTAGGGGGAAACCTATGCCTAATTCTTGGTTGATATCACGTTTGTGTATTCTTGTGAATGGAGTGGAAGAGTTGGAGACGGATGAGATTTTTCCGTCTAGAGATAATCGAGTGGGAATGTTACCGGTTGATACACCGGGATGTTCATCCACAATCTAGAGAGTTGTTGGTAGTTGTTTTAATGAGTGTTCGTTAGTTAAATTTTAAGTTTTATTGTTTTTAAGTAAGTTTATGTTTTTAGTTTGTAATAATGTATCTTGTTTAATATATATGTCTTAGTTTTTTAAGTTTGTTTTAATACGCTAAAATAAAATCAGAAAAATAACGTTAATAGATAATTTTAATTTTATTTTCGAACCTACTTCTTTACTACTTATTGAACATCGACGATGCCACTTCGTAAGTGGGGAGTAGAGTTAGGTTAGAAAATTCATTAAAATTTTTCGAAAAATAGTCAAAAATAATAATTATATTATATGTCTAATTTAGATTTTAATAAGATTTTAAGTTTATATAATTGAGTATTTAATATTAGATATTGTTTTTATAAAATTATATAAGTATGTTGATATTTATAAGTAAAATTTTTTAGAATCATTTTCAATACGAATTATGAATTTGGAATTGGATTAAGTTTATTGATTTTTGGCACCACAAAAATATAACTATAGCCAAATAACCTACCTCACCCTTGATTAGAGTGATCAAGACCTCACTCGAAATTGTCAATTGTGATTAAATAACCGAGCTTTAGCTATTTTGGTCTACATTTCCTTGAAATACCGCAAGTTTGTACGTACTTATAAAAAGAGATGGTGACATAAAAGCTAAATTTTGGTATATGCTGAGATTGGAAAAATTAGATAAGTAGTAGTATATTCGATCTTACCTCATGACACTTGCAACATAGCCGATTTTGGTAATAAGTTCGGATATATTAATATTCTATAAAAAATTAAGAACGAAGCACCATATTTACACAGAATTAATCAAATATCGTATCTTCCTTATCTGTGATTAACAACTTAAAAATAAAAAGAACAAATCGGTTGTAGCTACCAATGATTGGAGTGAGTAGGGTATTATCACGAAATGTCCTATATCACTATGAGGTAATTAAGCTCCCGATTGCCTGATGATAGTAGTCCAGCTAGGGTATTATCACGAAATGTCCTATTGCTGGGAATGAAGGCACAAGATAAAATGAAAGAGGAAAAGTTGAATCATAAGATCTCGTGAATTATTACAAGTTTAAGGAAACCGGACTTGTAATTTTCGATCGAAAGAGTAGTACTCCGATCAATCTTGATGAAGCAATGCCTGTAAGTTTGATTTTCTACACACACTCACGCTTTTAGTTCTTAATCTTAAAAAAAAAAAAAAAAAAATCTGAAAAAAGATGCTAAGAATATGTTTTTTTCAAAAATATGAAGATGTAGGTACGTACGACTTGCCTCTTTCTCTTTTTGATTTCCTTTTTTCCGATTAACCAACATCTTGAACCTAAACTCTATAAGCCATTTTTGTCAACTACTTTACTGAAATTTCCGATTCCATAATTTCATAATAGTTGCGATTAAAAATAATTCTGATATTTTATTTATACTTCTTAAGTATTACATATATAATTTTATCTAAATAATATTTAATGTTTAAGTTATTTCAGTTATATACTCTTTCTGTCTTCTTAAGATTTTAAATTAAGATAGATAATATATTTATAATATTGACAAAGTATATTATAATCTGAAAAATTATACTATCTCTTATTACCGCTTATTTTTGCTCGAGGACGATCAAAAGCTAAGTGGGGAGTAATTTGATGTATTATTTTTATATGATTAAAAATACGTTATATTATTATGTTTTATCAACGAATTCTATATAAAATATATGAAATTATGGTATAAAGTGTTAGTCTTTATAATTTAGAGTATTTAGTAATAATAATAATAAAAGTTGTAATTTTGTACCGATTTTAGTAAATCGGAGTGTCGTGTCGATTTACGTGGGTATTTGTGGTATTTTATTGCAGATTTATAAACCAAGACCCCGAGAATCGACATATTGAAGTTTAATCATATCTCTGGAATGATTTAGAGAGTGCCACAAGTTTAAATGGTCAATTGAATAGCTTAAGTGGATAAGTGGCCAACCAATCTGGATAAGTAATAATAGAGAAATATCTTCGACAAACGAATGGCTCATCAAAATGATATTTTCGGAAAAAGTGTTCTTCACGAAAGTTGTAGATTTTTCCGAGAGTGTTCCAATGCAATTTAAATTATGAAGATTGGAGGTCTAGAACTTAAACAGTGATCAAGTGGCTAATCGACTTGGATTAAGAAAAAATCCCGTAAAAGCTTCGGAGGAACACGAGGTCATCAAAAAAGCATTATCTGGAGAAGAGTCCTTCATGAAAGTTGTAGAGTTTCTCGAGACCTTAATTTTGGCATTTCGTTTGTGATTTTTGGAGATCCGGAACTCGAGATATGAATTTTACAAGTTATATATAATTATATATAAATATAATTATATCAACGCACATGCTGAGTTAATCAAGAAGGTGGGGGTAATCATTAGTCCGGACCGAGCCGGCTTTCTACCGGACCGGTCCGGCCTTTACCAATTTGCCTATATATAGAAGCTCATCAGAGCGAGAGTACCAAAATATATATAACACTCTATATATATATATCTCTCCTTCTCTTTTCTTTTTAATTTTTAGTAGTAGTTGTAAATAAGGCCTTACGCCGTAATAATGTAGTTTTAGTATCGTTGTAATGCTCGAGAAAATCTCGGAAGTCGGTTTTGCTAAAGAAGTTGTAATGTCCGGAAGATACGATTTCTGAATCAACTGCCGTATTCGGGTAACTTTTCTTAAGTATTTATGTTTGTTTTTGTATTTTTCGTTGTTATAATGTTTTTAGGCTAAATATAATCTTGCCAAAACTATGTAATCGGTTTTATTTCGATCTTTTCGTTAAAGAAATGTTGTTAAGTTAAAATGACTAAAATTGAGTTAATTGAATTTTTTTCTATTTTGATCGTATTCGTATTGACATATTTAATAGATCTGAGGAATTCATAATCTAATTATGAATTGACGCCTCGTAGTCAGGATATGAAATAAAAGATAGAAAAACCGGAGGGTAAAATTGGCCGTGTGAACAACGTGATAACGGAATCCGATTTCCTACCGGGGTAAATTTGTTTTGGGAGAAATGAATTTTATTATAATTTGTACTCGAGATCGTAATAATGTTAAATCATCGGTTTAATTGAAACTTAAACCGGAAAGTTGAATCGTCCGGCTTTGACAACCGGAGCCTTTAAAATAAAATTGACCGTTTGACGAACGGAATGACTCCTTTTTATCTAAAGGTAGATTTGTACTCGGGACCTGTTCAGATTAATTAGTTTACCGTAACAGTTGTGGACCTTGGAGTGATGACAATGGACATATGACAATTTCATACGCTCGTGTGAGAAGGAATTGTTCACCTCAGAGTGCACCGTTTCACTTACTCAATTGGACCTAAAATAAAAGGAGAGATCGAACACATTTCAATTAATCGAAAAGATCGTATAAACCAATTATATAAGTTTTGGCCAGTTCTCTAAAATTATTTGTCTAATATATTGGTACCTATATATTTATATCTATATATATATTTTGCAATTTATGTACATCTATATATATTTATATATCTATATATATTATATTAGAATAACTTTTAAATTACGTATTTATTTTATGTTAACTAGAATAGTAGTGATCTGTGTGATAAAATTGCGATTTAGATCGAGTTAATAACAGCTCTTTGGTGTTTAACCACACGTAAAAGAAATTACCAAGTTCCCTGAGGATTCGACACCTGACTCACCACACTAGCACTACAATTTGACCCGGTACACTGCCGGTTAGGATCTGTATAGCCTAGGTAATGTCCGTCAGCATTTTGGCGCCGTTTCCAAGGTTAGGTTTAGGTCTGTCAAGGATAGTGATATCTATGCAAAGCTTGTTGAAGAAGAAAGGGTCTTTGACTTCTTGTACGGTCTAAATCCCAACTATGATGCTGCAAGAGAAAGGATTCTGGCTCAAACTCCATTTCCCTCAATTCAGGATGTCTTTTCTGCTGTGAGAAAAGAGGAAAGTAGAAGGGGAGTTATGGGTGTAAGCAATGGTATATTGCCAACTCCAGGTGGAAACCACTCAGCACTCAAAGTTGCTGAATCTGATGTAGCAAATGTTGGGAATAATAGAGGCAATAACAAGAAGAGTGAACAATAGGCCAACCTACTTTGTGACTATTGCAAAAAAAGGGGTCATCTCAAGGAGAAGTGCTGGAATCTCCATGGAAAACCCCCTCATCTTATGAAGAACCGGGCTGAAGGAAGTGGAAGTGATCAAAAAAGGAGCAGATGGAAACTCTGGCTTTAATGTTTGACAAACGAATCCACCTGTTTCTGAATCAACTGTAGGGGCAACTGCTCATGGCAATCAGTCTTGGATTGTAGACTCAGGGGCATCAAGCCACATGACAGGTGATTTCTCTCTTTTCCATTCTTTCACTAATAGTAATAATGATCACTATGTTACTATTGCAGATGGTTCTTCTTCCAAAGTGGTTGGTTTAGGGTCAGTTAGAATTCTACCAAACCTCACCCTAAACTCTGTCCTTTATGTTCCAAAACTTGATTGTAACCTATTCTCTGTCAGCCAGTTCTGCAATGATAGGAAATGTGTTGCTAACTTTTATTCAACTCATTATGAGTTTCAGGATCTAGGGTCACACATGAAGATTGGAAGTGCTAGGAAATCTGAGGGTCTGTATCTCATCCATAGCAGCTATCCTAAGATTGCAAGTGGTCTTAATGTTAGCTTGAACTCTAAATGTAATAGGATAATGTTGTTAGATTTTAGATTAGGACATCCTAATTTTCCCTACCTAAAAAGGATGTATCCTTCCTTGTTTTCTGATGTTTGTATTGAAAGTTTGAAATGTGAAAATTGTATCTTGGGCAAACAAACTAGAACTGTCTTTAAACCTGTCTCTTATAAGGCATCCAAGCCTTTTATGCTTATTCACTCTGATGTCTAGGGACCATCCAGAACATCCAACATTATTCACAAACCCTGGTTTATCTCATTCATTGATGATCACACTAGACTCACCTGGGTCTACTTTATGAAACATAAATCAGAAGTTCCTAATATGTTTGAAAATTTCTATAACATGATAGAAACTCAATTCCAGACTAAAATACAATTCCTCAGATCTGACAATGGAACTGAATACCTAAACTCCTGCCTTAATCCCTTTGTCACCAAAAAAAGGTATAATCCACCAAACTGACTGCACCAACACACCCCAACAAAATGGGGTAGCAGAAAGGAAAAACCGCCATCTTTTGGAAGTTGCTAGAACCCTGCTTTATACCTATAATGTCCCTAACTACTACTGGAATTTGGCTGTTCTGACAGCCACTTTTTTAATCAACCGGATGCCATCCAGAATACTGAAATTCAGTAACCTCATTGATGCTCTAAACTCCATATTCCCTAACTGAAAACTTGTATCCATCTTACCTCTGATAATCTTTTGATGTACAGCCTTTGTACATAACCATGCCCCCACTAAAACCAAACTGGATCCTAGAGCTATAAAAACTGTATTTGTTGGTTATTCTGCTACTCGAAAGGGGTACAAATGCTTTGACCCAAACACTCATAAATTTTATGTGTCTAGTGATGTTACCTTCTTTGAAGATCAACCTTTTTACCACACAAACCTGACAACAATGATGATCAATATTTGTTTCCGTATGACCCTACTACTCTGCCCATGCCTAATCACAGTCCCTCAGCTATCACCATATCTGAATACTCCTCCTCACATTCTCCTATCCACACTCTTGCTGAGGAGGTGCCTACCAACTCCCCAAGTCCTTCTCCCATAATCTATACTAGACAAAAGAAAACCAGTCAGTCTCTTCATCATACCCCTGTTCCTCCTATTGAATCTGAACTTATCTATGAGCAACCTGACCTTGATCTTGAACCTACTTCAGATTTACCCATTGCCTTGAGGAAAAGTACTAGAGAATGTACTAAACATCCTATTAATAGGTATGTGTCATATGGTAAAGTGTCTAGCAAACAGAGGACTTTTTTAGCCAACTTAGATGCTTCTCA
The DNA here is from genome assembly GCA_024500145.1 of Gentiana dahurica var. dahurica. Classification (NCBI taxonomy): domain Eukaryota; kingdom Viridiplantae; phylum Streptophyta; class Magnoliopsida; order Gentianales; family Gentianaceae; genus Gentiana; species Gentiana dahurica. The sequence continues at coordinate 44,366,352 of CM044904.1, forward strand.
AACTCCAAACACCATCTATCAGGCCCTAAATCACCCACAATGGAAGAAGGCTGTCTTGGAAGAATTGGATGCATTGGAAAAGAATCACACCTGGGATGACATACCTACACCTAAATGGGTCAAACCTGTAGGGTGTAGGTGGTTGTTTAACATTAAACACAATCCAGATGGAACTATAAACATGTACAAAGCCAGACTTGTGGCTAAGGGATTTACACAATCTTTGGGGATTGACTATAATGAGACTTTTGCCCCTGTAGCAAAGCTCAACTCAGTCAGAATTATTATATCAATTGCAGCATCAAAGAATTGGCCTCTCCATCAGCTTGACATAAAGAATGCATTTCTGAATGGGGAACTACAAGAGGAGGTGTACATGCAGCACCCTCCTGGATTTGTATCAACACCCAACCATGTCCTAAAACTGAATAAATCCATTTATGGACTAAAACAGTCACCTAGGGCATGGTTTAGCAGGTTCACTCAAGCTATGAAACTTGCCAAGTATATACAGGGACATGGAGACCACACTATGTTCTATCAACATTCAGAAACAGGGGACCTCACCATCTTGATAGTGTATGTGGATGATATTGTTATCACTGGAAGTTCAGACTCATAAATTGCTAAACTCAAAACCTTCTTACACCAGCAATTTGATGTAAAAGACCTTGGACCTCTCAAATACTTTTTAGGCATAGAAGTTGCTAGATCTTCAAGTGGTATTCTGCTCACTCAGAGGAAGTATACCCTGGATTTGCTCTCTGACTATGGGTTACTGGGGTGTAAACCTGCTGATACCCCAGTTGATTGTGCTATCAAGTTTGGAAAAGATGATGATGGTGGAGACTATGATCTTGAACACTATCAGAGGCTTGTAGGAAGACTAATCTACTTCTCACACACAAGGCCAGACATCTCATTTGCTATGAGTCAACTGAGTCCGTTCATGTACTCACCTAAGGTAATCCACTATAATGTTGCATTAAGACTCCTAAGGTTTCTGAAAGGATGTCCAGGGAAGGGTATCCTGTTTAAAGCTCAAGGAAACACAAAAATTGAAGGGTATGTTAATGATGACTGGGCAGGGGATAAAGTGGAAGGAAAATCAACCTCAGGGTGGTGTATCTTTATATTTGGAAACCTTGTTTCTTGGAGAAGCAAGAAACAACCAGCTGCGGCCAGAAGTACAGCAGAAGCAGAATTCAGAGCTGTTGCCTTAGGTATCTGTGAGCTACTGTGGATCCAGAAAATCATGGCAGAACTGAGAATTCATGTATCCAAACCTATGTGTTTATATAGTGATAGTAAGGCTACTATTGATATATCCAAAAATCCTGTTCAACATGATAGGACTAAACACATTGAAGTTGATAGACATTTCATTAAGGAAAAAGTCACTAATGGAAGCATTAATCTATCTCATGTCAAGTCCAAGCTTCAGGTAGCTGATATCTTCACCAAAGGACTTCCTAAAACTAATTTCCAAAACTGTGTGGACAAGTTGAGACTGCTGGACATCTACCTATCAGCTTGAGGAGGAGTATTGAAACATTATTATACATCAGCTGACTTTGTTAGAACTCAGCAGGGTCAGCAGGATCAGCAGGGTTAGTTACCCTGCTGAATGTATATAAACCGATAATAGTTATGATACTTAGTAATTAAAGCTATACTTAGTATCTAGTATTATTAAATCTGTTGAACAAAATAGGCAGCTGAACCGTTTTACTTTTCTTCTTATCAATGTAACCACCCTAAAAGGTATCTAGGTAGTTAATGTAGTTACTTTATGCTTTATGCTTTTACTTTTTTGCATGTTTAGCACTTTTGTATTCTCCTATATATACTAACCTTAAGAGGTTATGTTTAATGGAAAATTAGGGATAAGGACACAATCTGAAATATTTTTAAGTAACAGGACAACTACATATTTTTTATAGGGAGAAGGACAACTGCATAATTTTTATAGCAAGAAGGACAAACAGTGAATCCCGAAAATCAGTGAATCTCCCCAGTGAATCCCGAAATCAGTGAATTTCGACAGTGAATTTCGACAGTGAATCCCGAAAATTAGTGAATTTCGACGATGAATTTTGAAAATTAGTGAATTTCGACAGTGAATTTCGTCAGTGAATTTAAACAGTGAATTTCGAACACAAGTGAATTTCGACAGTGAATAAATAGTTTTGTCCTTTATGCAAAAGTTTCAAAAAACTGTCCTTCTACTTAATTGATGAAATATTTCTGTCCTTCTCCCTCATTCCCCCTATGTTTAATAACAAGAGTTACATTTTTCTCTTATCTTCTTCTTCTCACCTTTCCTCTCAAGTTCTCTTCTCAATATCTTTAAATATCTTTACCCTATTTCCACTATCAACAGGACTACCTTATTCCATCCTGAATCGACGCTTCCATGCCTTCGAGGTCACTAGGGAGCTTGTCAACCATAATTGTTTTGAGGACATCAACTACAATCACAAGATTGTTGCATCAAAACCCTTGTCACGGTTATAGCTGACTATAAATATTACGATTGCACACTAACGACAAGCAAAGGCTCATGATTAACATTATTACAAAAGTTTATTGATAAAATCCATTTAATAAGCATGTTAATACGGTTCCGCAAGGAAGATACGTATATCAAATAAGCATATTAACCATAACAAAGTAAATTTGCTGGTAATAAGAGGGTGTTAAAAATTGAAACACAGACATGAAACTCTTGTACCTCTGCTTCAGTTTGAAGTGCTGTTAACATCCACAAAGCAAGTAATTTATTGTTCATAAAATCCTTTCAAATGGTAATATTCAATCCTGCTCTTGCTCCTCCCAGCTCATCCACCGCCTCCACCTCAGGCCATTGAATCATAGGACTTAAAATAAACAAACACATACGGCAAAATCATGCTTAACACACATAAAATTAAGAAAACAAGCCATATTCCACAGAGAAAATTTCTAAAATCTAGATCTTTGAATATACCCAAATACGGATCATCATATAAAATAGGAAAAAACAGAAATGAGATTGATGAAGCATACAGTGGGTCCATAAATGGGGTCAAAGGAAACACTTGGACCAGCAAGCAAAATAGAACATGGGTCTTCTTATCATCATAAAGTTTTGCCGAAGTCTGAAATTTTGGGTGAAAGAACAGAGTCAAGAAGTATATTACTGACCTTCACGTCTCGATGCATGACCCATAATCGAGATTCATCATGCAGATAGGCAAGACCCCTTGCTACTCCAATGCATATTTCAAATCGAGTAGGCCAATCCAGATGCAGATCACTGTTACCTACATCATTGAAACAAAAATATTTGATAAAAAACCACCTTGAACTTCTAACTGATACTTCAATATAATCAACCTAATTCAAGCTAAGGGCTGTGTTGATTTACGAGGAGCTGTAATTCCAGCATACTAGTCCGTTTTTGCATTTTCATTTTTGTGTCAAATCAATCCTACATTTTCCTATTCAGCTTTACGCATTGAATTGGATTAACAAAAATTGACAAATCAAATATCTAATACAACAATGTGAACATTGAGCCACATTATCATAACCAGCATCCATGAAAACAGAAATTAGAAACCTCACCTTCCGCAAGAAAGATACGTATATCAAATAAGCATACCAATCCTTTTTTTCTTTTTCATTTTTGTGTCAAATCAAAACCTACAACTCCTATTCAGTTTTGTGCAATGAATTGGATTCACAAAAAAATTGACAAATTGAATGAGCCGCATTAATTATCATAATCATCAGCATTACTGAAAAAAAAAAAATTAGAAACCTCACCTTCAAGCGGAAAATCGTGAAATGTACCCAGTTTTGTGCAACTCCTTTTTCATTAACAAACTCTCTCAACTCATCAGTAATCCAAAACCTCTTCAACTCAGCCTCAGACCCAACCACAGGCACCGAACGTGAATTAGACACAACGAGATTGGAAATCACAGAAGCAACAGGAGGAAGTGTTAAAGTGTACCACATTGGGAACTTGTGGTTGTTTCACCCACCATATTAAGAGATGGATTTCCCTCACCTCACAACCTAGGTTTTGGGGATAAAGTCCCTTCTCTTATATGGGCTTGGGCCTATGTTTTCCATAGGAAGCTGGACCTTGACCTGATCAGTGCGCTTAAATGCTTCAGCAGCGATCTCCTTCGACATCTTCGAAGCCTCAGCGGCAATCTCTTTAGAACGCTTAGATGCTTCCAAAACGACTTCGATGTGTCGATTCCACTGGTCAGCTCCTGCGAACGTTTGGCTGCTTCCTCTGTGCAACTTCGAGCTTTTGCCAAAAATCCATTGTTTGAGGAATCAATCAGTTACAGAGAAAACAATTGGATAGATTTGTGGATTCTGGAAATTTCATGGCGAAGAAGCGAGGCAGAGTCGAGGAAGAGAGAAGAAGAGGATAAAATTAAGGGAAAATTCCTCAACTAGTATAATCTCATAAGTTTTTTTCCTTACTAGTACTCCATACTAGGGAGGCCTTACAAAATTATTGAAAAAACTTATTGACCGGAAATGACAAATATACCCCTCCATCCAATTCCCTTTACCCTCTTTTATTGCCGCTTGATCAGTTCATCCTCCACTCTTCCGTTTCCTTTCTAATTCTTCTTCCTTCTATCTAAGACGAAGAAGAAAACAGTAAGGAGATCATAGCCCAATTTTAGAAGCCTTTCGTCATCACAATCGCAAGGGATGAGGAAGTGATCTGGCGGTGGTGATGGCAATGGATATGGTGGCTGGCGCTGATAACCAAGATCGATGCTTTCAGATGGGAAGTTTACCAATTGAATGAAGGTAACTCCTTTTTTCAGTCTTTTTTGAACTTCTTTTCAATTTTCTGGGTTGTTGAATAAATGGTCTCATCAAAATTTACATTTCGTTATTGCCACAAGGGATGAGGAAGTGATTTGGCGGTGGTGATGGCAATGGATATGGTGGCTAGCGCTGATAACAAAGATCGATGCTTTCAGATGGGAAGTTTACCAATTGAATGAAGGTAACTTCTTTTCAATTTTCTGGATTGTTGAATAGGTCTCATCAAAATTTACATTTCGTTATTGCCGCTTGATCAGTTCTCCCTTCTATCTGACACAAACCGATGATACAGTACAAGTTAAATAAATGGTATTTTATACAAATGGAAGTCAATAATTTATGGGAAAATTCCTCAACTAGTATAATCTCATAAGTTTTTTTCCTTACTTGGAGCTGAGCTGTGTATGGAACTTTATGGAAAGTTACACAATTTTTGGGGTATTACACAATTTGTATTTTTGGGGTATTACACAATTTTTTTTCTGCTCTCTCTTTATGGAGCTGAGTTGTGTATGGAACTTTATGGAAAGCCGGATAGTTCGTGATTTATTGTTCGTTTATACATTTGTAACTTTTAAATTATATTGTGGGTGTTCATAGATGTGTTCAGTACATGAACATGGAGTTAAGATGTGTAGAGGTGAGATGAAATTGGGGGATGTGACTTGTGTTAGACGAATTTGTAATTTTTTATTTTAATTTCTACTCGAGTGCTATTATTTTCATACGAGGCATATATAGACCGCTGATGTGGATTTTGCTACACAGGAGGGGGTTGGAGATATTTTGCAATGTTCCATGGATGAAGATTTTGAAATTCGGAGCTGATGCTTTTCCGGAAAGGTCATCACAATCTATCTTCATTGGAGCTGTGGATAATTGGACAGTATATGGTTTTCACATCGCATCTCCAATTCATATAGCATAGAATTTATTTTCAGCTTCTCAGCTACTTTCTTGTACAATTCATCATATGAAATAGATTTTCCCATAGATGTTACTATCATGTTTTCTTCATAATCCACATATTTCCTCGTCCACATTCCTTCGCCATTCTTCTGAAATTCAACAAAATAACAGATTTGTTTCCACACCTTATCCGTATCTGCAATAGCCATTTACGATATCCTGTTCCAATATCCCAAGTTTAGTATACCACTAATGTACCTTATAAAACATGAATACTAGTTATATGGAATGCTAAATTTTACCCTTTGCTGTTGTTATTAGTTATACATTTGTTTTTCACTAATAAAATAGCAGATGTATATAACAATTATCAAACTTGCTTAACACAATTGTTGAACTTCACCTTACCTAACACAATTTGCACTATGATTTGCAGTTAGCCTTCGAGATTTTTCACATCAAATAAATGTAAATAAAAATTCAACAACTAAATTGCCCTTAAACCAATCCTGAGATGGGCAAACTGAATTCAAACTAAAGGCACATACAAACTAATTTTATTTTATTTTTTGGTTGATGCAATGAAACAGAGAGTAAACTGATTGGAGTATTCAAGAATGCACAACGGCTGAGCTTCACAATCCCAACTTTAAGCATATTGATTAAAAATTTAGCACCTCAACTAACCTTTATGAGATATTGGAAAATGCTGTTTTGCAACCAAACTTTCACGCCCTGAGAATGGAGGCGGCTGGCTGCGATGATGAGCGGGGATGGGAGCAAAGGATGCCGATTCGGTTTCGGGATAAACACCACCTCTCCATGTCTGATCTCAATCTTTCATCCAGTTGTTTGACAATAGCAGTTAATTGTTAGAAATTTGATGAGGGGAAGACATAGATTAGTTGTGAAGCAAAAAAGGTTAGGGATATTGGGCAGCCGATAGTCCTTGTTCGTAAATGGGGTTTTGGTCGGAAAGAAAGGGCATTTGCAGTTAGCAGATAATGTTTTTGTTTTTGCTTTTGATTTTATAATATTGGGGGTATTTTAGGAAGTTCACTTTTTTTTAAGGAGGAAGGAAGAAAAGAGTATATAAGAAACAATCTTATTCCTTAGTACTAAATAAAACACAAACTTTTCAAATAATACTATATGACCCGAAGTTTGAGGGATGGATTTTTTTTATGGAATATGACCTTTTGCCTAAAAAAAAGAGAGAGAAAACAAAAACATGAGCTTTATTTTCGACTTGTGTTTTCTTTTCTGAACATTGACATGTTTTTTCTTTTATATTTGAAATCATGACCATCTAAAGCTGTTTCGTCTGGGTGGAAAATAGAATCTACAACGGTATATAGTTAAGATGTATTAAAGTGTCTTCATAGAGTTATATAGAGACACTTTAGAGTGTCTTCGCATGTATAAAAAAATTAAGACATAGTAAAGTGCCTCGATAGGGACTCTCACATCTACACGCTACTTGCTGTTGATACATTTTTTGACTTAGTGACTCTATATCATGTTTTTAGTGGCATTTTTTAAAAAATGGTTTTATAAGTGTGTCTCTATAGGTGTTTTTTGTTGTAGTGTCTGTAATCTATTGTTGTTCCTTACGTTTCTGGAACTAATTTAACAGCCGTTGAAGTGTTTTTTTTAAAAGTAAATGAGCGTGTTATTAATTTGCAGGATAAACAATTATTAGTGAAAATGAAAAGGAGGGTAATTTTGGTATCTATTGATGACGGTCAAATTATACCCGTAAAAGTCATCAACGTTATCCTTAAATCGAGCTTAATAATATATATTTTATATTAAATCACATGTTTATAATGTTTATTTAATGTTATGTGATTTATATAATATAATTTGGTATTTATTTATTTTTATTATTAAAATATGATTTACCGTGTGATAATTATTGATTTTATAGATTACGGTAAATCTGGAGGATATCTACCGACATAAGGAAGTAAATCTCAAGATAAATCGGAGCAGAATCGGATCGTATTAAAGATAAACATCAAATCAGCACGAGGAGTGGAGTAACAAACAAGAAAAGCCAGCGAGCCAATCAGAGGCTGGGGTACTCGCTGGCAACGAATGGGGAGCTCGTTGGGCGAAATCGAGCGGATCGGCTCGGAGTTATCTCGACGCGTTGTAGACTCCATTAGGGTTTAGGAAATACGATTTTAAGTCGGTTTCTACAGCTTATAAATACATTGTTTCATTGCAAAACATCAGACAACACAATATAATTTTATTACAACTTTTCATAGCACAAATCCTCTGTTTTTTCAGAGCAGTTTTTATACAAGTCAGCAGCAATTATGTGAGTTGCTTGTATTAATTTGATCTTTGTTCTTTGTTCTTTGTTCTTTGGGGGGACTTAATTACAAAGAAAGAAAGAAACTTGCTTTAAAAGTAAAGTATGCATTGCAAGATTCCTCCTCTCACGGACTAGTCAATAGCATTGAATATTACCACAAGCGCGGGGCTACTTTGGTAATGTTACTCAAGCCCAGTGTTTAACGCATTGTTAAAACACAGATATTCTCAAGTTTATTACTCCGCTTTGATGGCCAGAATATAGGAATACATCAGTTGATAAATATCGACACTAAGTTCACATAACCAATCATCTACGCAATGTACACATAATCCTGTAGTTATTATAATTTGTGCGGTAAAAGTCGACTCAAAGATTGAGTAATCGAATAATAAATAACTACTTGCAACTTTCATCATGAATATCCTTAAATTTACATTCACATAAGTATAAAATGATCATGTACTCGGTTCCTTTCTTACTAATTCACAGCTAGGAACTCACAATTCTAAGGGTACGAGATTATTAATTTGGCATTTATTCTCATTTGTTTCAATTTCCACCGTTTCTTTTTAACACATATAATAGCTAAGTCTCCTACCTACCCCCCCCCCCCACTTAAACATGGCATTGTCCCCAATGACAAAGAAAAAATGAGAATTTAAGAAAAAGACTTAGCTCTGGAAACGGCTCTCAAGTAAGATGCAGACTACATATGTAATCCAAGCACATCGTGGAACTTCTGGGCATATCAACAAACCAAAGATCGAACAAGAAGTATATCACTGCAAAATAATTCTTCAACAAAGCTCGAAACTCGTTACAGTGTTAGCCCATAAAAAGTAATAATCGAATAAAAGGGACAGTAAAAGGAATACATTAAACCTTAAACATTTTTAAGTCCTTAATACGATTACATTTTTGAAAAACTACTAATCCCAATTTGTTTTTAGTACGATATTATTATTCAAAAAATACGACAACAGACTCGATACTACTGGACTTAATACGAACCGAGACTCGATACAAAGGGAAACATACTAATACGTAAATACAAAGATACAATCAATCGCCTCCACCAAAAGATCGTCCAAAACCCGGAGGGATACGAGAAGGAGAGGGCTCCTGACCTTCCAAACCAGGTGGGGGTGTAGGCCGGCGTTCACGTCCAGTCCGAGAAACATCATCTCCATCCATATTTCTCACAATCCTCCCGACCATGTGATGAGTCTCAGCCACTGTCCGCTCCATTCTATCAATACGAGTAAAAAGTTGCTCCAAGTCTCGCTCTCGTCCGGCGGCATTGCCTTCACCGTTATTCCTAGCTTGGAGGGGTCGAGGTGGTGGCTGTGGATGTGGGTTGGCATTGGTGAGAGCCGGAACGGATGCTCTCGACAAAAAAGTCTCCGGGTCAACATACATATCGGCCCCTAACTCTGGGCAGCCAGCCGCTATTGCAAGAGTTGAAATCATAGAACCGTATGGCGGAACGGTCATTTGCTTCTTGGCTACCTCGGTCATGTGTCCCCGCATGACTGTGCCCAAGTCTACTAGTCGCTCTAACCATAACCAATACATCAAGGCAGCATGATAGTCATAAACTATGGAGGTATGGCGGATGGAAGTATACCGGAACAAATGAACCGATGTAAAAACTTGTCTTCCCAAGTGGAGAATGTGGCCTCTTGAAAATTTCAAGCATATCGACCTATATACCACTCCATATCAAAGTGATCACCGATTTCCGCTAACAGTGAGTCGAATGGTCATACACATTAGTAAATTCATCGGGGTGATCCACTAAATTACTCAAATTAAAATAATCATTGATAGTGGTAGGTGACATAGCAAACGTGCGGCCTCTAACCGTGGCAGTGTGGGAATGGGGATGCATATCTAAATAAGCATAAAATTCTTTTACCAGGGACCCGTTACAATGAGTAGGCGGCTCGGCCACGTACTCCCAATTATGATAAGCGATAAGATCTCTAATGAGCTCCCCGCAATTCTCAAGATCTACGCCTCTTCCTCGATGAATCGTCGCATTGCTCCAATGGGTACGAAATGCCTCGTATACCGCAGGATAACAAATTGCCGGTATAGCATCACCATCGAGTACAAATTGTGCTCCAGCCCGATGAATCTGTGGTTGATTCATTATATTACGATTGTTCGATTCATCCTGTTACGCTAGAAAAGCACCCCAACTCAACTTCGCCTCGAAAATGGACTCGTTGGGGGCGATTCGGGGTCTCGTTGGGGGCGAGTTACCCAGTCTTGGCTCGGCTCGGCTCATGTTGCTAATTGACACCTTGAACATTTCGAAATGTGTAATTTCCAGAATTTTAAGAACCAAATTGAATGAGAAATGGCCTCATTTCAATTTATAAAATTGGGAAAAAGATAGACAGTGAATAAATTTGGGTAAAAAATGGTATAAATTGGCTAAGATAGCATCACAATAATTTTTCTACATAAATTGGGTGTTGGAGAAAATATGGAGGTTTAGAATGTGATGGGTTTAGAAAAATGATAGAGAAAGAATGATAAGAGTAGAAATGATAGATGGTTAGAAATTTGTGAAATGGGTGTGGTAGAAATGTAGGCAAAAGAGGGGTTTAAATAATTAAAGGATAAGGGAAAAAGAGAGGGAAGTGAAAATGAGTTTGAATTTGAGAAAGATGGTGATTGGTTGATTTAGAGAGGAGAGGATTGATGAGGTGGAAAGTGATAAAGGTATAGGTGGAAGATTGGGATATGTAGAATAAGTGTTGACCACTTTTTTTTAATTTTTGACCCTAAAAATTTGGATTTGAAGATAGGAGGGTAACCCAAAATTTATCGATACTTTCACACTTTACCAAGAATATTGTCCTTAAAATAATCTGGACACTGCCTAGTGAAATAGACAGTTTCGCATGGGGTAGTCTTACCAAACTGTCTCCGAATTTCTCCATCCTGCCTCCAGTCAGTTTCATTTTAAAACTCATGCTTCGCTCCCGTCTTCTTCTCGGCTTGATAGTATACCTTTTATTCCTAATTTATCATACTATCCTAGACACACCTATGAAACTCTACTTCACGTCGCAACGAATCGAGTAAAAAAGCTTTTGCACATCCTTAACCTAATGGTCATCGGAACATGGCAAAAATAAAAAACCTCAACCGTTTTAACGTTACTTTTATTTGACTCAAAGAAAAGAAAAAGGAAAAGAAAAAGATAAGGAAAAGGATTAAAGACCTAAAAAAACTACGAAAACCTAGGTGATAGAAATAGTTATGAGTTTCTTAAAGTCCTCACTCGACTTTCCAAACATTATTATTCCATTGAGCTACCGTCCTTTGCCTTCCAGATTTGCACCGGTTAGCCTTTACTGAGGTTTGTTTACCTTCTCTGAGAATGCGTGCTTTTCCTCGGGTCGTGAGACCTAGGAAAACACAGTAATCCTTACCATCCAAACAGGCACCAACCTCAGCCTCTGTCTCAGAAACTAGTGAACTCTTTGAAGATCGAACTCTACGAGTTCTCTTTTTAACACGCCTCCATCTATCTTTTGAACTTAAGCTCTCTCGACCCTCAGCATCTCCTTTGGATGGGGCGAACCCACCTCCGTACACAGTTTCTGCCTCGTCAGCCAAAAGCATTGAGGTATCTACCGGTACTGTATGTCGGGATTGAGCGTCTATTTCTCTTATTAAGATAGACAGAACTCTAACTCACTATTTCTCATGACAGCGTCAACTTCGTCAACATTTCCTCGACTAGGAATCAAGGCGTTTCCTCCGCACCATGAATCTTGATTACGTAAATACTAGGCGGAAGCGGATATCGAGGTCTAAGAATCTTATGAACTTTCGAGCCTTTAGCATCAGACACTGTAAGCTCGAAGTTCGCCATGTCTACTTTAGCCTTGGAGGTTGCAATAAATGCTCTGCCCAACAAAAGCGGGCAGTTAGGATCCTCCTCTATGTCCATCACAATTATGTCAACTAGGAAGCTCAGCTTCCCAATCCCTATAATCATGTTGGTCGCGGCTCCAGTATTCACAGTAAGAGAGCCATCCGCAAAGCGAATGGACATCGTCGTATCCATAAAAACATAAACACCGATTCTCCTACAAACGCTAAAAGGAACAATATTCAGACTCGATCCATAATCAATCAGTGTTAAGCCAGCCTTCTTCTTATCTAAGACGACATCAACAATAAATGCTCCGGGATCTCCTAACTTAGGTAGTAAACGAGCTCGATCCTCTAAGTCTTCTGCCTCAGGTTGGCAGGGCACTAGGGGTTTAGTGTTGAAGTCAGACTCAGGATCAGAATCAGAACTCGGATATTCAGGAGGTGGGGAAAGAGATGGTAGATACTCGGGGTCAGATTCAGACTCAGAACTAGAGCTAGAACTAGAACTATAATCAGAATCATAAATAACAATAGGGGTACGAGCAGTCATACCTTGGAAAAAAGTGGAATTTATTGCTTCCCTTCGCTCATGCCTCTGTCTTTTTCGTTCTTCCAATCGCTTTTGCGTATCCGGCCTCAATGGTGTGGTTTTAGTGCGTAAGACATTAAACTCTTCCTTTTTTGCTTCAGAAAATTGATTAGTCGACATTTTCAGCTTGGCTTGAACAGTATTCGATGGAACAAGTGATTTCTCCGGCTCTCTGCAAACATAAGAAAAACATGCAAACGTCAGTAAACTAACAGTCAGCATGATTACTCATGCCGCCGTTAGACCTACATACTACAAACAGGGGTAAACCAGACACAACGAAGACCCAGAATGCTGAAAAAAGTGGTCTCGCTGGCAGCGAGTATAGGGCTCACTGGGAGCCAGCCCAGATTTTCAGTTTCTGGTGATTTACAGACAGACGGATAGCCAGAGAGACTCTAAAAAACGTAAAAACAGACTCTAAAACAGAAAACTCGACATGAATAAAAAATTATTGATATATAGAATTTGATTTTTGGCTCCCCGGCAACGGCGCCAAAACTTGATTGACGTGATCAGTCAAGTGATAATAAAATACTCGATCACCATAAACCAATACTAGCAAAAGGACTAGGTCCATCGTAGTATATCTATGGAAAATCAAGGTCGATCCCACAGGGAACCATTTGTGAATCATCTATATATAAACAATCAATTAATCATGTCAAGCACACAGAGGCGGTCTAAGACAACCAAAAGACAAGGTAAGGTAAAAACTGACTCGACACAACACAAACAAAGATAACACAATGATTGGGGAGGTTAATTACGTTGTCTTTACAAAACAGAGATTGAAGCTGCACAAGCGTATGAAAGGACATCAGTAAAGTTTCATGGCAGCTGGTCTTTACATAAGAACTAGCCTTATAATAACCTCATCAACATGAAGGAAATAGACTTCCAGAAAACTACGACACATTAACGGTCATGAATTTGTTCTGATATGGTTCGTACGCATATGAGTTTTATGCATATGTGTGGAAACAATCGTAGCATCCAAACCAGATCTCGTGCCCTAAAGGTGACGCACATTCATTGAATAAATTGTTTTGAAAACAAATGACGGTAAGCAATGCTAGTGACCTAAATCTGCTTGTGGTGTCGAAGAGAAAAAGCATTTCAATCTAGAAATCAACGAAGAACAAATTAATGGAAGGAAGAAGATTGTGTCGATAGCAAAAGATATGGCATTTTACGACAGATCAAATGTGGAATGTGTTGGTCCCTTGAAAAGGCTTTGGTTAAGTTTAGAGGGGGTGAATAAACTTAACACTTAAAACTTTTGGAGTTAACAAACTCAGCAACTTCAACAGTCTGCTGACTGATGAGTTTACTGAATTTGTGCAGCGGAATATATAAAAAATGAAGCCTTATTACTTGTTGTTAAATATGATACCAAGTATTAGATACTTAGTAGTGTATGTGTGTGATTCAGTTGCTAGATTCAGTAGATTGATGTGCTAGATATACTAAATGCAGAATATAAGTGCAGAAAGTAAGTAGGCAGATTTTATAGTGGTTCCAGGTGGTGTAATCCTGTCAGTCCACTCTTCTCCTATGATGTTGGAGGTAATTCACTAGAGATTCTTGAGGTACCAGTTACAAAAAATCCCTAAGTTGCTTGTCCATCACCAATAACTATGGCTTCACAAACTGAACACTTGGAACAGGTAGGATTGCTGCTCCAAAGTCTTCCACTGGTCCTTGAAGGGTAGGATTGCCTCTTCACCAGCTCCACCACAAACAACAGTCCTTGACACCCAAAAGATGCTTCACTATCTTCAGTAGATTCATTGTAAAAGAAAGTTTGAATCAAGTAAGTGATTCAGCTTTCAGCAGCTTGATCAGGATGATATGATCAGTAGCTAGATGTCTTCAAGTGTGTGAACTTGATGTAGCTTGGATGCAGATTACACTTGAAGAACTTTTCTGGATCAGTAGCTTTATGCTCAGTAGGGTCAGCAGGGTGTTTTCTTGATAAGAATTTGCAGCTCAGGATTATCTGTTATTTTCATCAATCATCCTCACTTTGTATCTGAGTTAGGAGTCCTCTATTTATAGGTAGAAATCCTTGTGACCTATGTTTGAAATTCAAACATGACCGTTTCAGATTTGTCCCATCTTGACTTGATTTTTCTGACCGTTCCTATGACTGACACTGTCAGATTTCTTTTTGATAGTATACAGTCTGTCCACCCTTTGACTTGTATCCATTGGATAAAGGTCTGATTCATCCCAACATCCCTTTATTCTTAACCATTGATTTGTTTGATAAAATCAGAGGTTGTTAGCTGTCCCTTTCTTTGTAATCTTCCAATGTAGCCTTTGAATAATTTGAAGTATATGTATCAGCAGGTTCCTGTGATCATAAGTCTGCTGAAATACATATCAGTCAGCTGGTCCATATTTTGCTGTGTTTATGAAACAATGCAGCTAACTTCTTTTATCTAACTTTTATTTATGAAGTTAGATTACACCATTTTTCATATAACTAAGTTCCAATCACCACTTAACTTGTGGAACTTAGACCTTGTACACAAGGTATATGTAATCAGTTTAGGTCATCACAGACTTCCCTAAACTCTGATTCCATATCCTTGACTTTAATTACTAAGTTTGATCCCTTAGCCTTCAATAACTGAGTTTGAGCCCTCAGTCTTTAGTCTTCAGCAGGTTCCTAACTAGTCTACTGACCTAGATACCCTACTGATGTAAGTCAGCTGACCATTTACAGTGCTTGTTTGATCAAACCTATACAAGGATCAAACTTTAATAAACCTATACATTTGATCTAGACATCTTTTTGCCTTTGCTCTATAACAGCTAGTCTGGCACTCATAACTAAAACTCAAAATAAGTCCAACAATTTCCCCCTTTTTGGTGATGATGCCAATACCCTCCTTACAACAAAGCAAAAAGATTAAAAACAAGAACAGAACAAACTTAGTCATCTTTCATTATAATCATTTTTTCAAAAGTATTACAGTCTAGAATCAGCAAAAGTATAAAGCAGATAAAGTATGCTGATCTAGTGTCTTCTTTCTCTTTCTTCTCTTGCCTTCTCTACTTGCTCTTGATAAACTCTTATCTCTCTGATCATTTCTCTCATCCAATCATTTTCAATAAGAGAGAAATCAATGTGAGGATTCACTTCTTTCCACCACTTCCATGCTTCAGGCAGAGTGAGATTGATCTGGTGTACTCTGAAGCCTAAACACATGTAAACTTCCTTAAATTCATTCAGTGATTCCTTTGCATTGGTGGTAGGTAAACTCCTTCCACCTCTACCACCTTTTCCACCTCTATGAGCAGCTCTCAAGGCTTTGACTCTAGTTTGCCGAAACTTGAGTCCCAGAAAGGAGTTCAACCCTTCATGAAAGCCCTTGTCATGATAAGGTCTCCTCTTGCTGTTGTAAACTTTCTTATATTCTTTGAGAATATCATCAGTGAGTGGAAGTCTGCAAGGTGCAGGTTCTCTGAATGCATTAGTGTCATATTCCCATCTTTTCTTTGCAAAGATCCTAGCAGCCTCTTTTGCTACAGCTGTCTTACTCTCTTCCCCCCTATTGATATCATCAACAAAACGGAACAGCAAACCATGCATACTCTCCTGGGTGATTACTAGATTACTCAGTTGTCCCTCCATGATTTCAGTTCTAGTATCAGCTGCAGTAATCCTTTGTTGCATAGTTTGTTCCAGTAGATTGATCCTCTCAGTGAACTTTGGATCCAATCCAGCAGGTTGAGGTGCAGCAGCAGGTTCAGCAGGTCTGTGTACTTCAGCAAGATTATCCAATTTCTGTTGAATAGAGGCCAACTGATCTTTCAAAAATCTCTCTTTCAGTGTATTCCCTTGTTTGATTCCCCTCACATCTTGTGTTAGATCAGCAATAGCATATTGTGTGGATGTGAAGTTTGAAGCAACTGTCTCAGTAGATCTTTTGTGATTATCCACAAGGTTCATCAGTTCTTCAAATCTATGCTCCTGTCTGTCAAGTTGAGTCCTTAACTCTGTTATGTCATTCCTGACAGACCTGAACTCTTCCAAGACATGTGCTGTTACTCCACCAGCCATTCCTCCAGCAGCTCCATCAGCAGGCTCTTCTATATTGTACTGTTGCCTTTGTCTGCTGATAACCAAGGCATAGCTCATATCCCTTCCAGCAGGGTTAGGTCCTTGAAATTCTTCCAGAATATGATCAAGAGCAGGTTCTTCAAAAACTGGTACAAATGCCTGTTGAGGTTCATCATCAATTGGTTCTTCCTCAGACACTTGAAACTCTTCATCACTGTAGTCATAGTCCAGCAGCTGTTCATCTTCATCAATAACAACAGTCTGCTGACTATCCTTACCCTCAGTGACCTTTCCTCCAGCAGGCTCTACTACAGCAGCCTGTTCACCAACAACATCAGAGGTTTTATCCAACCCCATAGATAGTTCCAACCTATGTCCAGGTGCTGTTTGTACCTCAGCAACCTGTACCTCCTGTTCCAACCTTTGTTCAGGTGCTGTCTGATCCTCAGCAGCTTCCACAACAAATGAAGTTTCTAATGCACCAACCAGTCTGTTGCCATCAAGATTTATCCTATCTTTTATTAAGGCCTCCAGACCATCTATGGTGAGATCCTCCATATCCTCATCCATCTGTTCATTTTCTTGCCTCTCAGTAGACTGTCCAGCACTAGTAGACTGCTCTACACTTGGTTCAATAATCATTGCAGTCCCACTAACTCCTCATGGACCAGAGGGATGATCATCACCAAAATCAGATGATGAAGAGTCATTATTGTATGATTCATCTCTTGGATCTCTGAATTTGATACCCTCTTCCTGCTTTCGTTCATCAATAAGATCCATCAGTCTTTCTTCCAACAGAGAGGTATCAACCAAATCCAGCAGATTCTCCACTCCTAATTTTTCAAAAGCCCACTCCTCAAAATCTGTCATTGGTTCTGCAACTGGCTTTTGTCTTTTATAAAAACCAAATTTCCACTGAAAACAATCAGCTACCAGCTAGAGTTTTGGATCAACATACCCTTCTTTCTTCTTTTTCTCTTGTCTTTCAAAGGGCATGGTTGGCTTTCTAGGAGCTGTCTGTCCACTCTGCTGACCTCCAAAGGTCTCAACCAGCAGAGTCATAGTTTCTTCAACAGATGCCTCTAGGTCAGTAGGTTGCTCAGGTTGTATATTAGTGCCTACTACCTCCATCTGTTCCACACTTTGTTCCCCTGACTTACATGCTCATCAGCAGGGTTAGCAACATATTGCTCTTCCCCCTGACTTCTTGCAAAATTTGTAGGGTCTTGTACCAATGTCACAGCTTCCACAGCAGGCACAGACTGAGTAGTCTGCTGTGGGTCTTCAACAAGTTGCTCAACAACAACTTGTGAAGCTTCAGTTGGCTCAGCAGCCTTTGCAGGGGAGGATTCTACTTCTTCAGCAGGCTCAGGTTCAGCAGCCTGCTGTGATTCTTCAGTAGGTTGCTCAACAACAACCTGTTCTTTCTCAATAGGCTTGATAATTGTTAATGGCTCAGCCTCAATAGCCTCTCATACTTCTTCTTCTTCCCTTTGAGTCTCCAAAATCCTCAACTATTTTCCTTTGCCATGTTTCGTTTTCTTGGCAATTTCTTTCATTCTTTTGGAGAGTTCCTCTGATTCAGTGTCAGTAGCCTTCCTTTTTCTACTGCATTCTTTCTGTTGCTCCTTCAAAACTTCAGCAACAGACTTCTTCTTTGCAACTGCAGCAGGGTCAGTAACCTCAATTTCAGCTGGACCCTCAGCAGACTCAACAATCTCTGTTGTTTGCTTCCTTGTCTTCCTAGGCTTTAACATTTCTGTTATCTTTCTTGTATCAGCAGCCTTTCTCTTCTCAGTAACCTTCTTAGGTGCAGCAGACTTAGTGACTTCCTTACCAGTTTGCTTGACCTGCTCACCACCAGCATTATCATCTCCTCCATCATCATCATTTTCTGTGGCTTCATCATCCAAATCTTCATCATCATCTAAGCCAGAAATGGGTGTAGCAACTTCTGGCTTATACCTTGATTTGTTAATATTTTTAGATGAAATATCAGGTATCTGAAAATGATTCAACAGGGTCTGAATCAGTAGACGTAGGGGCTTGACTTTGGACGGCCTCACACCATCTCTGTCTTCAATAAACACCTTCTTCATGTAGTGTATAAAGAATCCAGCCCAATCAAACTTCATACTTCTGCAGATGATGATCAGCATATCTATCTTAGGTCTAGACAATGTATCTAGACTCCCAATGAATCCCAAAATAGTTTTGGCATTTAATTTTCTCAGCAGGTTGTACTCATAACCAATGTGCTTCACATTAATCCCTAGAGATTAATATATCTTTTCATTTGTCTTTATGGCATCCACAAACTTCATCCTTGGCAGATTCATTGCTTCTGGATTGGTTGGGGCATTATTTCCAGGTCCAAAATGGAATAATTCTCTCAGTAGGCCTGAGGAAATTTCAATTTCTCTTCCATTAACTGTTGTAGTGAAGGCTTCTCTACCTTTATGTATAACAATGTTCTTCCAGAACTCCAACACATTAACATATGAAATTCTTTCCAGCCTTCTGTTGATAATGTTTTCCAAACCAACAAACCGTCTAATTCTTCGTCCTATGTTAATGGCTAGTTCAGTAGAGTGACAGTCAGTCACATAGCCTCGTACACTTTGACTGGTGCCAATATGAACATCATCCTTGTTTGCCATGATAAATTTGAGAAAGATGAAGAAAAAAGTGTTCAAATCTGTGTTCACACAAAGTAATTTCAAAGAAATCGCAGATTGAGAGTTGTGAGTGTGAACTCTGTGTATATGTCTGTATATATAGACAGGGGTAGTTATAACTGTCAGAGCACGTACTGTGGTATTAACAACGATTAAATCTGAGTGAATGCTGTCTTGACACGTGGCCCATTACTTTTCCATAATGTTATGTAACCGTCGGATCGTGTAACTAAGGTTACAAAGATAGAATAAATATCCTTCCATTTGCTTTATGACTTTTGTAAGTTTGACTGTGTAACGTTTCCTTCAGCAGCCTTGTCATCAGTAGACTTGGCTTAGCAGCCTGCTGACAAATATGCCTCAGCAGTCTGCTGATAGAGTAACCTTGCTGATCTTCCATTCTTCTTGTTTTGTCCAACTGATAATAAAAGATGAAGTTTAATACCAATGACTGATCAGTCAAGTGAGCTCACCCAACAGGACAAAGACAAATCCCCTTGACAACTTCATTTGCTCAATTTTCCAAACACAAGTACATGGAATTGTTGATACCAATGACTAATCTGCTAAGTGAGCTCACCCAACATAGCAAAGACTAATCCCATTGGTGAATTCTAGTACATTGCTGATCAAAGATATACCAGACAACTTTTATAATTCCATGTTCAGTCCTTAGTTTAGCAAATCTTTCACTATACAGTGTTTAGTGAAAATATCAGCAAGTTGATCTTCAGTAGGGATATACAGAACCACCACATCTTTCTTTTCAACATGATCTCTTATAAAGTGATGTCTCACATCAATGTGCTTGGTTCTTGAGTGCAAAACAGGATTTTCTGTGATTGCAATTGCACTTGTGTTGTCACACATTATAAGAATTTCTCTTTCTTCAATTCCATAATCCCTTACTTATTGTCTTAACCACAGTATTTGAGCACAACAACTTCCAGCAGCAATATATTCAGCTTCAGCAGTGGAAGTTGATATAGAATTCTGTTTCTTGCTAAACCAGGAAACCAGTCTATTTCCCATTAACTGACAGGTTCTTGTGGTGCTTTTTCTATCAATCTTGCATCCAGCATAATCTGAATCTGAGTAGGATATAACTTTGAAGCTTCCATATTTTGAATACCATATCCCTATTCGCAAAGTCTCTTTTAGATACTTGAGAATCCTTTTAACTGCAGCTAAATGACTTTCTTTAGGTTTTGATTGAAATCTTGCACAAACACCTACAACAAAGGATATATCAGGTCTGCTGGCAGTAAGGTACATCAGACTGCCTATCATCCTTCTGCATAAGGTCTGATCAACATCTTTGCCATCTTTGTCTTCATCCAATCTAATGTTTGTACTCATAGGAGTTGATACTTTTGTACTGTTTTCCATACCAAATTTCTTCAGTAGCTCATTGGTATACTTGGTTTGATGAATGAAGATTCCATCTTTCATTTGTTTGACTTGCAATCTCAAAAAGTAGTTAATTTCTCCCATCATACTCATTTGGAATTTACTTTTCATCAGATTTGCAAACTTTTCACATAGCAATTCATTTTCAGAACCAAATATTATGTCATCCACATAAATCTGAACCTACTAGGTGCTGTTTCCTTCATTGATTCTGAAAAGAGTCTTGTCAAGGGTACCTTTGGTAAAGCCATTGTCTACCAAGAATTGAGATAGAGTCTCATACCATGCTCTTGGGGCCTGTTTCAAACCATAAAGTGCTTTATTGAGTTTGTACACTTTATCTTCTTGATTTTTAACTCCAAATCCAGGAGGTTGCTGAACATAGACCTCCTCTTCCAGAATACCATTCAAAAATGCACTCTTGACATCCATCTGATTTACTTTGAAGTTTTTATATGCAGCATATGCCAAGAATAATCTTATAGCTTCAAATCTTGCAACAGGGGCATATGTTTTTATCAAAATCTATTCCTTCTGCTTGAGAATATCCTTTTGCAACAAGTATGGCCTTATTTCTCACAATGGTACCAGATTCATCCAATTTGTTTCTGTACACCCATTTTGTACCAATTATGTTTGCATGATTAGGCCTTTCCACTAGTGTCCAAACTTGATTTCTTTCAAATTCATTCAATTCTTCTTGCATAACAATTATCCAATCTGGATCAGAAATTGCTTCTTCAACAACTTTTGGTTCCATTTGAGATAGAAATCAAGTAAACATTGCTTCTAATTGTCTTCTAGTCCTCACACCTTGTTGTATACTGTCAATGACTTGTTCAGCAGGGTGATCCCTTAACCATTGTGGATTCTGGTTAGATTGATTCTCAAGAACATCATCTTCAGTTGGGTCTATTGTTGCTTCTTCAACAGGGGGTTCAACAGATCCTTGAACTGCTTCAGTTGTTGCATCAGTAGTGTTACCAGCAGGGTGTTCAGCAGGGGCAGAATTAGAAACCTTTAAGTCATTAAATCTTTCTAAAACTTCAACACATTCTATATCAGTGACTTGTTGATTCTCAGCAGGTTTTGAGGCTTCATCTTCCATTCCAATGAACTTAGGTTCATCAAATACAACATGTATTGTTTCTTCATGTTTCAGTATCTTTTTATTCAGTACCCTGAATGCCTTGCTGACAGAAGAATATCTCAAGAAAATTCCTTCATCTAATTTTGGTTGGAATGTCTTCAATTGCTCCTTATGATTCAAGATAAAACATTTGCTTCCAAATGGATGGAAATAAGATATGTTAGGTTTTCTTCCATTCCAAATTTCATAAGGTGACTTTAGCAGCTTCTTGTTCACTGAGGTTCTGTTTTGTGTATAGCATGCTGTATTAACTGCTTCAGCCCAATATCTTTCAAGCAATAATGCTTCACAAATCATAGTCCTTCCTGCTTCTTTTAATGTCCTGTTTCTTCTTTTAGCAACCCCATTTTGCTGAGGTGTTCCAGCAGCAGCAAGTTGATGTAGTACACCATTCTGTTCACAATATTCTTTTATAACTTTGTTGAGAAATTCAGTACCCTTGTCTGATCTGATCTTCACTATTGTCAAACTTTTCTCATTTTGTAATCTCTCCAAAAGTTCAGGCATCTTTTGAAGTGTTTCACTTTTCCTGTTCATGAATACTACCCAAGTGTATCTTGAATAATCATCCACAACCACTAAGGTGTACTTCTTTCATGTTACACTTGTTGGTGTTACAGGTCCAAATAGATCCATGTGCATCAGCTCCAAAACTCTTTTTTTTGATTGCTTAGTTTTTGACTTGAAGCTTGATTTTGTCTGTTTACCTTGCTGACAAGCATCACATATTGCATCCTTTTTGAATGTGATCTCAGGTAAACCAATTACCAGTTTCTTCTTTACCAACTGATTGATATCATCAAAATTTAGATGATTCAACTTCTTATGCCATAGCCAATTAAGTTCTGACTTGGTATGTACAATCAGGCAAGTTTCTGGAACATCAGTAGACCAATCCACAACATACATGTTTTGTTGCCTTCTTCCAGACAATACAACTTGATCACCTTTTTCACTAATGACAATACATGTGTTTTTGTCAAAATTGACCTTGTAACTCATGTCACAAAACTGTCCAGTGCTCAACAAGTTGTAGTCCAGTCCTTCCACAAATGCTACATTCCTGATTGTTAATCCATTTCTCACAAGTGTGCCATATCCTCTTGTGTATCCAGGTGTGTTCTTGTTTCCAAAATTCACTCCTGGACCATTCTTTACCACAAAATTTGACAAACAGTGCTTATTCTTTGTCATATGTCTGGAACATCCATTGTCAAAGTACTAGACACCCTACAAAACAAAGTTAATGCATTTTTGGTCCCCAAAACTGTTTGGGTCTATAGTGGCAGTGGCAAGCATGACCCTTGGCAAATTTCTATAAGGTCTTCTCTGAAAGGTGTCATACTTTGGTTCATACATGTATTATACACATCCATAAGGTCTAACAATTGGTTGTGTAGGATTCACATATGCTTTCTGGCCTTTTGGAATATAATGCTGTTTAAAGTGATTTCTTTTGTTAGAAGCACTAGTATAACCATTAGTTTGATGTCTGTTAGGAACAACCCTGTAATATGAAGTCTGTTGAGGTCCCTGCTGAGGTCTTGTATAAGTCCTCTGCTGAGTCCTCTGCTGATTCTATTGCTTAGGTTTTACCCTAGCAGATAGTTATACCTGTTGTTTCTAGCAGTAGGTGCAGGAATATTCCAATCATCATCAGTAGGGAATAATCTACCTTTCCCCCTGAGATAAGTATTCCTAGAATGATTGACATTTTTATGTTTAAGATTCTTATCCTTGGAATATTTCTGGTTTTTCCCTTTTTGTGGTCCAGCAGACTTGGTAGAAGGTCTGCTATTAGTAGGTCAAGAAGGCACAACAGTCCTATTTTTAGATTTATTCTTTTTATTAGGAGCTGTTGACTTCTTTGACTTCTGATTTCGCCTCTTTGAAGTCTCTCAGTAGGCTTCACTGGCTCAGCAACCCTTTTGGGAGTTGTATCTTATGCAGGCGCAAACATAGGACCAATTCTGGTACTAGGTTCAGTGACCTTACTGGATCCACTCTTATTGGATTGTTGAGTTCCAAATCCAAGGCCTGTTCTATCACCATAAGCCTTTCCAAATTTGAATGCAGTGGAGGAACATGATGGTTCAGCAGATTCAACAGCTACTGAATGGTCAGCATATTCAACATCTACTGAATGGTCAGCAGACTTAAGTTGATTCTATCCAACTTCTTTTTCCTTACCTTTGAGAACTCTTAATTCAGCCTTTAATCTTTCAACTTCTGATTGAAGAGCTTCTTTTTCAGCCTTCACAATCTCATAACCAGATTGTATTATCCTCAGTTGATTAAGGATGGCATCCAAAGTTTCTTCATTGTTAGAATTTTTTGGATTTGAACCACAAGTTTATTCACAATCACTTCCAGCAGGAGTGTTAAGAGATACATAATTGTATACCTCCTCTGTTTCATCCATATTAGCCATTAAAGTATAATCTTCCATCTCAGCAACAAGTGCAGTATCATCAGATTCATTTCCCTTTTCTGATTCTACTTCATATCCTGATTCATCTTCAGCAACCGTAGCTTTCTTGCCAGATCTTCTTTGTTGGCTCTTGGTCTTCAGTAGGTCTGGACAATCAGGTCTAAAATGTGCAGGCTTCTTGCAATTGAAGCAAAGATAACCAGGTTCCTTTTTATGTTTTAGTTCAGGACAGTCAGGTTTGAAGTGTCCTGGTTTCTTGCAATGATAGCACAAGTAATCATTATCTTTCATTGATTCATCCTTATTCTTTTCACTGAATTTCTTTGTGAAATTTCTTGGTGAACCCTTTCATGTTTTCATCATTCTGATTTTCTTGCTCAGTAGGGCAATCTGCTCTTGCATCTCATCCAGTAGATCCTCTTGAGCTCCTGATGTCTCTTCTTGATGTGAAGCAGCCAATGCAGTGGTCTTTGGTTCTTCTTTTTCAGTTTCAGGCACAAGCTTTTTGCTGAATTCATAGGCCTTAAGATCTGAAAACAATATGAAGGTGTCTTCTTCATGCAAACTCCTTATTTCTTCAATGGCAGTCACCTTCATCTCCCAAACTTCTTTTGCAGGTAATGCTTCCAAGATTTTTGAGTTGATTTCTTCCTGTGAGTACTTCACACTCAGTAGGGTGAGTTCATCCATGATTGCATTGAATCTTGATTCCATTTGTTCAATGATTTCATTTGGTTTCATTTTGAATTCCAGAAAATTTTTCTTTGCCACACTGATCTTATTCTTCTTGATAGCATCAGTGCCTTCACAGATTAACTGCAACGTATCCTAAAGTTCTTTTGCAGTCTTGCAATCTTTCACTTTCATGTACATATTGCTATCCAAAGTTCTGTATATGATATCAATAGCAATATTGTTGAGATTTGCTCTTTTTTTATCTTCAGCAGTCCATTCCCTTTTTGGTTTTGGAATGTACTGTGTCTCATCTTCCACTGTTACTGACTTGGTAATCTCCAGTGGTCCATCTGTCAGCACATCCATCATCTCATCATGTGTTGCAGCTAAATAAGCCTGCATACGACGTTTATACTCATCAAAACGATCTAAAGAACACATCAACATTGTTCTAGCATACTGGTTGTTATCCATGATGCAAAGCTTTGAAAATTAGAAACATGAAAAAGTTTTCAAAGTATTTTCACAAGCACAACAAGTAGGATTACTTCAGAACAGAAGCACTGCTCTGATACCAATTGTTGGTCCCTTGAAAAGGCTTTGGTTAAGTTTAGAGAGGGGGGGTTAATAAACTTAACACTTAAAACTTTTGGAGTTAACAAACTCAGCAACTTCAGCAGTCTGCTGACTGGTCAGTAGTCTGCTGACCGATGAGTTTACTGAATTTGTGCAGCGGAATATATCAAAAATTAAGCCTTATTACTTGTTGTTAAATATGATACCAAGTATTAGATACTTAGTAGTGTATGTATGTGATTCAGTTGCTAGATTCAGTAGATTGATGTGCTAGATATACTAAATACAGAATATAAGTGCAGAAAGTAAGTAGGCAGATTTTATAGTGGTTCCAGGTGCTGTAATCATGTCAGTCCACTCTTCTCTTGTGATGTTGGAGGTAATTCACTAAAGATTCATGAGGTAGCAGTTACAAAAATCCCTAAGTTGCTTGTCCTTCACCAATAACTATGGCTTCACAAACTGAACACTTGGAACATGTAGGATTGCTGTTCCAAAGTCTTCCACTGGTCCTTGAAGGGTAGGATTGCTTCTTCACCAGCTCCACCACAAACAACAGTCCTTGACACCCAAAAAATGTTTCACAGTCTTCAGTAGATTCCTTGTAAAAGAAAGTTTGAATCAAGTAAGTGATTCAGCTTTCAGCAGCTTGATCAGGATGATATGATCAGCAGCTAGATGTCTTCAAGTATGTGAACTTGTTGTAGGTCGGATGCAGATTACACTTGAAGAACTTTTCTGGATCAGTAGCTTTATGCTCAGTAGGGTCAGCAGGGTGTTTTCTTGATAAGAATTTGCAGCTCAGGATTATCTGTTATTTTTCATCAATCATCCTCACTTGTATCTGAGTTAGGAGTCCTCTATTTATAGGTAGGAATCCTTGTGACTTATGTTTGAAATTCAAACATGACCGTTTCAGATTTGTCCCAACTTGACTTGCTTTTTCTGACCGTTCCTAGGACTGACACTGTCAGATTCCTTTTTGACAGTATACAGTCTGTCCACCCTTTGACTTGTATCCATTGGATAAAGGTCTGATTCATCCCAACGTCCATTTATTCTTAACCATTGATTTGTTTGATAAAATCAGAGGTTGTTAGCTGTCCCTTTCTTTGTAATCTTCCAATGTAGCCTTTGAATAATTCGAAGTATATGTATCAACAGGTTCCTGTGATCATAAGTCTGCTGAAATCCATATCAGTCAGCTGATCTATATTTTGCTGTGTTTATGAAACAATGCAGCTGACTTCTTTTATCTAACTTTTATTTTTGAAGTTAGATTACACCATTTTGCATATAACTAAGTTCCAATCACCACTTAACTTGTGGAACTTAGACCTTGTACACAAGGTATATGTAATCTGTTTAGGTCATCACAGACTTCCCTAAATTCTGTTTCCATATCCTTGACTTTAATTACTAAGTTTGATCCCTTAGCCTTCAATAACTGAGTTTGAGCCCTCGGCCTTCAGTCTTCAGCAGGTTCCTAACTAGTCTACTGACCTAGATACCCTACTGATGTAGACAAGTCTGCTGATGTAAGTCAGCTGACCATTTACAGTGCTTGTTTGATCAAACCTATACAAGGATCAAACTCTAATAAACCTATACATTTGATCTAGATATCTTTTTGCATTTTATCTATAACAGCTAGTCTGGCACTCATCACTAAAACTCAAAATGAGTCCAACAGAATGACAATTCCTCTTTTTCTATTGGATGAGCGGTCAAAGTTTCATATTCACTTAAGGCTGGAATGATTTTGTGTTGGTCAAGTGCTTCAACCCAGAGTCATTTACGTTCTATAGTTGTAAATATTGCGAAGGTGGTTATCAGTATCAGCATCATCCGTATGGTTCAACATTTGTGATCGTTGTCGAATATTATAATGGCGGCTTCCAAGATAATCAACCTATGATAAAAATGGAGATAGCGTTGAAAACCATAACAATGGTGATGGTTGTATCAGTTGTTAGTTGTAAAGTTCAAAAAAGATTTTCTTCATACCTTAGACAAGAAGGAATATCGTGCGCCGCCACGAGAAGACCTTGAGGATGATGTAGTTTTTGTTTATGAAACCAAACCAGTACATAGAGATTTGATTCATCGTCGAATGCCGCATCCATTTGAAGTTGTTATGAAAGAAAGAGTAAAGATGTTGTGCATAACATAACATCAATTGAGTGCTCTACAAGTAAGGGTTTAAGGCTTTTTAGTGTTGCAAATCAATTAAGAAACAAAAACAAGCATCTTTACCATTTATTTAGAAGTATTGATTTTTTTTCCTGCAAGCATTACAAGAATGTTGTTTGAAGTTTTGTTTTTGGTTTTTTTAGATTGGTTTATTCACCTTAACTTGATGATAGACTAGACCAGGGTTTATTCACCTTAACCGTAAAATCTCTTTCCATACTTACATCTAACAAATGATCACAACCTTGAAAACCACCATCATTGTTATTGTTTTCAGCATTTGATACATTTTTAACACAAGTTGATCATCTCAAAAGCTGCCGTTATACTATTCCACATCGATCTTAACTGCTAACGATTCAGATGATCGATCACAAATGCTGAACACTTTGGGTAAACCGTTAGGTTATCAGCATTAGATGAATCGTTTAGCATTTGTGGTCGATGTTGAATACTATAATGTCGGCTTCCGGGATGTTCAACCAATGGTAAAAATGGAGTAGATTTTGACAACCATAACAATGGTGGTATGAAAAGCATGGTGGTGGTTTCCAAGGTGGCGATCAGTTCCTAGATGTAAATATGGAAAGAGATTAGCTTCAGACCTTGATCTAATTCCATCAAGTTAAGTTGAATGATCAGTATCTGAAACACCAAACAAAACTTCTATCCATGTTTTTGTAATGCTTGCTGGAAAAACAGGTAAAAATGTTTTTTTTTGTTTCTCAATTCATTTGCAACCCGAAAATCCAAAAACTCTTACTTGTAGAGCACTCTATTGATCCTTTGTTCTGCACTACATCTCATACTCTGTATTTCCTAACAACTTCACACGGCGAAAGCAACGGCATGCGACGATGAACCAAAACACTAAGTACTAGTTTTGCTTCGTAAGAAAAAACTACTTCACCATCCTCTTCTTGTGGCGACGAACGATATTCCTTATTTTCCAGGGTGTGAAGAAAATCCTTTTCAATCTTTACATCTGTCACATGATCCCACCACCTTGGAAACCATCGGCTTTGTTATGGTTATCAACAACCACCTCAATTTTTCCTGTTGATTGATCGTCTCGGAAGCCGTCGTTATAGTTTTCGACACCGATCACAGATGCTAAATAATTCGGATGATGCTGATGTTGATGCTGCGAACCTCATTTACAAGATTCACAGTTATAAATGTAATATAGTCATTTGGGTTCATGCGCTTGGCCTGGAAAAATGATGGATATGCAGACTGCTCTTCCATTAGCAAAAACAGAATTGGATCTATCGTAAACTACCATATCTTTTGCTATAGTCACAACCTTCTTCCTTCCATTAATTTCTTCTTCTTTGACTTCTAGATTTAAATGCTTTAAAGCATTTCTGTTCGACACCACAAGACTATATAAGTCACTAGCATCGTTCACCGTCATTTGACCTTTCTCTTCGGCACCACAAGCCGATTTAAGTCACTAACATCGTTTAATGAACGTTACGCTAAGGAGTCGAGATCTGGTTTGGATGTTGCGATTTTTTCTACACATATGCATAAAACTCAAATGCATACGAGACATCTCTCATCATATACAGACTGTTAACGTAACGTTGTAGTGTTTAAAGAAGTCTACTTAATTCATGGTAATGAGGTTATTACAAGGAGAGTTTTGGTGTAAAGACCACATGCCATGAACCTTAATTGATGCCATGTCATAAGCTTGTGCAGTTTCAATCTCGGTTTTAAAAGTTTCAAGCCAAGTTCTACTTTTGACAATATAGATCCGAGCTCCCCAGCGGTACCAAGCTCGACATTGTAATTAGCAATCGCTTTAAACATCTTACGAGCACATTTACTGGTACTACCCTAAACCATGTCCTTTTTAAGCCCTTATGCTGCTATAGAAGAAAATTTTCGACCTCAAACTCTATTCCTCGTCACAACTAAGAACGAAAACTTCATCATTTTCTTGAATTGACGGTATCAAGATCAGGAACCGCTTCATCATCTATTGGCAATGGTGTTGGGAACTCGGGTGTCTCTAATTGTACGACATTATCAAAGTGGGGCTAATATTGTTTTGCATATATTTCTTAGAAATTCAGGTAGTTGTCCATCTGTTCCACAATATGCAAAATTAAGCACGAAATGAACAATATTGAAAAAAAAAAATGATGTAAAAAGGAGCAAACTTTTAACCTTCGGCCAAACATAAAAGGTGAGAGATGTCTAATTCAGCCAAATTCTTATTGTATGAACATGTTCAATGTCTTGAAGTTCTACGTTCAAGCAAGTCGACTTCCTATCGAGCGTTCCTTCTGGAATTTACAATGAAGAATGATACTAACATACCTTTTCAAGTAATAAACTTTATAACATGAAAATCAACTCTAGCTAAATACTTTGTAACAGAATCGGGAGTAGCATGCTTGCATAGGATAACATATAGACACAAATTAGGAAACTGTTTAGGAATCAACCACCGATAGGCATTTATTACGCAAACTTAAAAAATAATTTTATTAGATGCGAATCGAGAATATGTTTAAGCTTTTCAAGTTAACATATTAGGCTTGAAAGAGTGCACCGAATGCAGCCAATTGAAGAGATCACCAAATCATGCCAGAGACTTTGGGATATATAAATTTAAAAATGTAGAGCATCTGGAAATAACACTTTGCTCGTTTGAAATATTGTCATCAAAGAAACATGGATATTCTAATTATAATTGTGGTCATTGATACAAGATAATCATTGTTTAATGAGTATGATGCAAGGTCTGATTATATTCAAGGTCATTGCATCAAAAAACAAGACCGATGTAATGCAGATTCATGTGAAAAGAAATTTAAAACAAACTCATGACAATCCTAATATGGCCTGAATGCGAATGTCTCTAGTGGTGAGAGTAGACACCGATTCCGATGATTTCCGTGCCGCAGGAGATAGAGTTGAAGCTTTCAACCCTGTCCCACAAATTTGCAGTTTTCACACAGTGCCGGAGAATTGAATCTTTTACCCCGATTCTCAGGCATACAAAAGAAAATCGTAGGATGCGGGGAAAATATGAACGGGAGTCATTGATTCACATAAAAATTTTACTTTACTGAAAGTCAATCTTTCAGGATAAGGAAGCCAAAGCATCCAATGAAAAAAAATTTAAAATAAAAAAATTAAAAAAAAAAAATTTAAAAAACAAGCGAACAAAACTAAACAAAACAAAACAAAAAAGAAAGAAAACAACTATATTAACACACCTGAAATTGAGTCGGTAATTGTTGGGGTAGCTATGTGACTATATCAATGTTGTGCCCAAACAACAACAGTTCATTTGCATTGAGGAAGACAAAGCAGCAGAGGAAATTTTTCGAGAGAGAAGCGACTGAGGCTTCAAGACCTAAATAGAATCGAGCGATTGTTATCATCACATATGTATACTAGATAAATTGCCAGCCGTGATGGGGCGCGACTGCTGCCCATTATAAATATTTCAAAAGAAAAGTACGTTGAATATATGCAAGAAAAAAAACTATACATGAATTAGACTGATAGTGCAAAGCACATGAAGTATATATAAACGCAATATATACGTAAAACGTAAACTTTGTATCAGGCAAACAAGATTTGTTGAGAACAAGATTTGTTGTAATAATGCAACTGCTTGAACAGAAAGCATCGTCGTCTCCACATTATAAAACAAGTTGTTGAAATAATGGAGTATAAACATTGTTGAAAGCAGATAATATAAAGCTGCGAAAATACCGATGAATTGATGCATTATGATCAAGGTCCCAACAATCTTTTTAATTAATTTTTTTTTGGTCGACATACTCACCAGAAAGATGAGAAGCCACCCTCCCATCCCATCCCAAACAACATTGCTCATAGTGTCAGATATTGATTCAACAATCAAATAAGCAAAAATAAAATGAATTTTGTAAAAGTTTTACCAATGAAATATCATGTCCATAAAAAAAATGAAACTATCCAGAAATTAATGGTTGGATCTGGGATAAAACAACAACAAAATACCAAGAAACACAACAACTACCTTATAAAAGTTAGTCAACAATTCAGCTATCATGTGTATCACCACCGATGACACCTGCAGCTGCCAAATTTGCTTCCCTAAATCATCAAGAACCTAGTAAAAGATAGCCCCTTTTCACTGTAGGAGATTTTTTTACAGGAGAAAGGAGAAACGCCGCTGGGTGCGCTGTAGTATAGCGCGTCTTATAATATTTGGAAAATTAGGGATAAGGACACAATCTGAAATATTTTTAAGTAACAGGACATCTACATATTTTTTATAGGGAGAAGGACAACTGCATAATTTTTATAGCGATAAGGACAAACAGTGAATCCCGAAAATCAGTGAATCTTCCCAGTGAATCCCGAAATCAGTGAATTTCGACAGTGAATTTTGACAGTGAATCCCGAAAATCAGTGAATCTCGACAATGAATTTTGAAAATTAGTAAATTTCGACAGTGAATTTCGGCAGTGAATTTAAACAGTGAATTTCGAACACAAGTGAATTTCGATAGTGAATAAATAATTTTGTCCTTTATGCAAAAGTTTCAAAAAACTGTCCTTCTACTCAATTGATGAAATATTTCTGTCCTTCTCCCTCATTCCCCCTATAATATTTGCGTACCGGAGGTTAGAAAGACTATATATATATATATAGGTTAGGGATTCCGAATTGGCTATTGGATGTATTTTTCCCGTTTTGCCCCTTTTTGATTTCTTGTCTTTCACGTTTCAAATCCCTGTCCCCCCCAAGGAAAAAGGAAGAAAAAAAAAACTCTCTTCCAAATCTTAAATGGGCTTTTGATTGGGCCGTTCTTATAAAAATAATCACAAATTAAGAGTCATTAAAAGGATTTCGATAAATGACTGTAAATTAAAAACAAATTTAACTTAACTGAAGTCGCCCCCCTATTCATCATAATATAAAAGTGCTTCCTTTATATTATCTAGAATTCACTATTGCCAATTAAATCATATTTTATTCGGGAAAAAAAAAAATACTTCGAGTATTACGATTATTTTTGTTCGAAATAACGACAGTGACACTAACATTAGTTTTTGATACTAGCGTCACTGTCATTGTCGTTGGTTTTCGATAATAAACGTTATTGGAACTGACGTTATAGTTATAAAAGAGTTACAGGTGAAAAACATTAGTGTAATGACGTTATTATCGAAAAGGAACGTCAGTGGCATTGACATTCCTAATGTGGTGCCGAAAGTAAAAAAAAGAAATACATATGTGGTGTCGAAATTAAATGAAAAATATTAACAAAAAGGGCACCGATGGTAAACACGTGGTGTCGATATAAGCCACTAATAAGAGTGGAAACTGATATTGTTATTCACAATTATTGTCAAGAGTATACACATGTGTATATAGTAGCTATGCAGAGATTCTTGTATGATCTACTATTAATGGGATACAATCAAGCGGATTACAATTGGCGGATTACAATCAACGAAAGAATATATTTTACAATATATACAAGACTAATTATAATGAATATTAAAACTCCTATTACCGCCCCTCAAGTTGGCCGGGGGCAGAGGCCTAACTTGTCATGTTGAAGATGAAAGGTTGGTCGGGGTAAGGGCTTGGTGAGATTGTCAGCGAGCTGGTCTTGAGAATGAAAGTGTGTTATGCGAAGAGTGCCACGTTGGAGTTACTCTCGGATGTAGTGATAATCACTGGCCATGTGTTTCATACAGAAGTGGAAGACAGGGTTGGCGCAAAATTGTGTAAATGACTGGTGCGTAAGGAATGGGATGGCCAAGGTCACGAAGAAGGAAAGCGGTCCAAGTAAGTTCAGCAGCTGTAGATGCAACCAACCAGTATTCAACTTCAGTGGAAGACCTGGCGATGGTAGATTGTTTCTTGGAGCTCCAAGAGATAGCATTGCAACCTAAAAAAACAACATGGCACTTTGTTGGATCGTATATGCGCAATATATATCCTAGAGGGGGTGGGGGTGAATAGGATATTACGGCTTTTTAAATTTTAATTAGCGTTTTTAGAGTTTTCAAATTAATTAACCTATTATTGATAATAAACTAAGCGGATGATCTAGCTAAGATCAACGTGTATGGGTTAATGTTCTTGTGATCAATTCGATTAAGGATTTTAACGAGTTAAAATCTATCAATTTAGCATGCAGCAATTTAAGTGTGTTTCTAATTTGATTCCAAATCACATACACTGATTTTAATAGTTTTTTAGACTATCATACAGTTCTGTGTGTCAATATTAACTACACAGCAACAGATTTCACTATATTCAGTTTACAGATTACAATTGATCTTTAATACTGAAAGTAAGATACAAGATGGATAAACTTGTTCTAACTTATTGAGCTTTTTCAGATCACACTGTAGTGTGTGAATCTTTATTTCCACAGTGATATAATCACTAAGATTCAGACACAGTTTTGTTTCTGAAAAATTCATTACAATAGAACACAATACAACCTTCGCATTTCTTTTCTAACCAAGTTCTAAAAATTAAGCACAAAGAGAAAATTAGCAACTTGAATAAATTAATATGGTGGTATTTATGTTATAGTGGTAAATTAATATGGTGGTATTTATTTATTATGAATAAATTAAATACAAAATATTAATTATATTAATTAAAGAATATTCCGGATGCCAATTATTGGCAATTTGGGCGCCACATTCAAGGGTAACATACACTTGGATTGTGCACTTTAATTAATAAAATTACCATAATATTAATATTGGATATTAATTGATTTTAGAAAATAGATTTATGGTAATAAGATATATATATATATATATATATATATATATATATATATATATATATATATATATATATATATATATATATATATATATATATATATATATATATATATATATATATTGAATATAAGATATTGGAAATATTTATTATAATAAAAAGAGATAAATCAATTATAGTGAATTTTCTTATTTTATTGGGAAAAAGTTTTTCTCTTTCATCTATCTTGTAAGATTTTCCTAATCAGATTAGAGCATCATTGGGGCGCCACTTTCTTCTATATAAGAAAGGGGTTGGTTAGCTCTTTTGTACATCCCGATTCCAAGAGCTAATAGTTTTTGAGTAAAATAGAGAGTTTCCAATAGAGAGTTAGAGAGAGAGGAAAGGCCGGTCTAACAGCCAGATTTTTCTGATAGCAATCCAAGGAGGATTCCGGCGAGGAGTTCGTGTGGATTATCAATTGAGGCCGGACGCATGGACGGCTTGCGCACAGTACTACTCTCCGTTGATGATCAAAACGACGATCTTATAGATCAACCAAGGTATATTCCGTCAAACTACTTAACGTGTTTATTGTGTATACGAAGACGATCTTGGAAAAAGGAAATAAAAAATTTAAATTCCGCTGCGTTAAACTAATGATTTCCTTACAGACGACCCTAATGTTGGTGGAGATCCACCATGTGAGGCTGCAATTTATCGAACTGCAAGCTTCCCGAGTAATGATGGAAGAGCTCACTGTTGATGATGAGCCTGAGCCTGAGGATGCTATAGCTCTGATAGCAAATTAAGAATTACAGAAAAGTTGATATTGAAGGAGATGAACTCCATTGTCCTAGATCAAGTTCATTCAAAGATTGTAGACTATTCGTGGAATATTAATCAATCAACTATCACACAATATACCTCTAGATTATGTGCATAATTAGAAAATTGGTCCTATAACTTCGCCTACAATGGATTTTAGTCTTGTCCCTGTGAGGAAAATGATTCCCTAAGTTGTATTTTTTTTTAAAATGGTCTTATCCGCCGGATATTGCAGACTGGGCACCAGAATCCTTTAAAATTGCTGACGTATTTGCCACTAGGCTGCCACGTGGATATTGCTGACTGGGCACCGGAATCTTTTAAAAATGTTGACGTATCTGCCACTAGGCTGCCACGTGGGATCGTACGTGGCTGTGGGTCTCATTTCTCTTTCATTTTTTGGGATTGTTAAAAATGACAATTTGAACACAGAAATACGTAAAGAGGACAGTGGACTTTTTTTTGGGTAAAAAGGACATGCCCATACTCCACCGTGATAGTGAAACATTCGATCTGAGGTCATTTCCACTATAGCAAATAGTGGATTTGGAGTTATGAACAGTGGATTTGTCCTTATCACCCAATTTATATTTCCATTGTCTTGATTCCCATTTTCTCCCTCTTTTTTGTCCTTTTAAACCAGTCCCCCATTTTTTTTTGTAAAAATGGTCCTATCCGCCAGATATTGCTGACTGAGCACCGGAATCTTTTAAAATTGCTGACGTATCTGCCACTAGGCTGCCACATGGATATTGCTGACTGGGCACCTCCCCTATTTTTTTTTGTAAAAATTGTCCTATCCGCCAGATATTGCTGACTGAGCACCGGAATCTTTTAAAATTGCTGACGTATCTACCACTAGGCTGCCACATGGATATTGCTGACTGGGCACCGGAATCTTTTAAATTTGCTGACGCATCTGCCACTAGGATGCCACGTGGGATCCTACGTGACTGTGGGTCTCATTTCTCCTCCATTTACAAAAAATAAAAAGGTGTTGTAGGAGGGATTTGAACCGGCAACTTATTGGTAAAATAACTAGCACTTTGCCATCCGAGCTATTACTTAATGCATATACTATGACACGAGTTATTACTTATGCATAAGTAATATGGTTTCCTTTGGTTTAATTTGACATTTCAAGTTCTTGACTGAATCCCCTATTCAAATGTTTTTACGTTTATGATTTCAAGATTTACAATGTCAAATGTGCTGATTTAAGCCTTGATTTGCCTTGTTAATTTGATGTAGTTCTTTTTTAAAATATAAAACATAATACTATCTACGTCCCTAAATGTATGTTGATTTATAATATTCATATATATTAATAAAGTGATTAAATAATTTTTTTGAAACACAGTGATTAAATGTATTAGACTATAGGGCGTGTTTGGTAGGGAGAAAAGAGATGAGAAAAGAAAAGATTTCTTTTCTCTTCTCAATTTAGATACGTTTGGTTGCCGACGAAAAGAAAAGAATCTTCTCTCAACTTCCTGTATTTTCTCAAAATGTCATTCTTTTCTCAACTTTTGATTCTCAGCTATTCCTGAAGAAAAGTAGATAGAGAATTGAAAAAGTCTCCTTTTTCCCTCCACCTTTTTCTCACCCACCTTCCACTTTTTTCCCGCAAGTTTAATTGTTTTATTTTTGTATTGTTTGTTTCATTTAACAAACTAAAAAAATCCTCATTAAAATTACAACTTTAATATATAATAAAAAAATCTCACTCGATCATAAATTCAATTACATTCTTCTCCATGACAACCAAACACACAGGTGAGAATAGATTGGTAATTATTTTCTTTTCTTTTGTTCATCTCTCTCTGCCAAACGGAATACTTGAAAATTAATTCTATTTTCAACATTTTTTCTCTGCATACCCAAACAAATGGTGAGAATCTATTCTTTTCTATTCTCAGCTTTTCTTTTCTCATGTCTTTTCTCAACACTTTTCTTTTCTCAGCTTTTTCCTATACCAAACATGCCCATAATGTTTGGTTCTCAAAAAAGACTATAGTGTAAGATATACAATTTGATTATCATTAATTAATGTAATAATTATAAAATTAAAAAAGTTGACCGAATATATACAAATAATAGTAAGATAAGAAATAATATTATAATTATTACTATTTAGGTAATGTAAGATCGACTTATAATAATAATAATAAGTTAAAAAAAACATTATGCGTGAGCTCTTAACTTCTCTCGCCCCCAATTGCCTACGCTCTGTCTGGTTGGACACCAGCATATCAAAATCCAAATCCTGTTTGGGCTATTTTTGTCATTTATGCATCAACTTCCTTTAGTGTTTTACTATGGGTCATTTTGTAACTTTTTTCATAACATTAATCAATGGTCAAATAGTCTTTGTACATAGGCATGCCTAGACATATATATATCATTTACAATTAAGTGAATTTTGTCAATTAGTTTATTTAATTTAGGCACATACAATGTAGGAAGGAATGTTGTAGTGCATAAGTAATAACTTGTGTTACAATATACATAATGAAGTAATAACTTAGATTGCAAATTTCATGGTATTTTACCATAAAGTTGCCTGTTCAAATCCCTCTTGCATCAACTTTTTATTTCCAGTAAATGGAGGAGAAATGGGACCCACAGCCACGTAGGATCCCATGTGGCAGCCTCGCCAGCAATTTTAAAGGATTCTGGTGCCTAATCATCAATATCCGGCGGTCCCACAGCCACGTAGGATCCCATGTGACAGCCACATCAGCAATTTTAAAAGATTCATATGCTAAGTCAGCAATATCCGGTGGATAGGACCATTTTCCAAAAACCAATAAAACCTAGAGGACCACTAAAATCCATAGTTTGCCAACTTAGAGGAACAATTTTCTAATTTTGACCCTAGATAATGCTATGAAACTAGTACTAACAAAATCTAATCTAATGTATTTTTATTTTTTTTTTGACGGGAAACGAAAGATTTCATTACTAGGCCAAAGCAACCTAATACAAGAGTAACAATCTCAGCCATTGAGTTCTAATACAAATGTAGGGTAAAGATAACTGCATATCATCATGCCACATCATCATTATATATACGGACCTTAGCACACACCGAGCATGTACAATAACAACTTCATCTACAATGTCATTTAGTCTAAAAAGACTCAATATTATCCAATATGGAAATTTTGTCCTTCTCGTTATCACATTACACATTTACACACCACAATACTGAAATAATAAAACTCACTTGATTACCATAAAATTATTACCAATTCCATCGCAATTCCCAAACAAAAAAAACCATTAAATTTTCCATCAACTCCATCAGCAATTCCGTCAGATGGGTTCAATAAATATTATTTTATTTTTATTCGGCAAATATGCTGTTGACGATGCTGGATTTTGGCGGTTGAATAATCCGGGCCGTATCTTCTAGTGACAACGGATCAAGATCCTAGAAATCTGAAAAAAAAAATATGAAAAGAGAGGGGTGGTTTGAATATTTTTTAGACTTAGCCTGAGATTGTGTAATCTCAAGTTGCTTACGTATCCTTTAATTGTTCAGGAATCAAGTCTCTTCGTAGTTCTTGGGATCGTTTATATAGAAGGTTATTGGTCCCTTGAAATGGCTTTGTTTAAGTTTAGAGGGGGGGGGGGTGAATAAACTTAACACCTAAAACTTGTTGGAGTTGACAAACTCAGCAAGGTCAGTAGTCTGCTGACTATTGAAGTTCTAGAGTTTGTTTGCAGCCGAATATAATAGATTAAGCCTTATTACTTGTTGATTAAAATATGATACCAAGTATTAGATACTCAGTAGTGCAGGTGGTGTGATTCAGTAGCTAGTCCAGAAGGTTTGATGTGATAAACATGCAGATAAAGTAATCTCAGAAAGTAAATGCAGTAAGGTAAAGTAGGCAAGATTTATAGTGGTTCCAAGTGGTGTAATCCTGTCAGTCCACTCTTCTCTAGTGACGTTGGAGGAAATTCACTAGAGACTTTTGAGGTTGCAGTTACAAAAATCCCTAAACTGTTTGTCATTGACCAATGACTATGGCTTCATAAACTGAAAACTAGAACATGTGGTATTGCTGCTCCTAAGTCTTCCACTGGTCCTTGAAGGGTATAATTGTCTCTTGACCAGCTCCACCACACAAACAACAATTCCTGACACCTAAGTGCTTCTTTGTTTCTAGTAAACTTCTTGTAAAAGAAAGGTTGAATCAAGAAAGTGATTCTGCTTTCAGTGGACTTCTGACAAGGATGAATGAATCAGCAGCCCGAGTTCTTTAAGTGTGTAAACTGAATTAGTCTTGATTAACAGGAAACACTTGAAGAAAACATGATCTGTAGATTAAAGCTTTATGTATCAGCAGGGTCAGATTGCACTAATTCTTGCTCAAAAACATAGTTTCTTTTCTGTTAATTCTTGGTATTGTGTATCTTACAATCTGAATCAGGAGTCCTCTATTTATGGGTGTTGATCATGTGATTTGAATTTGAATTTGGATGATAACCATTATAGGATTTTACTGAATATTCCTGAAAATAACTCTGATGTACCTTCTGACACTGTCATTGTCCTTCTGACAGTCCAGACTGTCAACCAATGGTTTATTTCCATTTGAAATGGCTCTGAATTCCTTACAACGTCTCTATCATCTTGACCATTGATTGATTAATTAATCCAAGGCTTGTAGTTCATCCTTATCCATGTAATCTTCCAGAAAAACTTGGATTAATTCGAATTATACATCAGCAGATATTTGATATGTAAGTCTACCAATGTCCCTGATTGTCAGCTGACTTTTAGTCTGTTGTGTTTTGATAAACACTTCAGCTGACTGCTTCTCATCTAACTTTTTATAATGAAGTTAGAGTACACCATTATAACATAACCAAGTTCCAATCACCATTTAACTTATATAGAACTTAGACCTTCTACGCAAGGTAAGCCTATACAATTAATCTAGACATCTTTTTTGCTTTTTCTTTATAACAGCTAGTCTGGCACTCATCATTAAAACTAGAATATGTCTAACAATTTCCCATTTTTAGTGATGATGCCAATACCCTCCTTACAGCAAAGCAAAAAGATAAAAACACAAAATAGAACAAACTTTCATTCATATATTCATTGATGTTCAATTTTGTTCAAGAATTATTACAACTAAGATCAGCAAATAAAATAAGCAATGTAAGTGTGCTGATTTAGCTTCTATCTTCTCCTTGCCCTTTCTTCTTC
Source organism: Gentiana dahurica var. dahurica (assembly GCA_024500145.1). NCBI lineage: Eukaryota > Viridiplantae > Streptophyta > Magnoliopsida > Gentianales > Gentianaceae > Gentiana > Gentiana dahurica. Next base: position 44,406,926 of record CM044904.1, read on the forward strand.
TTCCTCTCTCTTCTTTTGGTATTCTCTTATTTCCCTTTGCATGTCCACCATCCACTGATTTTCAATTAATTTGAAATCAACCCAAGTATTCACCAATTCCCACCATTTCCAGGCTTTATTTATGTTCAACCGGACACCTTGCCAACTGAAACCTCCTTCCATATAGCGTGACTTGAATTCTTCCACACAAAGCTTTGCTTTTTCCACAGCAGATGACTGTATCCTACCACCTGATCTTCCAGCAGATCCTCCTCTACCAGCTGTTGGAGTTTTTCTTGTCAATCTCAGTGACTTTATCCTTGCCTCCCATAACTTATGTCCAAGGAAGGATTCCCGACGTTCCATAAAAGACATATCCTGATAGGGTTTCCTTCTTGCTCCATAAACCATTGTAAACTCTTTCAGCAGGTCTCATTGAGCTGAACTCTGCCAGGTGCAGGCTTCCTACATTCACTGATATCAGCTTCCTATCTCTTCTTATGAAATATTCTGGCAGCTTCTTTTGTTTCTGCTGTAGACCCTTCATCCCCCTTATTGACATAATCAATAAAACGGTTCAGCAGACCAAGAACACTCTCATATGTATTAACCAGGTTATCCAATTGTCTTTCTATGATCTCAGTTCTTGTGTCAACTGCAGTGATTATGCCCTCTATAGTCTGTTTCAGTAGATTGATCATTTTAGTCAGTTTAGGATCAGTGACAATAGGGTGAAGTGCCTCAACAGGTTTAGGTGTCTCAGCAAGTTTCTCAATTTTCTTATGGAAAGAAGCAATCTGCTCTGCCACATTCTTGTCTCTGTTTACAACTTCATTCTTAACACGAGCAACCTCTCTTAGCAGGTCATTAGTTGAAAATTGAAGATAGGTGATGTTTGATGCAACAGTCTCAGAGGTTCTTCCTCTATTTTCCATCAAGTTCACTAGATCTTCAAATCTCCTATCAATTCTATTCAGTTGAGTCCTCAGTTGAGTTATGTCATCCCTTACAGCCCTCAACTCATCCAAAATATGCACTGGAATTGCATTCATTCCAGCCATACCACCAGCAAACCCTCCAACAGGCTGTTCAACATTATCTTCAGCCTTGGGTTGCCTCACAACAATTGCTCTTGTCCTGTTCCATTCATGGGGTTCAGGACCTTCTTCAACAACATTTCCAAACATCTCTTCAAGTACAGGCTATGGCTCAGGTTGAGGCTCTTGTACAGCTTCCAGAACAGGTACTTCTTCAAATATAGGTACATGTGCTTGTTGGGGCTCTTTTTCAGCTTCTTCTTTGGGAATCTGAAACTTCTCATCACTAAAATCATAGTCCAACATCTGCTTCTCATTAACAACAGTCTGCTGACCATCTTTTCCTTTAGCAACCTTCTCTTCAGTAGCATGTTGTACACCAGTCTATTCAACAGCAGCCTATTCAACAACATCTTGTTCAACAGTAGCCTATTCACAATGTACAAGGGGATTCCTCTAATCCCAATATCAAGTCCAACCTTTGTTCCAACAGTGTCTGATCCTCAGTGATTGGAACCACTTGTTCCGACCTTTGTTCAGTTGTTGTCTGTACCTCAGCAGACTGAACCTCCATCACAACAGTAGTGTCCACAAAGACATTCAAATTTTATTCTAGCATGCCACCAATTGTAGCTATCTTTCCAAGAATTTGAGAGGCTTGTGCTAAAACTTCATTTGTGTCCATACTGTCCTGAAACTGAATTGAATCTTCAGAGCTATCCTTAGATTGTTCAACCATAACAACATCAGAAATAGTAGTCATCATAGCATCCTCAAGTGATGTTGCTATAGCAAGCTGTGTTTCCAAATCTTCATTGCAAGCAGCTTCCGGCTCTTCATTCAAATTATCAGTCTGCTGACCCTCAGCAGACTTACCACTTTCAGTAGACTGATCTGTCACTTGCTCAGTAGACCCATGTCCAGTCTCTTCAGTAGATATTTGCATTGCAGTACCACTGGACGCTCCTAGAAACATAGGATGATCATCATCAGAATCAGATGAAGAGGATGAATCATCACTATCAGGTGTAAACTTAGGACCTTTGAACATAGCATTCTTCTTTTGCTTTCCATCTTCTATAATTGCCATCAGTCTCATCTCTAAGTCAGATGTGTCAATCAGTCCCAAAAGATTTTCCACTCTAATATTTTCAAATGCCCATTCTTCAAAACCAGTCATAGGTTCTGCTGCTGGTTTCTGTCTCTTGTAGAAACCAAACTTCCATTCAAAATATCTTTGAACCCTTTTGAAGTCAGGATCCACTTTCTCTTTCTTTGACTTCTTCTCTTTTCTCTCATAAGGCATATTAGGCCTTATTGGAGCAGGTTGCTCAGCTTGTTGACTTCCAAAAGCTTCAACAAGGAGGCTCAATGTATCTTGAGCAGATACAAACATGTTAGTAGGTTCTTCAGGTTGCAAGTTGGTACCTACTACCTCCATCTGTTCAACACTTGGTTCCCCCTGAGTCTTATTCTCTACAGGAGGGACTTCAACATATTTTCCTTCCTCCTGAGTTATTTCTATCTCAGCAGGGTCTTGAACTGGTATATTGACTTCCACAGCTGGTTCAGATGCAGCAGTCTGCTATGGTTCTTCAGCTTGTTGTTCACCAACAACTTCAGTAGCCTTACCAATAGGCTCAGCATCTTCATCATGTCCTCCTTCTCTTTGTGTTTCAAGAACTCTCGGTTCATTGCCCTTTCCATGTACTTTCTTCCTCACAACCTGTTTTCTTCTCTTAGCAGGTTGTTGTTCCTTCTCAAAATGTTCTTTCTTTAACTGCTCTTTACTAACAGCCTTTCTTTTCCTACAATCCTCTTTTTGTTGTTCCTTCAGCAAATCAACAGCAGATTTCTTCATTCCAGATCTAGTAGGCTCAGCAGCCTCAACATCAACTTGTACTTCAGCAGACTCAGCTGTGTCTACTGATAGCTTCCTTGCCCTTTTTGGCTTTAATATTTTAGTAATATTTCAAGTCTCACCAGCCTTTCTTTTCTTCACAGGCTTCTTTGGTGCAGCAGGTTGCACATCATTTCTAGCCTTGGTCCTTTGTTCCTTCCTACCACCATTGTTATCATCACCATCATCATCACTCTCAGTCTCCTCATCATTTTCTTCCTCATCATCATCCAATCCAGGAATAAGATAATTGAATACTGGCTTGTACCTTGTCTTGTTGATTTTGTATGGTACAACATCAGCAATATTCAGATGATTCAGCAGAGCCTGAACCATTAAACCCAATGGTTTTGTCTTAGACTTCCTTGTACCATTTCTATCTTCTGACATCACTTTCTTCATGTACTAAACAAAAAATCTAGTCCAATCAAACTTTTTGCTCCTTGCAATGATTATCCTCAGATCTAGCTTAGATCCACAAAATGTGTCAAGACTTTCAAAATAACCTAAACCATTCTTGGCTATCAGTTTGCTCAGTAGGTTATATTTCAAAGCAAAATTCTTCACATTGATATTCAAGGCTGTTGCAGCAGACTTGTTTGCCTTTATAGATTCCACAAAATCTAATCTGGGTAAATCCATCAAATCTTAATTAGTAGGAGCTCTATCTCTTGGTCCAAAACCAAAAGCTTCTCTCAGTAGGTCTGAGGTGATTTCAATCTCTTGTGCATTGACTGTTGTGGTAAATGCTTCTATGTTTTCTTTTATCACCATGTTCCTCCAGAAATTATTAACATTGACGTAAGATATGTTCTTCAATTTGAGATTCAGGACGGTTTTGAATCCTTCGTACCGCCTTATTCTCCTTTCAAGATTGATTGCTAGCTCAGTTTTGCCAGCATAAACAACATAGCCTTTAACACTTTGACTTGTACCAATATGAATCTCCTTGTCTGCCATTGCAAAAAATTGGGAAAGATGAAGAAGAAAAATTTCTTTGAATATGTGTTCACACTCGTATATTCTTCAGTTGAGATTGATCTGAGAATATTTATGAATATACAGAGTGTATATCTGTGTATATATAGCAGAAAGTAGTGGATGTAAAAACCGTCAGTCATGTACTGTACCATTATTACGTGATCTCCGTCTAAACTGAATGTAGTACGGCCACGTGTCCCAATAATTGATCCCATTAATACAAAACCGTTATGAAATGTAACAGCTGTAATAAAGGATAAGGTTAATATCCAATAACTTGATTGTTGACTTTCATTAAAGTCTGACTTATCAGCAACGTTCCATACAACAAGATTTTTCAGTAGGGTTCACAAGTCTGCTGACAGACTTCAGTAGACTTAGCAGGTTCAGCAGCCTGCTGATATACGAACCTCACAGCTGATCTTTTAAAAACTTAGTATTGTCCAATTGATAATACAAAGTAAAGTTTAATACCAATGACTGATCTGTCAAGTGAGCTCACCCAACAGGACAAAGACCAATCCCCTTGGCAACTTCTTTTGCTCAATTGTTCAAACTAGGAGAGTACTTAGGAATTGTTGATACCAATGACTAATCTGCCAAGTGAGCTCACCCAGCAGGTCAAAGACTTGTCCCATTGGTGAATTCCAGTACCCTGCTGACCTGTCAGTAGGTTAGTCAACCATGATAACGCCAAGTTCAGTTCTTAACTTAGCAAATCTTTCATTGTCGAAAGGTTTTGTAAATATGTCAGCAAGTTGATATTCAGTTGGGATTTAAAGAACCACAACATCTTTCAATTCAACATGATCTCTAATAAAGTGATGTCTCACATCAATGTGTTTGGTTCTTGAGTGCAAAACAATATTTTCTATGATTGCAATTGCACTTGTGTTATCACACATTATGGGAATTTATCTTTCTTCAATCCCATAATACCTTAGTTTCTGTCTTAACCATAGAACTTGTGCACAGCAGCTTCCAGCAGCAATATATTCTGCTTCAGCAGTGGAAGTTGATAATTCTATTTCTTGCTGAACCAGGAAACAAGTCTACTGCCCATTAATTGACATGTTCCTGTTGTACTTTTTCTATCAACTTTACATCCAGCATAATCAGAATTTGAAAAAGATATAACCTTGAAACTTCCATCTTTTGGATACCATATTCCAACCCCAAGGTCTCTTTTAAATACTTGAGAATCCTCTTCACTACAGCTAAGTGACTTTTCTTAGGATTTGATTGAAATCTTGCACATACACCTACAACAAAGGATATATCAGGTCTGCTAGCAGTGAGGTACAACAGACTTCCTATCATCCTTCTGTATAAAGTCTGATCAACATCTTTGCCTTCTTTATCTTCATCCAGCCTTATATTTGTCCCTATAGGAGATTATATTTTGGTACCACTCTTGATTCCAAACCTCTTTAACAACTCCTTGGTGTATTTAGTTTAATGAATTAAGATTCCATCCTTTAATTTCTTGACTTGCAATCCCAGGAAATAGTTCATTTCTCCCATCATACTCACCTGGAACTTGATTTTCATGAGATTAGCAAAATTTTCACATAGCATCTAATTTTCAGAACCAAATATAATGTCATCCACATAAATTTGTACCAGTAGGGTGCTGTCACCATCATTGATTCTGAAAAAAGTGTCTTGTCAATGGTATCTTTGGTAAAACCATTGCTCACCAAGAATTGAGATAGGGTCTCATACAATGCTCTTGGTGCTTGTTTCAGTCCATAAAGTGCTTTGTTGAGTATGTACACTTTATCTTCTTGTTCTTTTAGTTCAATACCAGGTGGTTGTTGAACATACACTTCTTCTTCCAGAATGCCATTCAGAAATGCACTTTTGACATCCATCTGGTATACTTTGACGTTCTTATATGCAGCATATGCCAAAAACAATCTAATAGCTTTCAATCTTGCAACTGGGGCATATGTCTCATCAAAGTCTATGCCTTCAACTTGAGAATAGCCATTTGCTACTAGTTTGGCCTTGTTTCTAACAATGGTACCAGATTCATCAAGATTATTTCTGTATACACACTTGGTACCTATGACATTTGCATGAGTAGGTCTATCCACCAGTGTCCAAACTTGATTTCTTTCAAACTCATTAAGTTCCTCTTGCATAGCAATTATCCAATCTGGATCTGAAATTGGTTCTTCAACAACTTTTGGCTCTATTTGAGATAGAAAACATGTAAACATGGCCTCAAGTTGTCTTCTAGTCCTCACACCTTGCTGTACATCACCAATTACTTGTTCAGCAGGGTGATTCATTAACCATTGTAAATCTTGATTTGTTTGATTTATAGGATCCTGATCTTCAGTAGGGTCTGCTGTAGGTTCAGTAAGGGGGTCAGCAGATCCTGTATCTGTTGTTCTATCAGTAGTGTTTCCAGCAGGTTCTTCAACCGGGTTTTCGTCAGAAATCTTTATGTCACATAATTTGTTTATAACATCAACAAATTCTGGTTCATTGACCTTCAGATTCACAACAGGTTCTGAAACATCTTCATTCTCCATTCCAGTGAACATGTATTGATTCTTCATGTTTCAATGTCCTTTTGTTCAGCACCTTAAATGCCTTGCTGACTGAAGAGTATCCCAAAAAGATTTCTTGATCTGATTATGGTTGGAAGGTATTCAGTTGCTCCTTATGATTCAAGATAAAGCATTTGCCCTTAGGCTAAAAGCGGGGCTCCTAGCCCTTAACATTTGTACTTTCTCTGTCTTTATTTAATGCTTAGTCAGTATGGGTATGACACGTGGCGGGATTTAGTTTGATGTGTTGGAATAGTGTCCTAAACCCAATCGGGTTGGACCGGATCTGATCGGGTCGGTTCATTTCTACTATTTTTTTTTATGTTTATACATATATTAAATGGCTATTGGTTGTCATATATATGTTCTTTTAAAGAACCAATTATGAATTGTTATATGATAACGTCCCTAGTATTAAACTGTGGTAGAGAAACCATGATAGGCGATTATGGTTGATGAGATCTCTAATCACTTTAATAAGATTGATACTTAAATGTCTCTAGGCTGATGTACTATTAAATAGGGCATTGATAGTAAAAATAGGCTAGCACGTATTATATGTCTTCTGTCTTTAAGGGCAGCGATTGATCTCGTCTATTGAAGTGTAGAGACACTTGGACTGTACGTGGACGTGTATTAGAGAATGCTTATGTTAGACTGACGCACTTACATTAAGTGTCGCACTATGTGGCAGTTGTGTAATTATCCTTTAGACCGGATTCTTCATGGCACCACGGTGTGGATTGTCATGCTTTGACACTACTGAGGTTTCCCTTAGCCATGGGGCGATCATGCGGTAGTGATTGGGTGTGATACTGAAGCATGCGAAGTATACATGTTTGGTCGTCTAGGAATCGCGTACCCTATCAGTAGGGGTGATATCCGAAAGGGCCTTCTTATAAGGAATGTCTTACTCCCATGAATCTTTGCAAAGTCGAGTAAATGAGTTACTTCGAGAGAGCATGATATCCAGATTATGTGATACGATTGTTAATGTAGCGACACTTGAGATACGATCGTATGGATATTATTACAGCGATAGGATTGTAAGTTACACGGTAACAATTTCACAGGTAGTAGTCATTGCATTTGAGTCTTCCGATGATTGGGGGTCATGGTGTGTTGCTAGACGCTATCCCGTGATCGTTAGGCATAAAGGGCATTTTCGTAATTTGCACTTTGTGTCTACGGCCAACATATTCGGAAGCCTATCGGGTCACACACATATGAACATCTAGCCAGATTAAAATGTGGTTATAGTTGATAACCAAATAAGGAAGGTTTTATCTCATGACTTTAAAGGTTATAGTGGTAAATTAATATGGTGGTATTTATTTGTTATGAATAAATATAATATAAAATATTAATTATGTTGATTGATTAAATATATATATATATATATATATATATATATATATATATATATATATATATATATATATATATATATATATACATGTACAAACACGTGAATTTGGCTAAATAAATTGGCGCCAACTTTTGTGTGTATGATACATTTGGTTTGTGCAATTTAATTAATAAGATTACCATAATTTTAATATTGGATATTAATAGATTTTGGAAAAATAGGTTTATGGTAATAAGATAAAGATATTCAATATTAGATATTGACAATATATTTGAAATATTTAATATAGGATATTAAATTAAATGAGATAAATCAATCAAAGATATTTTCCTTATTTTACTAGTAAAAGATTTTCTTCCTCTCTACTCTACTAGGGGCGCCCTATCCACTATAAATAGGAGGTGTGTGTCAAGCTCTTTTGTACATCATAATTCCAAGAGCTAATAGTTCTTGTGAAAAATAGAGAGCCTTTAAGAGAGAGTTTTGAGAGAGAGAAAAGACCGGTCTAGCAGCCGGATTTTTTTAGTAGCAATCCAATGGTGGATTACGGCGGGTTGTTCGTGTGGACTAGCGGTAGAGACCGAACGCTTGAGCAGCTCCGTGCATCGCTACTCTCCTTAGACGGCCAAAGCATCAATCTTTTAGATCAACCAAAAAGGTAACCAACGTTTACTATTTATTTGTTTATTTCTTAAATGAAGTCGATCTTGGGTAGATAGGAAATAAATTTTTGAATTCCACTGCGTTCCCGCGTAGATTTCCTAACAGTGGTATCAGAGCGAGCTTCAAGCTTAAGCAATAAGCATGTTAATTTGCGTAGTTAATTTTATCGTTTAAATCACGTACTTAAAAGATGAAAAGATTTATGATTCACAAAACGATACACGAAAAGAAAAAAACGAGATTGGGTGGTGCTCGGCTGACTAGTGACGGCACCACCACCGGCGGCGACTGGTCGGTGGCGGCGGCAGGGCAACCTGCTGCCGTCAGTCGGTTGACCGGTCAATGCTGGCGGATCTCCAAATTTTTGTTTTGTGTATTTTGTGATTAATATGGTTCATTGTTGTGATTGGTAGCTAACCAATGATTCAAATAGTTTGACCCATTGGGATGTCACATGGAAATAGTGGCTTTTCCAAACATTGTTTGGATAGGCCTAGGCCCTTTCCAAATATTTGATTTGGGAAAAGGCCTAGGCCACTTCCAAAATTTTGATTTTGGAAAGTGGCCAGGCATATTAACCAAAATATTGGTCTTTCTAAATTTTGTTTGGAATAGGCCTAGGCCCTTTTCAAAATATTTTATTTTCAAAAAGGCCTAGGCCTAGGCCTTTTCAAAATTTTGATTTTGGAAAGGGCCAATGGAGACGCCTTTTGGTTTAGGAAACCAAAGGCATCCCTTTTGATTAGGAATCAAAAAGGAAAGAAACAAGAGAGACTTAATTTTAATTTTGATTTATTTTAGAATAGTTCAAATCAATTAAAATTAAAATTAAAATCATTTAAAATTAATTGTTAATTTTATTTCGATTAAAATCGTTAATTAAATAAATTTTAATTAGTTAATTGATTGGATAAAATTATTTAATAGATTAAATGTTAATTGATTAATTAAGACGCAAGTAGCTAAATTTTAATTTCATCTTTTTCATAAGATGTTATTGTATGGATTAGATATAGTACATATAATATGATTATATGGACCTCGATTGATCATAGACTCAACCGATAGGATAGATGTGAATGATTTAATTTTCTGTTAGTTTAAAAATTGTCCTAGGCCACTATGAAGAACGTGACCTAGTTTATTTTCTGCATTTATCCCATTCCCGTTAGCTCCCCCCGTGTGTGGCGGATGTATTTATTTTATTAGATAGAATTAAATGTCACAAGAATGGAGCAGAAGATGGAGACCAAAGAAAGACGAAAATAAAGATCCCATTGGAGAATGGAGCATTAAAGATCCTATTGACGGTTGCAACTACCTTTAGTTTGTGACCCGCGGTTTCGTCAGTTTGTATTCGAAACCGCACCTAGAAAAAGTCCATGATCATACCGGTTACTTTACGCATTTATTTATTTTGTGCTTGTATTTATTTTATATGATAATATAGATGCATAACTAGGCACGATCTAGATGAATTTGTAGGATATATGTCTATAGAGATAGATATACATGATGAGACCATAGTTAATTAAATTAATTAAGAGAATTAATTCGAAATTAATTAAGTGAATTAATTTACATAAATACTTCCACCTCAAAAGAATCAAGTTAAAATTGCCTCCCCATATTATAATGAAGGTGAAGAGCCCCTGTTTGGATCAAACTCATCAGCCAAAGCAGGGGGTTGACCTACCTCGGGCATATCGTCATTATCGAGATATGATCGTATGAGATCTCATGAATATTGGGGTTATGACTTGACTAAGAATTCTCTCGGCACCAGCCAAAGCGGGGTCGTTTGGATTTTAGAGGCAAGGGTTTGACTACTTCATAAGATGAAAATTGTCAAAGAGTTGACTATTCAAACAACAAGAGTCGTATAAGATACGTTTGACAAAGGGTTGTTGTCTACCTATTAGACTATTTTCGTCCCACCAGCCAAAGCGGGGGTCGCGGTAGTTTAGTGGGATCTTGTCCACTAAAGAAATTAATAATTCTTGAAAGTCAATTGGGAGTAGTTGACTAGTGGGAGCAAAATCATAAACAAAAGACCATTTTTGATTTTGCGTGTATAAACAACAACACTATTTTATTTTCATTTTTATGTTGTAGTTTTAGCAAACTTTTATATTTATGTTTTATTCTTCATTAGTAAAACCAAATTATGACTGTTAACTTTTGAGAAACTTTCTCAAATATGGTTAAGTAATTTTAATACTTTTAAAATAAGCAATGACACGAGCAATCCCGTTATAGTAGTTAGAGACAAGGATACTACATTTTTGATGCAACACTCCAAGGCTTTAATTATTAATGAAAGCGGAAGCTCATGATATGATTGAATCATTTGAAATAAGTTTCAACAAATTAATCATATATTGGATACGATCCAAGATGATCATTCAGTCATACGTTGACAATTAATTCAAACGTTGGATAATAATGACCACATCTAATTTTGGAAAGGTTGTTTTCAAAGTCGTAAGATTTAAGTATCGACTTAATTCTATCATTGCTTAAAGGTTAATTAAATATTCAATGTTTTGAATACAATTCAAAAGGTTAAATAAACTATTTAATAAACTTTAAATTTTCTTTATGAAAGGAAATTAATGGCATGGCTCTTGTGATCTTTCTTAAGTCTTATGAAGACTACAATAAGAAACATTTTTCAATTGCTTAAAGGATTAAAAAGGAAAGTTAGGGCATGTGCTTAAATAGAGAACTTATTGAAGTTTCTATTCTAGGCAAGTGAGTTGAGATAAATCTATCTAAGTTCAAGTCAACTCTTAGATATATGATATCTTGCGAGTGTGATAAAATTAGACAGATTAAATACAGATATGGAAGTTGAAGAAAACGTTGTAACACTTACCACATTATGGATCAAGTAAACTGATAAGGGAATTAAATAAATGTTATTATGTTCCGGTTCTTATGAAGAACATACTTTCAGTTATTTGTAAGGATTTAGTATACATAATCAATTGTAAAGAATAAATGTTATTCCGATAAAGTTGGAAGGTCACCGAATCTAATATACTAGATTGATGACACTATAGAGTTGATATATGTGATGAGATCTCAACTAAATATTTGTATGATTGTTATCCTTGATATTTGTAGTTATTCTAGATGTTGACTCTCTAGAAGAGAAACGTATAATCAAATGTCATTTAGATGATGTCTAAACCATGTGATTATGAATCATGTGGGTGATACGTATCTTATCTAAAGATAACTAAAATACCCTTTTATGAAAAGGTTATAAATTCTAGAATAATTGTCTAAAAGCCCAAATTTACCGATGTCTGTTGGCTTAAAACAATTAATGCCACAAATAATTGTTTATTAATCTCTATCCCAATTTTTAGAAATATTTGAATGTACTTATTGAAGTACAACAACTTGGAAAGCCTGAAAATTTTGAGCTAATACGAATATGAGATTGATGAACTACTTAGGAATTAATCTTCAATTGAATTGAAGTAATTAATACATGAAGGGTGTTTCAAAAGTTGTTTGAAATAGAAACATATTCTCCCTTGAAGGATACCATCTTTGGATACGCAATTAGATTGTGTTCCTAAAATGGAAACAACAATTTATATGATAAAAGTGTGATACAAGCCATGCAAAGTATCCCTTACCCATTTTGGGATAGTGCCCTTATACTTTACCGAGTTCCAAAGAATAAAGGTTGAATAAATTTCATATTAGATATGGAAGAGAATGATGTCGAATCTATCTTAATCGATGATTTGAAGTTGTCATAGGCAAAGTCGGAAAGGCTAGAAGCCTAGTACGACATATGCAGTTGTCTCCAAACATGATGTCTTCCCGAGAAAGTGTTTCTTCCAAAAGAAACAATGGGAGTAAGTTAGATCACAAAAGAGTTTGAGAATCACAAAGATATGTTCAACCATTGGAACATGAGCAGACGCCGCATAGCGATGAGGTGTAGAACACTACTCAGTGCACACAAAAGTTCTGTAAGTCTGTGGATAACCTCAATCCTAAAAAGGCTACTGGTATGTTCATCTTGAAGAATGAATATCTTGAAGGATGTAGTTTCTTTGCGTAGCGGATGGATCACGATTTACAAATAACAATACATAAATAAAGGATCAAAATTCCTACAAGGGGGTTTAGTATGTCTTAACAATAGCAGGAAGAGAAGCCAAGATCTTCCAATGTGTTCTCCAAACGGTGGTTGGTGGACACCAATTCTTGGTACTAGACCCTCGTTGATATGCTTCCAAGAAAAACAACAATTTTTCTTCAACCAGAAACCCAAGACAAGAAACAAGTTTATCTCTCTATTTTTGTGTGTGTATGTCGAAAAAAATCTTCTCTCATGTGTCTTGAATGAACTCCCTTTATATAGGAGAGTAAATCCTTGGCCTCCAAGTTTCTAATTAATTAAATAAATAATTAAAAATAAATCACAATAAAAGATAATTCTATTTATAAAAGATTATGATTAATCAATCAATCAATTACAAATCAATTATATTTTATTAATTAATTATTTAAATAGTAAATAATTAATCACACAAGAAAATCAATTCTTGCACTTTATGACATGGGAGGCGCCACACCTAGGGTTTTAGGCCCACAGAAAATGTCTTTTATGTGTATTATATTATTTAGCCAGACTCAATAATATTTTGCATATCAATTAATTGGTCCAGCCAATTAATTATCACTGAGGCCCAATAAAAAGAAAAATACCCGAATTACAGGAACCACATTGGGGACCATGGACCTATAACCAGTATCTCCAATAATTAAGTAAAATATTCATCGAACTGAATATTCATACTTATATTATTAATTCCGGGATAACGCCACCATAAACCCGAAACCGAACTCTACCAATTATAGCTATATACTTACACTCAACCCTATGAGTAAATAAGCGTCCACTGATATAATCACTACATACGGACTAACCCTCCATAGACTGTCCATTTTGAGTGGGAAGTCTCCATGAACCCGACTCAGAATATCTTATCCTTATTGTTGGTCCCTTGAAAAGGCTTTGGTTAATTTTAGGGGGGGTGAATAAAATTAACACTTAAAACTTTTGGAGTTAACAAACTCATCAAGTTCAGTAGCCTGCTGACTGCTCAGTAGTCTGCTGACCACTCAGTAGTCTGATGACTGTTGATTTAACTGAATTTGTTGCAGTGGAATATATTCAAATTAAGTCTTATTACTTGTTAAAATATGATACTAAGTATTAGATACTCAGTAGTGTGAGTGTGTGATTCACTTTCTAGCTTCAGTAGGTTGATGTGCTTAATATAATAAATGCAGAAATTAAATGCAGAAAGTAAGTAGGCAATTTTTATAGTGGTTCTAGGTGGTGTAATCCTGTCAGTCCACTCTTCTCCTGTGATGTTGGAGGTAATTCACTAGAGATCTTTGAGGTTGCAGTTAGAAAAATCCCTAAGTTGTCTGTCATTCACCAATAACCGTGGCTTCAGAAACTGAACACTTAGAACAGGTAGGATTGCTGCTCCAAAGTCTTTCACTGGTCCTTGAAGGGTAGGATTGCCTCTTCACCAGCTCCACCACAAACAACAGTTCTTGACACCTAAGTGCTTCTCTGTCTTCAGCAAGTTTCTTGTAAAAGAAAGTTTGAATCAAGTTAGTGATTCAACTTTCAGCAGCTTGATCAGGATGAAATGATCAGCAGCTTGATGTCTTCAAGTGTGTGAACTTGATATAGCTTGATAACATATTACACTTGATGTAGCTTGATAACAGATTACACTTGATATAGCTTGATCGTAGATTACACTTGAAGAATTTACTGGACCAGTAGCTTTAAGTTCAGTAGGGTCAGCAGGGTGATTTTCTTGATAATAAACTTGATAGCTTCAGGCAAATTATCTTGTTGTTCATCACTTGTATCTGAATCAAGAGTCCTATATTTATAGAAGAGAATCCTGTGACTTATGTTTGAAATTCAAACATAGCCATTTCAGATTCGTCCCTTTCATGACTTGCATTCTGTCCCTGTACATAGTACTGACACCGTCAGTTTACTTTGTGACAGTTTTCAGACTGTCCATCCTTTGACTTCTATCCATTGGATAAAGCTCTGAATCTTCCAACATTCCTTTAATCTTAACCATTGATTTGTTGACAAAATCAAGAGTTGTTATATGTCCTTATCCTTGTAATCTTCCAATGTAACCTTTGATTAATTCGAAATATATATCCAGCAGGTTCCTGTGTATATAAGTCTGCTGAAATAAATATCAGTCAGCTGATCCAAAGTTGCTGTGTTTACAAAACATTGTAGCTGACTTCTCTTCATCTAACTTTTTATTATGAAGTTAGATTACACAAATTTGAAAATAACTAAGTTCCAAACACCACTTAACTTATGAAACTTAGACCTTGTACATAAGGTATATGTAATCAGTTTAGGTCATCACAGACTTCCCTAACTTCTGATTCCATACCCTTGACTTTAGATACTAAGTTTGATCCCTTAGTCTTCAATAATTGAGTTTGAGCCCTCAGCCTTCAGTCTTCAGCAGGATCCTACTACTGACTCAGGTACTCTACTGACCTAGACAGGTCTGCTGATGAAAGTCAGCTGACCATTTACAATGCTTGTTTGATCAATCCTATACAAGGATCAAACTCTAATTAGCCTATACATTTGATCTAGACATCTTTTTGCCTTTGCTCTATAACAGCTAGTCTGGCACTCATCAATAAAACTTAAAATATGTCCAACGATTTCCCCCATTTTGGTGATGATGCCAATACCCTCCTTATAGCAAAGCAAAAAGAGTAAAAACAAAAACAGAACAAACATAGTCATTTCTCATTATAATCATGTTTGTTCAAAATTTATTACAATCTAAATTCAGCAATAATTAAAAAACAGGTGTAAGTATGCTGATCTAGATCCTCCTTTCTCTTTCTTGTCTTTCTCTTTCTTACTGCTCTTGATATTCCCTTATGTCTCTGACCATTTCTCTCATCCATTGATTTTCAATAAGGGAAAAATCAATATGAGGATTTACTTCCTTCCATCATTTCCATGCCTCAAGTAGAGTTAGATTAATTTGGTGTACTCTGAATCCTAAACGCATGTATAATTGCTTGAATTCTTCCAGTGACTCTCTTGCTGATGTAGTAGGCAGACTTCTTCCACTTCTTCCATCTCTACCACCTCTGTGTTCAGCAGGCTCTTCAACATTGTATTGTACCCTCTGTCTGCTGACAACCATGGCCCAACTCATATCATTTCCAGCAGGGTCAGGACCTTCTTCAACCATATCTTCCAAAATGGGATAGCACCAAAAATATCTTCCAAAATGGGATCTTGTGCGGGTTGAGGTTCCAAGATATGTTCTTCCATTTGCATAGCACCAAAAATATCTTCCAAAATGGGATCTTGTGCGGGTTGAGGTTCCAAGATATGTTCTTCTTCAAACACTGTTATATATGCCTGTTGAGGTTTAGCAGCAATAGGTTCTTTCTCAGGCACTTGGAACTCCTCATCACTGAAGTGATAGTCCACCAGCTGTTCATCCTCATCAATAACAGCAGTCTGCTGACTATCCTTTCCTTCAGTAGCCTTTGCCACAGTAGATTATACTATAGCAGCCTGTTCTGCAACAGTTGCAGGGGATTCCTCCAATCCCATTGTGAGTTCCAACCTTTGTCCAGGTGCTGTCTGATCCTCAACAACCTGTACCTCCTGTTCCGACCTTTGTTCAGGTGCTGTTTGTTCCTCAGCAGCCTGAACCTCCTCAAGAAGTAGGGGTGATCCTTCAAAAACCATCACTATGTCCAATCTTTGTCCTATCACTGTTTGTTCCTCCGTAAGTAAGACCCTTTCTTCTACAGCAATAAAGGGAAAAATAGCCATATTTTCTTCTAGAAATCCTCTAGCATCAGTAATTTTCCGTAGAGTATCAACATATTTAGATAGAGGGCCCTGAGTATCAATCCACTCCAGATATTGAGCTGAATCTTCAGAATTGATATCAGGCTAACTGTGTTCAATAACCTTCTCCTCATCCAAATTTTCAGTATGCTGATCATCAGGAATCACATCAGACTCCACAACCATGAATGTATCAGATGTACCAACCAACCTGTTATCTCCAAGATTTACTCCGTTATTGATTAGAGCCTCCAAGTCATCTATAGTTAGATATTCTAGATCTTCATCCATTTGGTCAGGTTGCTGGCTTTCAGCAGACTTGGCAGCACTAGTAGATTGTTCTACTCTTGGTTCAGTGGATAATGCAGTTCCACTGGCTTCTCCTTGATGAGTGGGATGATCATCATCAGAATCAGATGAAGATGAATCATCACTATCTGGTCCATCCCTAGGAGTCTTAAACATGATACCTCATTCTTTCTTCCTGATGCTGCCAGAAAATGGACCTACCTACGCGGCACCTTCTCAGTGGCTCAACACTCAGTATGAAAAGAGAATAGGCATCGAGTGACCCGATCTGGCCAGCCACTCATTCTTCCTTGGGTCAGCCATACCTAGTGCCGACCTCCAATCCTCAAGGCCAGGTCCAGATTCAGCCCCGACCTGTGCGGGTCGGTCAACACTTGTAATCTAACCTACCTTTGACCAACCTTATCGGTTGGGCTAAGTCCCTCTCGGACCTATCATTCTACACACAAGATTCCAAGCTCATGACAGCTCGGCTATTCTCCCCGACTTCTGTATGTCGGTTCAACTAGTCCGGCTCAGGCCACCTAAGCCGGCCAGAGTCGACCCCTAATCGTTTTCCCCATGTTTATGATAAACAGATAACTACGAAAGAATCTGGAGCCATAAAGACTCCAATCTCAATCATTTAATACGAATATTTGAATACCATATTTATCTCCTACAATCAAGGAGATTTACTGATCATAATCTTTTCCTTAGGGAACAAGTTTACCATTGTCCATCATAGGCACGCCGCATTAAACCCTAGGGCATAAGCCCCTCTATATAAACTGTCCCTAAGGAACTACGGAGACTTGATTCCAATTCTATCATTGGATACGTAGGCAGCTTGAGGAACGATATCTCAAGTGCAGTCTGAATCACCCCAAAACAAATCCCCTCGTTTTAATTTTCATATTCTGAGAGTTTCTCCAGGCTATCACCAAGAGTAAGAACCCTAAATTAGAAAGAGATGATTTTTGGATCGTCAATTGGCGCTAGAAGGAGGGCCATTCTGCTGTGAACAACTCATCTGTGGAATCTGGCTGAAGATGAAGAGTGTGAATACTATCCCCGGAGAACAAAGCGGCTACACCCAAACACCCTGGAAATAGAAAATATTTGTCAAGGAAGTGGTATACAACGCTGCTGATCCCATTCCTATGGAAGCCAACAACAATGGTCTTATGATCGAAGCCATGGTGGAACAAAACTTGGTAAGGCACATCTGCATTGACACCGGAAGTGCGGTTAGTATCATATACCACTCTACTTTACTTCTAATGCACTTGAATAGCGTTGAATTAACTCCCGCAAGTACCCCCATGTTCGGCCTTGCCGATTCACCTGTGTCTACCGAGGGTACCATCGTCATTTCAACCACCTTCGGTCGGCTTCCGCTGGGCCGAACTCTTCTAGTTGAGTATGTGGTGGTTAAGGCTCCATCTCCCTATAATATAGTATTAGGGCGCCTTCCGTTGATCGCCTTACAAGCCGTTGTATCACTCGCGCATAATAGCCTAAGATTTTTAGCCAACGGGAACCCCGTGGAGATCGTAGGCGACATGGGTCAGGTGAATAGCTGCATTACTTCTGAAGCATACGGGGACATCAGAACGGCACCAATTCCCATTGAAGAACTACTGCCTGAACGCTAGGAAACATGGTCTTCGGATGACAAAACAGAAGCAGTCTGTCTTTGGGAAGGACGGGATGACCGAACCATCGAGGTGGGAATATGGATTCCCAACTCGCACAAGGAATAGCTAATAGATTTGCTAAAAGGATTCAAGGATGTATTCACCTGGACGATGGAGGAGAGGCCAGGATTATCCCCAAATTCGGCCATGCACCGACTAAACGCCGATCCATCTCGGAGGCTTATCCGACAAAAAAAGAGACACTTCACCCAAGAGCGAATAGACGCCGCACAGATGGAGGTAACTAAGCTACTTCAAGCCAACATCATTCGAGAAGTGAGCTACCCTAAGTGGCTGGTAAACCCTGTCCTAGTCAAAAAACCGGACGGCAGCTAGAGAATGTGTGTAGACTTTACCGACCTCAACCAAGCTTGTCCAAAGGATTGTTACCTCCTGCCCCACATAGATTGAATTGTGGATTCGACCATAGGATTTGGAATATTCGGTTTTCTGGATGCTTACAGAGGGTATCATCAGATCGTTATGGATCCCCATGATGCTGAAAAAACCTCGTTCATCACGGAGTTCGGCACATATTATTACAGGACCATGCCATTCGGCCTTAAAAATGCTGGAGCAACCTACCAAAGGGCTGTCAATAAAATATGTAAAGACCAGATAGGGAAGTGTATGGAAGTATACATGGATGACCTGTTGATCAAGAGCAAGTCCCTAGAGCAATACTTGGCGGATGTGAGAGAGGTTTTTGAAGTACTTAAAGCCTCACAAATGAAGCTTAATCCCAAAAAGTGTACCTTTGGAGTTCAGACCGGAAAGTTTTTAGGTTACATGAAATCACAAGAAGGTATCAGAGCCAACCCAGAAGCATGCCGACACCAAGAAGCCTCAAAGAAGTACAGAGATTAACAGCAAGGATGGCCGCACTCGGACGTTTCCTGTCAAAATTGGCTCAGCGAGCTCTGCCCTTTTTCAAGATTCTAAAGCAAGTCAACCCGTTCAAATGGGATGAGAATTGCTAGCAAGCCTTTGAAGATCTAAAAGTGTATTTGGCCAAACTACCCACATTGAAATCACCACAACCGGGAGATACCCTATTCATATACCTGGAGGCATGCGGCGAAGCCATCAGTGCAGTTCTCGTCAAAGAGCAAGATAGCACTCAAAAACCAATCTTTTACGTTAGCAAAGCACTTCGTGGTCCAGAGATCAGATATTCCGATGCCGAAAAACTAGCACTATCCCTAGTACACACCTCTCAAAAGCTACGACCTTACTTCAGGCACACCCAATATTGTGATTACCGACCAACCTCTTCGACAGATCTTATCCCGACCAAAAACGTTGGGACGTTTCGCAAAATGGGTATTCGAACTAACCGAGTATGATCTTGACTTTCACCCCCGAACATCGGTCAAAGCACAAGTGTTAGCAGAATTTCTTGCCGAGGAGACAACCATCATTATTGAACAATGCCAATCAAGAAGCGAGGACGAGTCTTGGACGTTATACGTCGATGGGGCCTCTAACAAAGATGGAGCAGGTGCGGGCCTTCTGCTCATCAGCCGAAAGGGTGAAGAGTTCCCCTTCGCACTTCGGTTCAGATTCCC
The DNA here is from genome assembly GCA_024500145.1 of Gentiana dahurica var. dahurica. Classification (NCBI taxonomy): domain Eukaryota; kingdom Viridiplantae; phylum Streptophyta; class Magnoliopsida; order Gentianales; family Gentianaceae; genus Gentiana; species Gentiana dahurica. The sequence continues at coordinate 44,426,896 of CM044904.1, forward strand.
GGCCACCAACAACAAAGCCAAATATGAAGCTCTAATCACTGGACTCAATCTGGCAACTAAATTGGGAGCAAAGAATTTACATGTATATAGCGATTCTCAGTTAATAGTCAATCATGTGAAAGGAGAGTATGAGGCCAAGGAAGAGCCTATGAAAAAATACTTAGCCATAGCCAATGCTCGGCTTAAAGCTTTCCGCACCGTCCTTATCGAACAAGTTCCCCGATCTCAAAGCCAGCTGAGCCGCACCCAATCCGTAATGCCTCGGTACTGCCACCAATGCGGGGCACAACGGCAGCCTCAAACCCGCCTTCAACTGGGCCTCGTAAACAGTGAAGTATCCCCTTGGAGGATGTGAAGCAAAGGGACGAGGCTCCACGGGGAGCAAAGGAGTGAATTCTTCACGATTAATCCCATACTCTCGACAGATGTACTCCCCTCTGCTTTGCGTCAAATATGAGGACAACCCATGGCCCCCCATAATATCGTGAGTAGCCTTCTGAATCTTATACCTGAAGGAAGGGTCGAAAGTACTTGATGTTGGCACCAACGAAGGAGCAACGAGCAATGGTTGAGGAGGAACCTAAGGATTCTCTTCAACAATCACAGACCTGGTCCAAGACTCCTGATTATTGCTTCCGACCTAGTAGAAAGTGGCTCCTCTCCAGACAAATCTGACATGTGGAAATAGATGGAAAAGGGGCGTAATAAGAATGGTTACTGATAAGAGGATTTTTGCAATCCGGTTAATCAAGTAAAAACTCGAAACCTTAGCAAAAGCTACTTTCTAACCGGCAGTGGACCGGATCGGTTGTAGGTAGTGCTTGAGGAGTCCGTGGTCGAACCCACGAGGATTGGTTTTGAATACCACTATTGACTTAGCGCTCAGTTCAGGTCAACCAAGTTGATGAAAAGTTTATACTATTGCGTAAAAGAAAGATTATACTAATTGGTTTCTTTTACGTTTAACGGAGGTATGGCCAAACTATGATCCAGGGAGCTCATTTACTCTCAAAACGACTATCTCAGGGGATTTTCCTATCTTAACTGTCCAACGAGTAAAGCCTAAGGTTGAAAACCCCGTATCAGAAAAGAACTCAACGCCTAGGGTGTCAACCTAGAACACATGTAGGTGTCAAACTACATTTTAAGCCTTAACTTCTACGGTCCCGAAACCCCGGTTACCACACCTAGCCGCAAAATACATTTACAAGCTATGGTGTGTGAGATAACGAACTAGGTTGTCAAGCTAATTCATTTTTTTTCGTGATGCAAATTACCCGTTAAAACGTTTAACTACTCGCTAAACTACTCCCCGAGTTCATCCCCCTGAGAGCGTTTTACCCGCCTTCACATAATTCAGCCATACAAGGTACTTAGCTACTCATAATATGATTAAAGCGAGGAACAATAAGAGAAATCATTACAAGAACGATAAAGAAATAATAATTCATACCGAACTTATTGAAGAAATAATGATCCAAACAAAACCGTAGCCAAAGAATCAATTTCTGACAATCAAACTGTAAATATCTAATGTTTTGATGTAGATAGTGTTGTAGGAAATCGAAATACAATCGAAACGGTATATGGCACTTAATCGTACGCTTCCGTATGAGGGAGATCGCTGCAAAACGGCCTAAGGTGTTCCAAATCGTCAAAAAACTCCCGTATGAAATCGTTTGAGCTGCTATTTATACTTTAGGGCGAATTCAGGCTATCCGCACGGATTGGGAATGTGTCCATACGGAAAGTTCAGGTTCTTTTCCGTACGGATGGGACATGGTCCGTACGGATAATTCTCTGTATTCATTTTCCAACTTCTGCCTTCATCTCGCTCCGTTTCCGACAGCTCTGCAGTAAAACCTTCATAACATCTTCGTCCAAGCTCCGATTGAGGTGATTCAAATTGCATTGAAAATATCTTGAAATGATCTACAAATTTTATGAAGAAGTCAGATCCTGAAAATGCCTCCATCCTGGTTGAATCTGCATCTGAAGGGGATTGAGGGGTTGAGTCCCGAACTCCAGTTTCTCTTTTCTTAACTTTTTTTCTCCCCTTGATCTTTCTCATCACCTTCCGGGTCCCCGGATCACCTAAACCCTGAAATATTGTGCAAAGAACATACCAGACGATATCCCGGGGGTAAAAGTGTCCGGAATAGGGCCAAATATCGATAAAAAGAGGGGCTTTCCGACTATTTGTCGTTTTCACTCCCCGTGCATTATTCTCACGATAAAGCTCTACAAAAAGGCCAAAACCACCCAAAAATATGCTAGAAATGTGATAACCGTGGGTTAAACTGTACATAAGTGTAAAGTAAAGTTGGTTCCCATCAGTTACCAGGTAATATCAAGGGAATGTAACCACGAGTAAAATGACATTTAAATAGAACCAGAGAGTAACCCCCCCACTAGCCTCGAAAAACGGCCCCAAATAGGCAGTGACGCCTCGTTTCCTGGAATGGCTATCATGAGTCATAAACTAGACTTGACACCTGGCAACCCCCCAATCTAACTTCAAAACTTACACTCTAGGGCATTCGTGCCGAGCCACCATGGTAGATCCGAACCGACCCACCCAGGATCGGTTGGATCTAGGGGGCTTATGATGCTGCCATGAAAAGGACCTACCTACGCGGCACCTTCTCAGTGGCTCAACACTCAGTATGGAAAGAGAACATGCGTCGAGTGACCCGATCTGGCCAGCCACTCCTTCTCCCTTTGGTCGTCCATACCTAGTGCCGACCTCCAATCCTCAAGGCTAGGTCCGGATTCAGCCCCGACCTGTGCAAGTCGGTCATCACTTGTAATCTAACCTACCTTTGACCAACCTTATCGGTTTGGCTAAGTCCCTCTTGGACCTATCATTCTACACACAAGATTCTGAGCTCATGACAGCTCGGCTATTCTCCCCGACTTCTGTAGGTCTGTTCAACTAGTCTGGCTCGGGCCACCTAAGCCGGCCAGAGTCGACCCCTAATCGTTTTCCCCACGTTTATGATAAACAGATAACTACGAAAGAATCTGGAGCCATAAAGACTCCAATCTCAATCATTTAATACGAATATTTTAATACCATATTTATCTCCTTCAATCAAGGAGATTTACTGATCATAATCTTTTCCTTAGGGAACACATTTACCATTGTCCATCATAGGCATGCCGCATTAAACCCTAGGGCATAAGCCCCTCTATATAAATTGCCGCTGAGGAACTACGGAGACTTGATTCCAATTCTATCATTGGATACGTAGGCAGCTTGAGGAATGATATCTCAAGTGCAGTCTGAATCACCCCAAAACAAATCCCCTCGTTTCAATCTTCATATTCTGAGAGTTCCTCCAGGATATCACCAGGAGTAAGAACCCTAAATTAGAAGGAGACGATTTTTGGATCGTCACTTCTCTTCTTCAATGATTTCCATTAGCCTCATTTCCAACAAGGAAGTGTTAACCAAATCAAGTAGGTTTTCCACCTCTAACTTTTCAAAAGCCCATTCTTCAAAATATGTCATTGGCTCAGCAGCTGATTTTTTTTTTCTTATAATATCCAAACTTCCATTGAAAGTAATCAGCAACCAACTTAATCTTGGGATCAACATATCCTTCTTTTCTATTCTTCTCCTTCCCCTCAAAAGAAATTGAAGGCTTCCTAGCAGCTGGTTGTTCAGCTTGTCGTCCTCCAAAGGTCTCAACAAGGTGATTCAATGTTTCCTCAACAGATGCATCTATGTCAGTAGGTAGCTCAGATTGTACATTTGTACCTACTACCTCCAATTGTTCCACACTTGGTTCCCTTTGACCTGTATGTGTAACAGCAGGGTTAGAAACCATGTGTTCTTCCCCCTGAGTTGTAGCAATTCTTATCCAACGTTTGAATTAATTGTCATCGTATGACAGAATGATCATCTTGGATTGTATCCAATATATGACTAATTCGTTGAAACTTATTTCAAATGATTTAATCATATCATGAGCTTCCGCTTTCATTAATAATCAAAGCCTTGGAGTACTCCATCAAATATGTAGTCTCCTGTCTCTAACTACTATAACGGCATTGCTCGTGTCATTGATTATTTTAAAAGGATTAAAATTACGTAACCATATTTGAGAACGTTTCTCAAAAGGTAACAGTCATAATTTGGTTTTACTAATCGAGAATAAACATAAATATAAAGTTTACTAAAACTACAACATAAAAATGAAAATAAAAGAGTGTTGTTGTTTACACACGCAAAATCAAAAATGGTCTTTTGGTTTATGATTTTGCTCCCACTAGTTAACTACTCCCAATTGACTTTCAAGAATATTTCAAAATTCTTTAGTGGCTGAGATACAATCTAGCTACCTCGATTCCCGGCGGTGGTCGATCAACCAAAATAATTTCGAAAGGTAGGTAACACCTTACCATTCACATCTCTATGTGATTCTCAGTGGTTGACTAGTCAACTCTTTGGCGATACACATCACTATGTGTTAGTCAACCCCTTGTCTCTAAAGTCAGACGGCCCTGACTGTGGCCAATCACCGAAAGACTCTAGTCAAGTCATAACCCGATATTCACGAGCTCTCATACGATCATATCTCAATAACGATGATATACCCGAGGTAGGTCAACTCCTGGTGGTGGTCGATCAGTTGGATCCGAACACAGGCTCTTCCACAACAGACTTGATTTTTGTTGTGGAAGTATTTATGTAAATTAATTCACTTAATTAATTTTAATCATGGTCTTATCAAATATATCTATCTCTATAGATATATATCCTACACATTTATCTAGATCGTGCCTAGTCATGCATCTATCGTATCATATAAAATAAATACAAGCACAAAATAAACAAATGCGTAAAGTAACCGGTATGATCATGGACTTTTCCTAGGTGCAGTTTCGAATACAAACTGACGAAACCATGGGTCACAATCTAAAGATAGCTGTAACCGCCAATAGGATTTTTAATGCTCCATTCTCCAATGGGATCTTTATTTTCGTCTTTATTTGGTCTTCATCTTCTGCTCCATTCTTGTTACATTTAATTCTATCTAATAAAATAAATACACCCGCCGCACATGGGGAGAGCCAACGGGAATGGGATAAATGCAGAAAATGAACTAGGTCACATTTTTCATAACGGCCTAGGACAATTTTTGAACCAACAGAAAAATTAAATCATTCACATCTATCATATCGGTCGAGTCCATGATCAATCGGGGTCCATATAATCATATTATATCTACTATATCTAATCCATACAATAAAATCTTATGAAAAAGATAAAATTAAAATTTAACTACTTGCGTCTTAATTAATTAATTAACATTTAATCTATTAAATTATTTTATCCAATAAATTAACTATTTAACATTTAATTAATTAAATGATTTTAATCAAAATAAAATTAACGATTAATTTTAAACCGATTTTTATTTTAATTTTAATAAATTTGAACTATTCCAAAATAAATCAAAATTAAAATTAAGTCTCTTTTATTTCTTTCCTTTTTATTCCTAATCAAAAGGGTTGCCTTTGGTTTTCTAAACCAAAAGGCATCTTCCTAAACCAAATTTAGTTTAGGCTTGGCTACTTTCCAAAATCAAAATTTTGGAAGTGGCCTAGGCCTAGGCCTTTTACAAATCAAATATTTGAAAAGGGCCTAGACCTATTCCAAATCATATATTTGGAAAGGCCAAGTAATTTTGGTTTAGGCCTGGCCACTTTCCAAATCAAAATTTTGGAAGTGGCCTAGGCCTAGGCCTTTTCCCAAATCAAATATTTGGAAAGGGCCTAGGCCTATTCCAAACAAAGTTTGGAAATACCATTATTATTTTAATGCCATGTGGCATCCCAATGGGCCAAACTATTTGAACCATTGGTTAGCCACACGACACAACTAAACAAAGAGATATCAATCACAACTATGAACCATATTGAAACAAAAAATACACAAAACAAAAATTTGGAGATCCGCCAGCATTGACCGGTCAACCGACGCCGGCAGCAGGTTGCCCTGCGGCCGCCGCCGCCGGTCGGCCGAGCACCACCAGATCCTCCCCGTTTTTTTTTCTTTTCATGTATCACTTTTGCGAATAAAAAATCTTTCATATTTTAATTATGTGATTAGAACGATAAAATTAACTACGCAAAATAACATGCTTATTGCTTAAGCTCGAAGCTCGCTCCGATACCACTGTTAGGAAATCTACGCGGGAACGCAGCGGAATTCAAAAATTTATTTCCTATCGACCCAAAATCGACTTCGTTTAAGCAATAAACAAATAAGTAGTAGACGGTGGAACCTTGGTTGATCTAAAAGATCGACGCTTTGACCGTCTAAGGAGAGTAGTTCTGCATAGAGCCGCCCAAGTGTTCGGCCTCTACCGCTAGTCCACACGAGCACCCCGCCGGAATCCCATCATGGATTGCTATTGGCAAACTCCGGTTGCTAGACCGGCCCTTTTCCCCTCTCTCCAACTCTCTAAAAGATGCTCTCTATTTTACACAAGAACTATGAGCTCTTGCAATTGTGATGTACAAAAGAGCTTGACACCCATCTCTTATTTATAGTAGAAGTGGCGCCCCAAATAGTTGTGGAGAAGAAGAAAACTTTTTTCCAATAAAATAAGGAAAATATAATTGATTTATTTATCTCATTTATTATAATATCTTATATTAAATAAATCTAGAATATTGTCAATATCTCATATTGAATATTTCCAAGATATTGTCAATATCTTATATTGACAATATTTATCTTTTATTATATTACCATATATCAATTTACACAAGTGTATATATCACATGTATATAACACACATAAATCTATTAATATATATTATACATACAAACGCATGCATAGTACCAACTTGCACTTTTGCACACACGCACTCATAAGTATTATTTATATATATATATTAATATCTAATATTAATATTTGGTAATACCATTAATTAAATTGCACAATCCAAGTGTATCTTATACACACAAAAATTGCGCCAACATTAGCCAATAAATTGGCATCCGAATATTCTTTAATTAATCAATATAATTAATATCTTGTATTTAATTTATTCAAAATAAATAAATACCACCATATTAATTTACCACTATAACCTTTATAGTACGAGATAAATTCTTTCCTTATTTGGTTATCAACTATAACCACATTTTAATCCGGCTAGATGTTCATATGTGTGTGACCCGATAGGCTTCGAATATGTTGGCCGTAGACACAAAGTGCAAATTACGAAAATGCCCTTCATGTCTAACGATCACGAGATAGCGTCTAGCAACACACCGTGACCCCCAATCATCTGAAGAGTCAAATGCAATGACTACTACCTTTCATGTGAAATAGTTACCGTGTAAATTACAATCCTATCGCTGTAATAATATCCATACAGTCGTTAGTCGAGTGTCAAAACATCAACAACCATATCTTATAATCTGGATATCATGCTCTCTCGAAGTAACTCGTTTACTCCCACTTTGCAAAGATTCACGAGAGTAAGACATTCCTTATAAGAAGGCCCTTTCGGATATTCAATCCCAATCATAGGATACGCGATTCCCAGACGACCAATCATGTATACTCCGCATGCTTCATTATCATACCCAATCACTACCGCATGATCGCCCCGTGGCTAGGGGAAACCTCAATAGTGTCAAATCATGACAATCCACACCGTGATGCCATGAAGACTCCGGTCTTAAGGATAATTACACAACCGCCACATAGTGTGACACTTATCCGTGTAAGTGGGTCAGCCTAACGTACGCATTCACTAAAACACGTCCGCGTACAGTCCAAGTGTCACTACACTTCAATAGACGAGATCTATCCCTGCCCTTAAAGACATAAGACATCTAATACGTGCTAGTCTGTTTGTACTATCAATGTCCTGTTTAATAGTACATCAGCCTAGAGACATTTAAGTATCAAATATGTTAAAGTGATTAGAGATCTCATCAACCATAATCGCCTATCATGGTTTCTCTATCACAGTTTAATACTAAGGACGTTATCACATAACAATTCATAATTTGTTCTTTAAAAGAACATATATATGACAACAGAAAAGCCATTTAATATATGTATAAACATAAAGAAATAGAAGAAATGATCTGACCTGGTCGGATCCGGTCCAACCCGGTCGGATCCGGTCCAACCCGATTGGGTTTAGGACACTATTTCAACAGTCCGAAGTTCGGAAAGCCCAAAAAGTTTGAGCTAGTACGAACATGAGATTGATGAACTATTTCAGAAATAATCCTCTATTAGATTGAAGCAATTAATACCTGAAGGGTGTTTCAGAAGTCATCTGAAAAAGGAATTAGAGTATCCCTTGTAGGATACCATTTTGGGACACGCGATAAGATCGTGTTTCTAAAATGGAAACAACAGTTTATACGATAAAGGTGTGACGCAAGCCATGTGAAATTTCCCTTACCTATTTTGGATAGTGCCCTTATATGAGATGCATATACTTAACCAAGTTCCATAGATGAAGTTGAATAAATTCCATCACGGATATGGAAGACGATGACATCAAACTCATCTTAACCGATGATTTAGCGTTGTCATGCTTCTAGCAAGCATGCAATGTCTGAAATGCTTGGAGCCTAGTACGACATATGCAACTTTGTGGGATATCATTTACTTACCCGCAGAGAAAAAATGTTTGTCTCCAAACATGCTGTCTTCTAGAGGAAGTGTTTCTCCCAAAAGAAACTGTGGGAGTAAATAAGATCTCAAAAGAGTTTGAGAACCACAAAGAGATATTCAACAATTGGAACATGAGCAGACACCGCATAGCGATGAGGTGTAAGACACTACTCGATGCACATGAGTACTTTATGAGTCTTAGCATAACCACGTGCCTGAAAAGGCTACTGGTATGTTTATCTTGAAGAATGAATATCTCACGGCTTATGTAGGAATGCTTGAAAGTCAGGATTAAGATATATGGCTTGGAGCCTTAATGTCTGAAGTAGATTGCATGAGTGACATAACAGGTTATGACCCCGGTCTGTCTTACCTGAAGAGAATGTCTCTAAAAGTTGTAACATGTCTTTGTGAAAGACTGACATGGATAGTAATACGATTGCTGGTTAAGCTGAGTTGATGGCTAAAGGATATAGGGTGTAAACCTTGTAATCACCTTTAAGCTACCATCTATGCTTAAGTCTATTCAGATAGTTCTTGTTGTAGCTACGTATCATGGCTATATGATAGTGTTGAAAACGTTGGTCCAAAGGCTTGATGTTCATAGACGATAACATGATGTGTAAGCTTATGAGATCCATTTATGGACTTAAACAAGTTTCTCTATAAGTTCTTCACTTTGATAATCAAAAGAGATTGATTTGATCAAAAGGAAAGATTTGCCTTATATGCAGAAGGGTTAGTGGGAGTGTTAAAGTTTCGAGCAAGGTATTGGATATCCTTCTCGGAATCGTCACCCTGTGTCACAGTCAATTAATGTTTGGTCGTTCAAGGTCTTTACAAAAGATCTATGAATGGGAGTTCTTATTTTTGAAATAAGAATCTATAGTGACAGATTCAGATGCGGCTTAATCATCATAGTTCACCCTAGTAGATGGGATGCTAAAAGCATTTCATAGATCACGAAAAGAGATACTGCTAGCCGGTATTTTCGGGATCTATCTATGACATGACGTGAGTTCTGAGGATAAGGTGAAAGATGATACTTATGGAAGGTTCTCTTTGCTGCTGCAATATGATCCATCATAAGTGTTGTGAGTTAAATCAGATATTCATACCTCATTAAGAGTCATGAGTATGTATGAAAGTGATTCTTGTAAATGTCGAGAATATCCTTAAAAGTTTTAAGGATGGGTTCCTAGTTTATTAAAACTTTGAGTTGGATAAACGTAGATATACAGATGTATACCAAAGGTCTTATGAAGATTGTGAGAGCTATAGTCTAGGTTTGCAGTCACTTATTAAGTGATATAGTGAGTTGGAAATGTTCTTAGCTAGAGATCAGTGTGGATTATACAACTGGGCCAAAACACAGTATACGCCTTGGAGGCACAGCGGGAGCAGTACATGGATCTAGAAGGTTCGTTCCCAAACCTTGTCCTGTTCGTCCATATTTTCTATATAGTTTATATAATAGTGGATTCATTGCTTGAATCAAGGACCAGGGTCTCGTTAGAGATTCATGTGTGTGCTGAGGCGGTTCCTTTTGACTTGCTCATTTGGAGCATGATATGAAGATAGTCTGAGTCCCCACGGATAGTGATCCATTTACGCTTAGGGTTGGTTGCGAGTATTGCATGAGATTCTTGTGTTTCAACTTGGTCTTGTGTGTAAGAGTGATTGGCTTTAGGCCAAGTGGGAGAGTGTTGAAATACTATCCTAAACCTAATCAGGTTGGACCGGATCTGACCGGGTCGGATCATTTGTACTATTTCTTTATGTTTATACATATATTAAATGGCTTTTATGTTATTATATATTTGTTCATTTAACGGACCAATTACGATATTGTTATATGATAACGTCCCTAGTGTGAAACTGTGAAAGAGAAACCATGATAGTGATTATGGTTGATGAGATATCGAATCACTTTAGAAAGTTTGATACTTAAATGTCTCTAGTCGTCTGTACTATCAAACCGGACATTGATGGTACGTTTAGACTAGCACATACTGGATGTCTTCTATCAAAGTGTTGAGACACTTGGACTGTACGTGGACGTGTATTAGAGAATGCGTACGTTAGATTGACACACTTACTTTATTAAGTCTCGCACTATGTGACGGTTGTGTAAATATCTTGAGACAGGAGTCTTCATGACATCACGGTGTGGATTGTCATGCTTTGACACTATTGAGGTTTCCCTTAGCCATGGGGCGATCGTGCGCTAGTGTTGGGTGTCTTATTGAAGCATTCGTAGGATTCATGTTGCTCGTCCGGAAATTGCATATCCTATTATTAGGAGTAAATATCCAAAAAGGGCCTTCTTATAAGGAATGTCTTATTCTCGTGAATCTTTGCAAAGTGGAAGTAAATGAGTTACTTCGAGAGAGTAGGATATCCACTTTATAAGATACGGTCGTTAATGTATTGACACTCGAGATACGACCGTATGGATATTATTACAACGACAAGATTCTATTTGTACGGTAACTGTTTGACATGAAAGGTAGTAGTCATTGCATTTGACTCGTCCGATGATTGGGGGTCATGGTTTGTTGTTAGACGCTATTCCGTGATCGTTAGGTATGAAGGGTATTTTAATAAATGCGCTTTGTGCCTACGGCCAACATATTCGAAAACCTATCGGGTCACACACATTAGAACATCTAGCCGGATTAAAATGCGGTTATAGCGATAACAAAATAAGGAATGTTTTATCTCGACTATAAAGTGTTATAGTGATAAATTAATATGGTGGTATTTATTTATTATTAATAAATATAATATAATATAGGATATTATTTATGTTGATTAGTTAAATATATGTATTTAATATATAATGGGCGCATAAATTTGCAAATTAATTAATCATGGTATTATATTATATAGTATTAATATAAGATATTAATATTTATATATATATATATATACACACATGCGTGACATGCAAATGCATGTGCACATTTGTAGAATATATATATATATATATATATATATATATATATATATATATATATATATATATATATATATATATATATATATGTAAATTGATTTAGGTAATAAGATAAAGATAGTCAATATTTGATATTGATGTTGGTCCCTTGAAAAGGCTTTGGTTAAGTTTAGAGGTGAATAAACTTAACACTTAAAACTTTGGAGTTAACAAATTCTGCAACTTCAGCAGCCTCTGATACTTCAGTAGTCTGCTGAGACCTCAGTAGCCTGCTGATAAACAGTAGTCTACTGACAGTTCAGTTTGCTGAATTTGTGCAGCGGAATAATATCAAAATTAAGCCTTGTTACTTTTTGTTAAGTATGATACCAAGTATTAGATACTCAGTGGTGTATATGTGTGATTTCAGTTGCTAGATTCAGTAGGTTGATGTGTAAAATAAACTAAGTGCAGAATGTAAGTGCTGAAAGTAAATAGGCAGTTTTATAGTGGTTCTAGGTGGTGTAATCCTGTCAGTCCACTCTTCTCCTGTGATGTTGGAGGAAATTCACTAGAGATCTTTGATGTAGCTGTTACAAAGATTCCTAAGTTGCTTGTCCTTCACCAATAACTATGGCTTCACAAACTGAAAACTGGGAACATGTAGTATTGCTGCTCCTGAGTCTTCCACTGATCCTTGAAGGGTAGGATTGCCTCTTCACCAGCTCCACCACAAACAAAAGTCTTTCACACCCAACAGATGCTTCACTGTCTTCAGCAGGTTCTTTATAAAATAAAGATTGAATCAAATAAATGATTCAGTTGCATCAGCTTGATTAGGATGAAGTAATCAGCAGCTTGCAGGCTTCAAGTGTGTATGCTTGATATAGCTTGAATGTAGAATACACTTGAAGAAATTCTCTGGATCAGTAGCTTTATGCTCAGTAAGTTCAGCAGGGTGTTTTTCAGCTCAGAGTTATCTCTTAAAGTTTATCCAAAATTCATCATCATATTTCTGAGTTGAAAGTCCTCTATTTATATGCAAGAATGCATGTGACTGTATTTGAAATTCAAATGTAACCGTTCCTTGTTTTTGTCCCATCTGATTTGCATTCTGTCACTATTCATAGGACTGACACTGTCAGAATTCCTTTTTGACAGTGCAGTCTGTCCTCCCCTTTGACTTGTATCCAATGGATAAAAATATAGATCATCCCAACGTCTTTTTAATCTCAGCCTTTGATTTTCTTGATAAGTCAGAGGTAGTTGGATGTCCTTATCCATGTAATCTTCCAATATAATTTTGAATTGATCGAGGTATATATCAGCAGGTTCATCAGTCTGCTGAAGTACCTATCAGTCTACTGAACAGCAATTTCCTGTGTATAAAATATAATGCAGCTGATTTCTTTTATCTAACTTTTACTTGTGAAGTTAGATTAAACCTTTTTAATTATAACCAAGTTCCAAACATCATCCAACTTATGGAACTTAGACATTCTACACAAGGTATATGTAAATAGTTTAGGTCATCACAGACTTGCCTAAATTCTGATTCCATATCTTTGACTTTAATTACTAAGTTTGATCCCTTAGCCTTCTGTAACTGAGTTTGAGCCCTCAGCCTTCAGTCTTCAGTCTTCAGCAGGTTCCTAACTAGTCTACTGACCTATCTACCCTACTGACCTAGACTAGTCTGCTGACAGAAGTCAGCTGACCATTACAGTGCTTGTTTGATCAAGCCTATTTATGAGTCAAACTCTAATAAACCTATACAATTGATCTAGACAACTTTTTGCCTTTGCACTATAACAGCTAGTATGGCACTCATCATCAAAACTAAGAAATAAGTCCAACAATTTCCCCCTTTTTGGTGATGATGCCATTGCCCTCACCTAATCAGCAAAGCAAAAAGATTAAGGCAAAAACAGAAGAAATATTCATCTTTCATTAAAATCAATTGTTCAAAGCTATTACAGTCTAGAATCAGAAAAGACAAAATGCAGTTAAAAGTATGATGATGTACTGTCTCTTTTCTCTTTCTTGTCTAGCCTTCTCACTTGCTCTTGATAGGCTCTGATTTGTTCTATCATATCCCTCATCCACTCATTTTCAATCAAAGTAAAATCAATGTAGGGATTAACTTGTTTCCACCAGTTCCAAGCTCCAGGCAGGATAAGATTGATATCATTCACTCTGAATCCAAACTTCATGTACAGTTCCTTGAATTCATCAAGTGAGTCCTTTGCTTTTGTGATAGGTAAGATCCTATTACCTCTGCCACTTCTTCCACCTCTGCCACCTCTGCCTCCTCTGCCTCCTCTGTAAGTTGCCCTTAAGGCTTTGACTCTTGTTTCCCAAAATATCAATGCCAAGAAAGAGTTTAGACCTTCAAGATATCCCATGTCATGATAAGGTCTCCTTCTGTTATAGTATTCTTTCTTGTATTGTCTAAGGAGATCATCAGTAAGTTGAACTCTGCCAGGTGCAGGTTGCCTGAGAGCATTGATCTCATCCTCCCATCTTTTCTTTGCAAAGAGTCTTGCAGCCTCTTTTGCTGCAGCTGATTGGCCCTCTTCCCCCTTAGTGACATCATCAACAAAACGGGATATGAGGCCATGAATACCTTCCTGTGAGATGACCACTCTATTCAATTGACCTTCTATAACTCCATTTCATGTATCAATTGCAGTAATCCTTGACTGCAGGGTCTCCTCCAGCAGATTGATTCTTTCAGTAAATTTGGGATCAGGCAAAGCAGGTTGTTGTGCAGCAGCAGGCTCAGCAGGTTTAGGTGTAGTAGCAAGGTTGTCAAGTTTCTGATGGATGGAAATAAGTTGGTCTTTCAGAAACTTATCTTTCAAAGTATTCCCTTGCTTGATTCCTCTTACATCTAGCATCATATCATTGACAGCATTTTGAGTGGATGCAAAATTTGAAGCAACTGTATCAGCAGATTGTCTGTTTTCATTTATCAGGTTCATCAGTTCTTCAAATCTCTGTTCTTGTCTGTCCAGTTGAGTCCTTAACTGTTGCATATCATGCCTCACACTTTTTAACTCATTCAACACCTCAATTGGCACTTCACTGGTCATCCTTCCACCAGTAGCTTCATCAGCAGGCTCCTCAACATTGTACTGTGGCCTCTGATTGCTTACAACCACTGTCCAACTCCTATCTAGACCAGCATGATTAGGTCCTTCATATTCCTCCAGAATAGGATCAAGGGCAGGTTCCTCAAAAACAGGTACAAATGTCAGAGGTGGATCAACAATAACATTTTATTCTTCAGGCATCTGAAACTCCTCATCACTAAAGTCTAAGTCCAGCAGCTGCTCATCCTCATTAACAGCAGTCTGCTGACCATCTTTCCCTTCAGTGGTCTTGTCTCCAGTAGGCTCCACTACAGCAGCCTTACCAGCAACAGCAGGGGTTTCCTCCAAACCCAAAGTTTGTTCAAACCTTTGTCCAGGTGCTGTTTGAGACTCAGCAGCCGTACCTCCTGTTCCAACCTTTGTTCAGGTGCTGTTTGTAGCCCAGCAACCTGTACCTCCTCTTCAATTCTCTGTGGATTGAATATAGCCTCATTATCCACTTGGAATCCTTCTGCATGACCAATCTTGTGCAGGATGACGACAATTTTAGTAAGAATGCCCTCAAAGTCAAATCCATCTTGATATTCAATGGACTCTTCTGAACTGGCACTAGGTTCATTGAAATCAGTAACCTTTTCTCCATCCAAATCCTCACTCTGTTCAGCTTCAGTTTGTGCAGTAGGCTCTACAACATGGAATGTAGAAGATTCATCAGCTAGCCTACCAGCACTCAAATTAATTCCTTCATTGATCAATGCCTCTAGATCATCCATGGTGAGATCCTGTAGATCCTCATCCATCTCACCAGTCTGCTGGCCCTCAGCAGACTTACCAGTCTCAGTGGGTTCTGCTTCTATGATATCAATGGCTTCTTGACCAGTAGCTTCAGTTGTTGTTTCTCTAGCCACTCCACTGGTCTCCCCAGGAAACATAGGGGAATCATCATCAGAATCTGATGAATCACTGTCTGGTGTAAACTTTGGATCTCTGAACATAATAGCTCCACTTTTCTTTCCTTCATCCAAAAGATCCATCAGCCTGGATTGCAGCATGCTAGTGTCTATCAAATCCAATAGGCTGTCCACACCTAGCTGCTCAAATGCCCATTCTTCAAATCCACTAATTGGATCAGCAGCTGGTTTCTGTCTCTTGTAGAATCCAAACTTCCACTGAAAGTAGTTTTGCACCTTTTTGAAGTTAGGATCTACTTTGCCCTTTCTAGATGCCTTCTCATATGGCATAGATGGCTTTCTAATGGCAGGTTCAGTAGCTTGCTGACCTCCAAAAGCTTCCACAAGTAAGTTCATGGTTTCTTCAACATATGTTCTAAAGTCAGTAGGTTGCTGAGGTTGTACATTTGTGCCTACTACTTCCATCTGTACCACACTTGGTTCCTCCTGACTTATATGCTCATCAGCAGGGTCAGCAACAGACTGCTCTTCCCCTTGAGTTCTTGCCACATTTGCAGGGTCTTCAACCAAGTCTTCAATTACCTCTTCAACTACCACAGCAGGTTCAGGTTCAGTGGTTTGCTGTGGTTCTTCAGTAGATACTACAGCAGGCTCAGGGTCAGTAGACTGCAGTATATCTTCAACAGATTGCTCAACAACAACCTGTCCAGCATCAGTAGACTTGACAACCTCTTCAGGTGAGGAGTCAGTAATCTCCACAGGCTTGATTATGGTCAAGGGCTCAGCCTCAATAGCCTCTTCTTCCTCTTCTACTGAAGCTTCCTCTTGGATTCTTTGAGCTTCCAATTTTTTCAATTCTTTCCCTTTTCCATGTTTCTGTTTATGAACAATTTCTTTTCTCCTCTTGGAAAGGGGTTCATCATCTTTTTCAGCCACAGTAGACTTTCTCTTTCTACTGGCTTCCTTTTGTAGTTCCCTCAAGATTTCAGCAACTGTTCTTCTTGCAGCAACAGCAGGGTCAGTAACCTCCACTGGACCCTCAGCAGACTCAG
This sequence comes from Gentiana dahurica var. dahurica, assembly GCA_024500145.1. Classification (NCBI taxonomy): domain Eukaryota; kingdom Viridiplantae; phylum Streptophyta; class Magnoliopsida; order Gentianales; family Gentianaceae; genus Gentiana; species Gentiana dahurica. The sequence continues at coordinate 44,443,554 of CM044904.1, forward strand.
CAGTCTGTGCTGTTTGCTTCTTTGTTTTCTTTGAAGGCTTTAACACTTCAGTTATATTCCTTGTGTCTCCACCTTTTCTTTTCTCAGCAGCTTTCTTTGGTGCAGCAGGTTTAACAGATTTATTTTTAGGTTGCTTGACCTGCTCACCACCAGCATCACCATCATCTCCACCATTATCATCATCAGCAGCTTCTCCAGCAACCTCTTCATCATCATCTAGACCAGGAATAGCATAATCAATTTCCTTCTTATATCTAGATTGATTTATATTTTCAGGTGCTACATCAGGGATTTCCAAATGATTCAGCAGGGTCTGAACCATCAATCCTAAGGGCAAGGCCTTGGATTTCCTCTTTCCCTCTTTTTCTTCCTTGAAAACCTTCTTCATATAATGAATGAAATAACCAGCCCAATCAAACTTCATGCTCCTGCAAATGATTATCATCAACTCTATCTTGGGTCCTGATAGAGTATCCATACTTCCAATCAATCCAAGTATGTTCTTAGCAATGAGTTTGCTCAGCAGACTGTATTCACTTCCAATATGTTTGCAGTTGATGCCTGGAACAGATTTGGTGGCCGCATTTGTTTTGATCTGATCAACAAATGCCATCTTGTCCAATCCCATTTCTTCAGGATTGACTGAGCCATCCACTACTTCTTCAAATCAAAAAACTTCCCTCAGTAGACTGGAAGAAACTACAATCTCCTCAGCATTCACTGTTGTCTTGAACGCTTCTGTTCCTTCTTCTACAACTATGTGTTTCCGGAAATCTACAACATTTGTATATGAGATTGTTTCCAATCTTATATTGAGTTTGTTTTCCAAGCCAGTAAACCTTCTTATTCTACGACCAATGTTAATGGCCAGCTCTGTTTGGTTTGCATCAACAACATAGCCTCTAACACTTTGTCTTGATTCGATTTGAACATCAACTTTCTCGGCCTTTATATGAGAAGAGTGAGATGAAGAAGATTGGGTCTCAAATCTGTGTTCACACAGTGTAGAAATCGCAGTGATAAAGCAGATTTGCAAGTAGAGAATCTGCTGTGTGATAGCCCGTATAAATAGACAGTGATTAGTTGTAACTGTCAGTGCACGTACATTGATGCTTGACCACGATTAATCTGGATAATGCTGTCTTGACACGTGGCCCCATTACTCCTCCATAACGTTTGTAACCGTTAGATCATGTTAACCATGGTAATAAAGGATAGAATAAATATCCCGCCAAACTGCTTTTTGACTTTAATAAAATTTGACTGAGTAACGTTCCATTCATCAGGGTAGTCCTCAGTAGGGTAGGCACAACAGTCTGCTGATAAAGGTGCTTCAGCACCCTGCTGATCAAGTGACTCTGGTGATCCTTGTTTTCTTCTTGTTTTGTTCAATTGATAATACAAGATGAAGTTTAATACCAATGACTGATCTGTCAAGTGAGCTCACCCAACATGACAAAGACCAATCCCCTTGGCAACCTTATTTGCTCAATTGTCCAAACATAAGTACATGGAATTGTTGATATCAATGACTAATCTGCTAAGTGAGCTCACCCAACATAGCAAAGACTAATCCTCTTGGTGAATTCCAGTACACTGCTGAATATCAATCAACTTTTATAATACCAAGTTCAGTCCTTAGTTTAGCAAATCTTTCACTATCAAGTGGTTTAGTAAAAATATCAGCAAGTTGATCTTCAGTAGGGATGTATAGAACCACCACATCTTTCTTTTCAACATGATCTCTTATAAAATGATGTCTCACATCAATGTGCTTGGTTCTTGAGTGTAAAACAGGATTTTCTGTGATTGCAATTGCACTTGTGTTGTCACACATAATTGGAATTTCCTTTTCTTCAATTCTATAATCCCTTAATTGTTGTCTTAGCCATAGTACTTGTGCACAGCAACTTCCAGCAGCAATGTATTCAGCTTCAGCAGTGGAAGTTGATATAGAATTTTGTTTCTTGCTAAACCAGGAAACCAGTCTATTTCCCATTAACTGACAGGTTCCTGAGGTGCTTTTTCTATCAATCTTGCATCCAGCATAATCAGAATCTGAGTAGGATATAACTTTGAAGCTTCCTTCCTTGGAATACCATATCCCTACTCCCAAAGTCTCTTTCAGATACTTGAGAACTCTCTTGACTGCACCTAAATGACTTTCTTTAGGTTTAGATTGAAATCTTGCACAAACACCTACAGCAAAGGATATATCAGGTCTGCTGGCAGTTAGGTACAGCAGACTGCCTATCATCCTTCTGTATAAGGTCTGATCAACATCTTTGCCTTCTTTATCTTCATCTAGTCTGATATTTGTACTCATTGGAGTTGAATTTTTGGTGCTGTTTTCCATACCAAACTTCTTCAGCAACTCCTTGGTATACTTGGTTTGATGAATGAAGATTCCATCTTTCATCTGTTTAACTTGCAATCCCAAAAAGTAATTCATTTCTCCCATCATACTCATTTGGAATTTGCTCTTCATTAGATTTGCAAATTTTTCACAAAGTAAATCATTTTTAGAACCAAATATTATGTCATCCACATAAATTTATACCAGCAGGGTGCTGTCCCCTTCACTGATTCTGAAAAGTGTCTTGTCAATGGTGCCTTTTGTAAAACCATTGTCCACCAAGAATTGAGACAGAGTCTCATACCATGCTCTTGGTGCTTGTTTTAGTCCATAAAGTGCTTTGTTGAGTCTATATACTTTATCTTCTTGATCTTTAACTTCAGATCCAGGAGGTTGCTGAACATATACTTTCTCCTCTAGAATGCCATTCAGAAATGCACTTTTGACATCCATTTGATATACTTTGAAGTTCTTATATGCAGCATGTGCCAAGAATAATCTGATAGCTTCCAATCTTGCAACAGGTGCATAAGTTTCATCAAAATCTATTCCTTCAGCTTGAGAATAGCCTTTTGCAACTAGTCTGGCCTTGTTCCTTACAATGGTACCAGATTCATCCAGTTTATTTCTATATACCCACTTAGTACCAATGATATTTGCATGACTTGGCCTTTCAACTAGTGTCCAAACTTGATTTCTTTCAAATTCATTTAATTCTTCTTGCATAGCAATTATCCAATCTGGATCTGTAATTGCTTCTTCAACAACTTTAGGTTCCATTTGAGATAGAAAACAAGTAAACATTGCTTCCAGATGTCTTCTAGTCCTCACACCTTGCTGTACATTGCCAATAACTTGTTCAGCAGGGTGATTCCTTAACCATTGTGGATTCTGATTATTTTGATTATCAGGAACCTCATCTTCAGTAGGGTCTGCTGTAGCTTCTTCTACAGGGGGTTCAGCAGATCCTTGAACTGCTTCAGTTGTTGCATCAGTAACATTACCAGCAGGGTGTTCAGCAGGGGCAGTATCAGAAACTTTTAAGTCATTGAATCTTTCCAAAACTTCAACACAATCTGGATCAGTGATTTGTTGATTCTCAGCAGGCTCACAATCTTCATCTTCCATACCAGTAAACTTAGGTTCATCAAACACAACATGTATTGTTTCTTCATGTTTCAGTGACCTCTTGTTCAGCTCCCTGAATGCTCTGCTGACTGAAGAATATCCCAAGAAAATTCCTTCATCTAATTTTGGTTAGAATGTTTTCAAATGAACTTTGTGATTCAAGATAAAAAACTTACTTCCAAATGGGTGGAAATAAGATATGTTAGGTTTCCTTCCATTCCAAACCTCATAAGGTGTCTTCAGCAGCTTCTTGTTTACTGATGTTCTGTTTTGTGTATAGCATGCTGTATTGACTGCTTCAGCCCAATATCTTTCAGGTAGCAATGCTTCACAGATCATTGTTCTTCCTGCTTCCTTTAAAGTCATGTTTCTTCTTTCAGCAACCCCATTTTGCTGAGGTGTACCAGCAGCAGCAGTTGATGTAGTACACCATTCTGTTCACAATATTCTCTTATTACTTTGTTGAGAAATTCAGTACCCTGATCTGATCTTATTTTTATTACTGTTAAACTTTTCTCATTTTGTAATCTCTTCAAAAGATTAGGCATGCTTTGAAGTGTTTCACTTTTCTTGTTCATAAAAATCACCCAAGTGTACCTTGAATAATCATCCACAACTACTAAAGTGTACTTCTTTCCTGTTACACTTGTTGGAGTTATTGGTCCAAAAAGATCCATATGCATCAACACTCTATTAGTTGATTTTTTGGTTTTTGACTTGAAGCTTGACTTTATTTGTTTACCCTGCTGACAAGCATCACATATGGCATCCTTTTTGAATGTGATCTCAGGTAAACCAATCACCAGCTTCTTCTTTACCAACTGATTAATATCATCAAAGTCTAAATGATTCAACTTCTTGTGCCATAGCCAATTGAGTTCTGACTTGGTATGCACAATCAGGCAGGTTTCTGGAACTGCAGTAGACCAATCCACAACATACATATTCTGTTGTCTTCTACCAGCAAGTACAACTTGATCACCTCTTTCACCAATGACAATACAGTTGTTTTTGTCAAAAGTGACCTTGTATCCCTTGTCACAGAATTGTCCAGTGCTCAGTAAGTTGTAGTCCAGTCCTTCCACATATGCAACATTCTTGATTGTAAGTCCATTCCTCACAAGTGTGCCAAATCCTCTTGTATATCCAGGTGTATTCTTGTTGCCAAAATTCACCCTTGGACCATCTTTTGCCACAAAGTTTGTTAAACAGTGCTTATTCTTTGTCATATGTCTGGAACATCCACTGTCAAAGTACCAGACACCCTACAAAATAAAGTTAATGCATTTTAGGTACCCAAACCTGTTTGGGTCCATAGTGGTCAGTGGCAAGCATGACCCTTGGTATGTTTCCATAAGGTCTTCTCCTGAATGTGTCATACTTTGGTTCATACATGTATTCCACACATCCATAAGTTCTAACAGTAGGTTGTGTAGGAATCACATATGTTTTCTGGCCTTTTGGTTTATAATGTTGTTTGAAGTGATTCTTGGTGTTAGAAGCATTAGTATAACCATTTGTTTGCTGTCTGTTAGGAACAGCCCTGTAATATGGAGTCTGCTGAGGTCTTGTGTAAGTCCTCTGCTGATGCCATTGCCTAGGTTTTACCCTAGTTGCATGGTTATACTTGTTGTTTCTAACAGTACGTACAGGAGTATTCCAATCATCATCAGTAGGGAACATTCTACCTTTCCCCCTGAGATAAGTATCCCTTGAATGATTAACATTTTTGGGTTTAGGATTCTTATCCTTGGAATATTTCTGTTTCTTACCATTCTGTGGTCCAGCAGACTTGGTAGCAGGTCTGCTATCAGCAGGCTTAGAAGGCACAGCAGTCCTATTTTTAGATTTACTCTTTTTATTAGGAGATGTTGACTTCTTTGACTTCTGATTTTGCTTCCTTGAAGCATTCTCATTGGGTTTTACTGCCTCAGCAACCTTACTGGGAGTTGAATCTAGTGCAGGCACAAACTTAGGACCAATTCTGGTGCCAGGTTCAGTGACCTTACTGGATCCACTCTTGTTAGATTGCTGAGTTCCAAATCCAAGCCCTGTTCTATCACCATAAGGCTTTCCAGATTTGTATGCAGCAGAGGAACAAGATGGTTCAACAGATTCAGGGGCTGCTGGATGATCAGCAGGCTTACACTGATTCTGTCCAAAATCTTTTTCCTTACCTTTGAGAACCCTTAATTCAGCTTTCAATCTTCCAACTTCTAACTCAAGAGCTTCTTTTTCAGCCTTCACAATCTCATAACCAGATTGTATTATCCTCATTTGATTAAGGATGGCATCCAAAGTCTCATTGTTGTCAGAATTTCTGGGATTTGAACCACAAGTTGATTCACAATCACTTCCAGCAGGAGTATTGATGGATACAGTGTTGTATACCTCCTCAGTTTCATCCATATTGGCCATCAAAGCATAATCTTCCATATCAGCAACCAGTGCTGTGTCATCTGATTCATTTCCCTTTTCAGATTCCACTTCATACCCTGATTCATCTTCAGCAACCATAGCCTTCTTGCCATGTCTTCTTTGTTGACTCTTGGTCTTCAGTAGGTTTGGACAATCAGGTCTAAAATGTCCAGGCTTCTTGCAGTTGAAGCGAAGATAATCAGGTTCCTTGCCTTGTTTTAACTCAGGACGGTCAGGTTTGAAGTGTCCTGGTTTCTTGCAATGAAAGCACAGATAGTCATTATCTTTCTTTGGTTCTTCTTTCCTTCTTTCAGTAGGCCTATTTGTGAAATTTCTTGAAGGGGCCTTTCCAGTCTTCATCATCCTGATTTTCTTGCTCAGTAGGGCAATCTGCTCTTGCATTTCATGCAGCAGATCATCTTGTCCTCCTGATGTTTCTTCTTGATGTGAAGCAGCCAATGCAGTGGTCTTTGGCTCTTCCTCTTCAGTCTCAGGTACAATCTTTTTGCTAAATTCATAAGCCTTGAGATCTGAAAACAATTCGAAGGTATCTTCTTCATGCAACTTTCTCATTTCTTCAATTGCAGTCACCTTCATTTTCCAAACATCTTTTGCAGGTAGAGCTTCCAAGATTTTGGTGTTTATTTCCTCTTTTGAATAACTTACACTCAGCAGGGTAAGTTCATCCAGGATTGCATTGAATCTTGATTCCATTTGCTCAATGGTTTCATTTGGCAGCATCTTGAACTTTTGGAACCTTTTTCTGGCCACACTAATTTTATTCTTCTTTATTGCATCAGTGCCTTCACAGATCAAATGTATCTTGTCCCAAAGTTCCTTTGCAGTTTTGCAATCTTTAACCTTCATGTACATATTGCTATCCAAAGTTCTATAATGATATCAATAGCAATGTTGTTGAGGTTTGCTCTTTTTCTGTCTTCAGCATTCCATTCTCTTTTTGGTTTAGGAATGTACTCAGTTGTGTCACCCACTGTTACTACCTTGGTAATCTCTAGTGGTCCATCAGTTAGTACATCTATCATCTCATCATGAGTTGCAGCAAGGTAAGCCTGCATTCGGCGTTTATACTCATCAAATCTATCTAGAGAGCACATCAGTATAGTTCTAGCATACTGTGTGTTATCCATGATGCAAGTTTTGAAAATCAGTAACTTGAAAGAATGTTTCAAAGAATTTTCACAAGCACAACAAGTAGGATTTCTTCAGAACAGAAGCACTGCTCCGATACCAATTGTTGGTCCCTAGAAAAGGCTTTGGTTAAGTTTAGAGGGGGGGTGAATAAACTTAACACTTAAAACTTTGGAGTTAACAAATTCTGCAACTTCAGCAGCCTGCTGATACTTCAGTAGTCTGCTGAGACCTCAGTAGCCTGCTGATAAACAGTAGTCTACTGACAGTTCAGTTTGCTGAATTTGTGCAGCGGAATAATATCAAAATTAAGCCTTGTTACTTTTTGTTAAGTATGATACCAAGTATTAGATACTCAGTGGTGTATGTGTGTGATTTCAGTAGGTTGATGTGTAAAATAAACTAAGTGCAGAATGTAAGTGCTGAAAGTAAATAGGCAGTTTTGTAGTGGTTCCAGGTGGTGTAATCCTGTCAGTCCACTCTTCTCCTGTGATGTTGGAGGAAATTCACTAGAGATCTTTGATGTAGCTGTTACAAAGATTCCTAAGTTGCTTGTCCTTCACCAATAACTATGGCTTCACAAACTGAAAACTGGGAACAGGTAGTATTGCTGCTCATGAGTCTTCCACTGATCCTTGAAGGGTAGGATTGCCTCTTCACCAGCTCCACCACACACAACAGTCTTTCACACCCAACAGATGCTTCACTGTCTTCAGCAGGTTCTTTATAAAATAAAGTTTGAATCAAATAAATGATTCAGTTGCAGCAGCTTGATTAGGATGAAGTAATCAGCAGCTTGTAGGCTTCAAGTGTGTATGCTTGATATAGCTTGAATGTAGAATACACTTGAAGAAATTCTCTGGATCAGTAGCTTTATGCTTAGTAAGTTTAGCAGGGTGTTTTTCAGCTCAGAGTTATCTCTTAAAGTTTATCCAAAATTCATCATCATATTTCTGAGTTGAAAGTCCTCTATTTATATGCAAGAGTGCATGTGACTGTATTTGAAATTCAAATGTAACCGTTCCTTGTTTTTGTCCCATCTGATTTGCGTTCTATCACTATTCATAGGACTGACACTGTCAGAATTCCTTTTTGACAGTGCAGTCTGTCCACCTCTTTGACTTGTATCCAATGGATAAAAATATAGATCATCCCAACGTCTTTTTAATCTCAGCCTTTGATTTTCTTGATAAGTCAGAGGTAGTTGGCTGTCCTTATCCATGTAATCTTCCAATATAATTTTGAATTGATCGAGGTATATATCAGCAGGTTCATCAGTCTGCTGAAGTACCTATCAGTCTGCTGAACAGAAATTTGCTGTGTATAAAATATAATGCAGTTGATTTCTTTTATCTAACTTTTACTTGTGATGTTAGATTAGAGCGTTTTAATTATAACCAAGTTCCAAACATCATCCAACTTATGGAACTTAGACCTTCTACACAAGGTATATGTAATCAGTTTAGGTCATCACAGACTTGCCTAAATTCTGATTCCATATTCTTGACTTTAATTACTAAGTTTGATCCCTTAGCCTTCTGTATCTGAGTTTGAGCCCTCAGCCTTCAGTCTTCAGCAGGTTCCTGACTAGTCTACTGACCTATCTACCTTACTGACCTAGACTAGTCTGCTGACAGAAGTCAGCTGACCATTACAGTGCTTGTTTGATCAAACCTATTTATGAGTCAAACTCTAATAAACCTATACAATTGATCTAGACATCTTTTTGCCTTTGCACTATAACAGCTAGTATGGCACTCTTCATCAAAACTAAGAAATAAGTCCAACAATTGACAATATCTTGGAAATATTTAATATGAGATATTAATTTAAATGAGATAAATCAATCAAACATATTTTCCTTATTTTACTAGTAAAAGGTTTTCTTTCTCATTAATCTACACAGAAACCTTCCCAATCAAATTGGGAGTAACTGGGGCGCCACTTACCCTATATAAGAAAGGGGTTGAATAACTCTTTTGTACATCACAATTCCAAGAGACTAATAGTTCTTGTGAAAAATAAGAGAGCTTCATAGAGAGAAAATGTCGGTCTAGCAACCGAGTTTTTCTGGTAGCAATTCATGATGGGATTCCGGCGGGCTGTTCGTGTGGATCACCGGTAGAGGCCGAACGCTTGGGCGGCTTCATGCAGAAACTAAACTTGTAGACAAAGCGTCGATCTAATTGGATCAACCAAGGTATTCTCTTGTATACTTCTTTTATGCTTGTTGCTGAACGAAGTCGATCCTGGTTAAAAGGAAATATAATTTTGAATTCCCTTGCATTCCCGCTTATATTTCCTAACACTAGGTGCTGCAATAAAGTCATGCCACCATGAGGAAACGACGTGAAACATGGAACCACTTCCTTTAACCTTATGCATGTTGAAACCCCTCTCCGCCAAGTGCCGTTGCATGTTGAAATACCGCTAGAAATTCATGCGGGCAATAGCAGATGCCGTAGCAATGAAATGGAACACATCGGGGGGAGAGGACCAGTAGAGGACATCGACATAATGAAAAGGAATACTAATACTCGATAAAAATCTCTGAGTTTGCAAGTATGATGAAGGATATGTAAAGCCACATTTTATAGAAAAAGGAAAAGAATCAGACGGCGGAGATTGAAAAGATCGAACGGACAGGGTTCATACGGCTAAGATTAAAAAGAATCGGAAGCCGCATTTATTGTCCCATGGTTATCAAAACCGTAGTCAATGAAATATTAAATGCACGGTCATCAAAGCAGCGGCAGAATCGACGGACAAGCTGAGCTCTATAGGCCGGACTCAGTGTAATCTCACCATGTCCACAGGAAGGACAAGCTAAACCCCACAAGTCAGACTCAGCATTGAGTCCGCTGGACAGACATACTGAGATCCACATGTCGGATTCAGTGTCAACTGTGTCTAAGTTGGTAGATCAGACCAAATACATATCCGATGATTAAGTCTAAAAGCAAAATACAAGACTATGAAGCTATATACCCTAAAGCGTGGCAATGTATCAAGTTAAGTGTGCCGTTCAAAATATGAATGTTATTGAAAGGCACACTGCGGGGCTACCCAATTCAGATCATAAGGTCAAAGGGTAGAAGAAGACGCGATAGTAAGTACTAGACACTTGCAAAATAGGAAAAAAAATTGCAAAAATTGCATCATTTATACATATATTATCTTCCGTTTACAATCTATTGATACTTCTAAAAATAAAAATTATAATAGTTAAGACCTAGGAGTTGAAATTTTCCCGGCCGTCGTAGCCGTGCTTGACCTAGGCTGGTCGGTAGACCTTCAAAGGGAAACCTACTAAGCCTCGTGCCGAGCTACATTGTCCACTATCTTTTGAAAGTCCGCCACACGGCCGTTATAAACCTTGTCCATACAAGACCTATACAGGTTGGTATGAGGAATTCGCATGGTGTCCAAATCGGGAAATTGGGCTAAAGCCTCAATGATCCCCATAGAGTAAATTTCACAGGCAGCACGGGCAAGAAATAGGTCCAAGGTCTATTTTGAAGTTAGGAGAGGCCTTGTAGTCTCTGAGCACCCGAGTATGAGTGGTTTCCAGCTCAGCTGTCTTAGCCTCATTCTCTCTTCTCATGGATTCAAGAGAATCCTTATAAGTAGATCATAGTTTGTGCAGCTCAAGCTCTTGTGCGTGAAGTTGCCTTTTGAGAGATCCATTATCCTGAATGGCAGACTGCAAACTTTTGCTGAGTTTCTCACGCTCGACTGACCCCCACTCCAATTAGGAGATTCTCTTCCTTAAGTTCTCTGTACTCGAGGCAATAGCAGCCAATCGCTTGAATGTCTCCTCTCCAATACGAGACCCCTGAGATAGGAACAATTTAAACTTTAAAAGATATAAATCAGAATGAAAAAGCTAAGAAGATGGTGCTGATACTCTCATTGGCCAATTGATCATTGGTCATTTGCAATAGAGGATCAGGTCCCAACTCTTCCTCATCCTCGACATTGTTACCCTCATTGGTTTCTTCATTTAGTTCGGTCAGCTCAGGAGACTGACCCAAAGAAGCCTCAGTTCTACTCCTCTTCCTTTGCTTATCACCGGTTTCAGATCGGCTCCTCCTGATAAGAGGTGTCTCCTCATCCTCTTCTTCAACATCTTCATCAGGGATTTCGATGGTAGGAGTTGTTGAATTCACCCTTGGAGTAGAAGAACGAGGAGTACTCTCTTCTTGATGTCCTAGCGGTAGCAAAACCATGACAGTGTTAAGAGGAACTGTGATGATAATATTGATGACAGTCAAATTGGTACCATTATTTACCATCAATCTACCCCGTATTTGTGTTCTCAATGGGTATAATATGTATGAAATCATGGGTTAATTAGATAAATGTCATTAAGCCATGTCCGGGGTGACTAAATTGGTATTATGCGTATTAACCATGTATTTTATGTGTTATTTGCTTGAAATAGAAGCTACTTTGTGTGCTATGATTTTATGGACAGATGAACGAGTGCTCGAAGCATCTTATGGGCGGAATATAAGAGTTAATCGATAGAGAACCGAACCGAGCTGAAGGTTGAAGTGTTTCGAGCGAAGATTGGACCCGAGAATCTGATTTGTGATCTTTCAATGCAGTTTTCGAATTCCAACAAGACGAATTGGGCTTTTCCTTCTTCATGAATGTTGTAGGGCCTGAAACAAGGATTCCAACACACTTTGAATCACCCAAATCTGAGTTACGTAGGCCAAGTTATGGTCGAAATACCAAAGTTGGGCCTAGGGTATTCCAAGTTAAGTCTATAGCAGGAAAAAGACGAACATACCCTTGGTAACCCGGGAGGTACCGTCCACTTACCGAGGCCCACAATATTCCAGAAATGCATTTTCTTGTCCTCCAAGCATTGGGTTTACCCCTAAGTCGGTTTATACACCTATATAAAGCCATTCATGGCTACGAATTTGTATTCACCTTTTCTTTTATTTATTCCATGATCTATTAGATACAATGTAGTCTTTTGGAGATCAAAGCTTCTTTTCTTCTTTTCTTTCTTGCAAATAAGTCATGAGTTTTTCATTATTGAATTGTGCTTGGTTTACGATTTCATGGATCGATTCAAATCGCCAGAAGGAGAGAGAATAGAAGAGTAGATCTGTTCCTCATTATGGGTAAGATCTATTCCAATGTTTTATTTCTTTTCCTAGATTCATGATTGTTCTTGTGCTAGATCTAGATTATGCTTGCATCTAATCATCTATGAATTAATTAAACGAACCTTAATCTTTATTCGATTTGTTAATATGAAACGCAGAATTATGGGTTGCGCTCTTCAGATCTGCGACGGTCTTTATCGCTAGATCTGAATACCTAGTAAATCCTAATTATGTGGTTCGGCGTCAGCTACATTGATCCATAGATTTAATTTACATGTTTTTGGCATGATCAACTATTTACATGTTATCATAAATTAACATGAAGGACTGTTAGTGAAGTGTTAATTAGGAAAATATCTTGATGGACCCTAGGAACGTGCTGGTCAATGTTGACAGCTGTCTAGGTAGGTTTGCGGTATGAGTTAGCAATCAATATCGGCAATTCTAGTTCTTTATGCGTATGGGCTATTACGGACCAATTAAGGAGGGTAGCTGGCGTATAGATTATCTACTGCCATTGTCGGAATAGATAGGGTTAGGAATTGAACCCGTAGCTTAATTACAAATATGGATCAGATGAGGATTAAAGGGAGATTAGTTATGAATAGTTTGGTTAATGCCTTTTCGATACATGATTGATGATTGGTTTATTTGCATCCCTTTTATTTACTGTTCCTTTATGTTGGTCAATGACCACCCCTATCCGGTTGACCTATGAATTGTGGTTGTGTTTAGCATTATTAAATAATAGTCTCTGTGGGATCGACCTTTACTCGCCCTTGCTATACTACGATTGACCTAGTACTCTTGCTAGTATTTCGTGTGTGTTAAGCGACTTACACGCGATCAAGTATTTGGTGCCGTTGCCGGGGAGTATTTATTTAATTGTTAGGCATAACCATTAATTTATTGTTAACCTTTTTTTTAATTTTTATTTTCGATAATTGAATAAAATTGTGAAGGTTTTTTTTTCATCGCCACGTTCGTAAGGCTGTTGAACAAAGGATGTGCGCGTGTTTTTTTTGACTTTGCATGATTATTCAGTTATTATTTCGAGTCTTGAGTCTTTTTAATTTTATTTGGAGTCATAAATTAAGTCCTTTTGTTGTGTTTAAGTAATATAGTTGTTATGTAGCTTAAATTGTTTATTGCACTTCTTCTTTTTAGTTGTGCTATTGACTGCCATGTGACATAACTATTTTGTTACTTATTCGCGTCTCACGGTACTAATGGCCTTTGTGCAAGAATCGTTTGTATTAGCTGACCTAGTGCAGATTAGTCCTTTGGAGAAGACAACTTTGGTTCCAGTTCAGTGATATGATTTGCTTCAGACAGTTAGCCGAGTTCTTCTATTTTCCAAAGCTAAGTGTTCTTCTTCTTTCTACTTTTTTTTGCTTTACTTTACACATTACGGACAATGTTGAGTTTTAAAGTGGGGGGTAGGCATATCACTTAGTTTGAAAAATTGAGACACACATACACGTACTTTTGTGAATTTTGATTTTTTGAATTGAATGAAATAAAAACCTTAAATCACTGAATATGCTTAATTACATACTTAATTCATTAATGATGGATAAGAGGTTTGTCAACTATTGGAAATAGTGGTTTATTAATCATCTATCTTGTCGTGGACTCAACATTTTTAAGCACGTATAACTCATTTTTTAAGTGTGTAGTATAGATGATGCATTATTTAATTTAGTATGGAAGAATGAGCATGTGTTATGTTGCATGAACTAGTGACTAATTAATTATTATTTTACTATTGCATTCAATTTTTGAGCACATAACCTGAGTGAGAAGTATTTGGATGAGATGAAGAGTTATCCTAGACCGGGAATCGATATTTTTCGGTGGATATACTTTAATCAATTGTTGTAGGATTATGGTAGCAACTTGAATGCTAAACAAGGTAAACCGGGACAAAACGGACTAGTGAGTGAGAGAGAAAAAAATTAGTGATGAAATCTGCCAGGAAAAAAGAAAAATGAAAAAATAGATGTGCAATAAAGGCAATGAGGGAAGCGAACTCGTGTAAAAAGGGCACGACCCTCGCATAAAAAGAAATAAATGAAGACTTAAGAGCGATGCTCAGTCCCCGAGTCCGCCCGGCCCAAGTAAGCTTTCATGTTGTTTGCCTGAGTTTGAAGGCAAGAGGAGCGAGTGTGCACATTGGTAAGTAAGGATTGTGGGGTCTCTATAACTTCATTCTTTTCTTGAATGCACTATCACAAAAGATTTATCACACAACACATTGATGCATTGGTAGGTGATGATTAATTGGGAACTTATGAATTGTTGTATGATACATGTTTTACCTGAAATCCTTATTCATAGAATGTGATTCTGTCTGCGTCACTGTTGTTTGAGAGTTATTGCACACACACGTCGGTTCTACTATGAGATAGTGCTTAATGGATCACTGATGGATATGTGTTGACCCTCATCTTATTTATCATTCTTGAATAAGGCTATTCTTAATTAGTTTGTAATTGTTTATGGGGTTTGTTTGATTTGATTTTTGCTCGGGACGATCGAAAGCAAAGTGGGGGGTAGTTGATGACGGTCAAATTGGTACCATTATTTACCATTAATCTACCCCGGATTTGTGTTCTCAATGGGTATAATATGTATGAAATCATGGGTTAATTAGCTAAATGTCATTAAGCCACGTCCGGGGTGACTAAATTGGTATTATACATATTAACCGTGTATTTTATGCGTTATTTGCTAGAGATAAAAGCTACTTTGTGTGCTATGATTTTATTGACAGATGAACAAGTGCTAGAAGCATCATTTGGGCTGAATATAAGAGTTAACCGATAGAGAACCGAACCGAGCTAAGATCTATTCCAATGTTTTATTTCTTTACTTAGATTCATGAGTGTTCTTGTGCTAGATATAGATTATGCTTGCATCTAATCATCTATGAATTAATTAAATGAACCTTAATATTTATTCGATTCGTTAATATGAAATGCAGAATTATAGGTTGCGCTCTTCAGATCTGCGACGGTCTTTATCGCTAGATCTGAATACCTAGTAAATCCTAATTTTGTGTTTCGGCGTCAGCTACATTGATCGATAGATTTAATTTACATGTTTTTGGCCTGATCAACTATTTACATGTTATCGTAAATTAACATGAAGGACTATTAGTGAAGTGTTAATTAATTAGGACAATATCCTGATGGACCCTAGGAACATGCTGGTCAATGTCGACAGCTGTCTAGGCGGGTTTACGGTATGAGTTAGCGCTCAATATCGGAAATTCTAGTTCTTTATGCATATGGGCTATTACGGACCAATTAAGGAGGGTAGCTGGCGTATAGATTATCTACTGCCATTGTCGGAGTAGATAGGGTTAGGAATTGTACCCATAGCTTAATTACAAATATGGATCAGATGAGGATTAATGGGAGATTAGTTATGAATAGTTTGGTTAATGCCTTTTCGATACATGATTGATGATTGGTTTATTTGCATCCCTTTTATTTACTGTTCCTTTATGTTCGTCAATGACCACCCCTATTCGGTTGACCTATGAATTGTGTTTGTGTTTAGCATTATTAAATAATAGTCTCTGTGGGATTGACCTTGACTCGCCCTTGCTATACTACGATTGACCTAGTACTCTTGCTAGTATTTCATGTGTGTTAAGCGACTTACACGCGATCAAATATCACCGTCAAGTCGGAAAAGAAGCTATTCGTCAGAGTGAGTCCTTTTGGAAGAAATGCTCGCCCTGACCTGCTCTCCTCTAAAGGCTCTCGCCGGATATAATAGGGCGATCACTGCAAATAGAAACAGAAAGAAATGTCAGATTATGAAACTCAATAGAAACAAAAAGAGTATAAAGATAATGGCAAGATCTCTAAAGGAGGCATGCTGTGCATCGATCATTTCTGAAGATAGTTCTTTATCAGGAATAAAGAAGTTACCATTCAGGATGGTATGCACAACGGTAGAATCCCCAGGTCGGGTGCAACATATCTGTCCAGAATAGCTGTTACCCATCGGCTCCGTTCGACCTGGTTTCCGCTTCGGACGTAGAAGAAACATGCCCTCCAATTGTTAGCCGGTGTGGAGCCATCAATAATGTAAGCTCAAACACCAGGGCGATGGGGAAAGATAAACCACCTGGTTGGCCCTAGGTTCTTCTGAATGTGATGGAAGTACTGAAAGAGGTGAACCAAAAACTACATATCTGCCATCCGGCTGAGAATGGCAAAGCCTAGCTCCTAACACCGTCAGGAGCTACTTGGGTAGCACCAATCCTGTAGTGCCGTAACACATCCAGAAAGGCAGGACACCAGGGTAGCCGTAATCCCCCTTTCAGTTGATCCTCATAGACGGCATCGAATCCCTCTGGAGGATGACAAGCATACGGCCGAGGTTCTCTTGGAATCATGAGAGTAAAAATCCCCCGGTTTATGTTATGTTCCTGGCATATGTAGTCCAGGCTACGTTCAGCAAGAATGGAGGCTCTCCTAAAGCTACCTATAAGGCATCGAGTAACCTATTGGATCCATAGATGGGTCTCCGGGTCAAACATCTCAGAGTAACGATGAGAGGAAGCAGCGGCTAAATTGGTTGGAGAACCCTTTACCTCCAGACCAATCTCCATTTCCGTGGATTTTTCCACAGAAAAACTTGTGGGAGTCGAAGCTCTAGCTCTCATCGTCGAAAGAAAATAAAAATAAAGAAAAATTCAAACAGAGAAAAGGGTAATGAATACTTAAGCTGAAAATCGTTCGATGAAATGATGCTTTATTTCTGTCAAAACGGTTGATCTGACAGGGGGCTATAAGCCATACCCTGCCTTGGGAAACCATTCCTTTTGATGGGTGGGGAAACACCTCATATTTTAAAAGAATTATGGCAGAAGTTATGACTCTATTAAGGTAGGGACCGAGCTCCGGTACGACCTAGCCGGGCAAGCCTAGGAAAGACAGAACACTTAATTCAGATCCGACATGACCTCAAAGAGCTTAGTTGGATCTGGAGGGGCGATACCAGATTTTACCACTCCATGTGCCAAGCACATGACACCCAAATAATAACGAGAATGGGCCCAAAACCTTAACTGTAAGGAACATGAGCCCCATTATAGGCCTAGGGGCCGAACTGAACTCCAGTTAAGTAAGGTTGTTCAGATCGTCCCCCGATCCACCGCATGTCAGTCAAGACAAGAATAGGGTAGACCTACGCAGCTCGGTTAAATCGACCTTAGCATTTCGCCGAAGGTCGGCTAGAGAGTATAATAACAATAATAATAATTATTATTATTATACGATAATGATGGAAAGAATCCAAAGCCTTTAAGTCTCCCATCCCCATCATTGAAACACGGATATATCTATTAAAATCAAGGGATAATCACGAGGTTATCTCCTACTTGAATGACACGGAAAAAGAGTCCACAATGGACACGGCCCATGCCGTCCTAGGGCACAAGTGCCTCATATATAAATGTTCACAAAGAACTACAGCAGACTTGATTCAAGGATACGCTTTGGATACGTAGGCACCCTAGAGAAAATCCCAAGCTCAGTCTACAATCTAAGATGTGTCGGTTGACACAAATTCATAGTGAATGAGATGAAATAAAATATTTGACGCATGTTGAACTACCCGAGTCCATTTCCAGAAGTGAATAGGACCACTTAAGGAATGTATATAAGTTACACCATATTTTACAGGCTCATTTCCAGAAGTGAATTTGGCCTCATAGATTTATGATATATCAAACTACGCGAGTCGGCTCCGAGAAGTGAACAAGGCTAAATTATAAATAATAAAGATAAATTAAATTATATTGGCTCAATCCCGGAAGTGAATGTGTGTAAATTCAATATTTATGATCTATCAGATTACGCACATCAATCCCTAGAAGTGTAGGTGACTAAACTCAAAATTTATGATGTGCCCGTTCCTCGACGTTAACGTGGATAGTTAAAAATTCTATATGTGTTAAGATACACATGTCTATTCATAGAAATGAACATGACTGAATATATCAGATATTCCATACCGATATTTAAAGATGTATCGAATCACGTTAGTTAGTTCCCTGAGGAGAACTTGACATATATGAGACTGTGATTTTAAAATCATCATACTAAATCACACCAGAAGTGAGTTGATGACAATAGTGTGAAAATGAGACATCGGTAGAACCCGGTATATTTATTCATGTGATTACTTTTGCATCACTGATTGTGTCCTGAAGACTAAGTCTAACATAAAAGATCATTTTGTCTTGTAGACAAATTTAATTAGAAGATTTGATCACATGAAGATGATCATTCATTTAAAGGTATATAGTGATGGACTAGAAGCTCATCAGAAGCACTTGTATGCTCATAAAAGTGAATCTGAATTTCACTGAAATAAAAACGTACTCGAAGTCCATATGAAATGTAATGATGTTCCAACGAATGACCTGAAGTTTAAGGATAAGAAAACCAAGTAAGAACATCATGACACTTATTTAATCATCGCAAAACAAGTTTGTATTTATCATTGCGATAATATGCTCCTGTAGTTGCAATATTGAAATAAGTGGTTTATGACGATACCGGATTATACCACTCCACGTTCCAAGCACATGACACCCAAATAATAACGAGAATGGACCTAATACCATAACTATAAGGGACAGGAGCCCCATCATAGGCTTAGAGGCCGAACTGAACCCTCGTTAGAGAAGGCTATTCAGGTCATCCCAGATCCACCGCAGGTCCGTCAGGATAGGAACAGGATAAACCTACGCAGCTCAGTTAAATCGACCATAGCATCTCGCCGTAGGTCGGATTGAGAGTATAATAACAATAATAATAATTATTATACGATAAGTATTGAAAGAATCCTAAGCCTTTAAGGCTCTGATCCTTATCGTTTAAACGCGGGTATTTGAATGTCATAATTACTTCTAAAACCAAGGGACTATCACGAGATTATATCCTACCTGAATGACACAGGAAAAGAGTCCACAATGGAGACGGCCCATGCAGACCTAGGGCACAAGTGCCCCATATATAAACGTTCACAATGAACTACGGCAGACTTGATTCTAGGATACGCTTTGGGTACGTAGGCATCCTGGAGAAAATCTCAGGCTCAGTCTAAAATCCCCCAACAGACCATCTTTTGTTCTTGTTCTATTATTCTTAAACCAATTTCCATTAGATTAAATGGCCAGTGTTTGACACCCGACGAATTTTGTGTCGTCAGTTTATGTTCAACAATGATTTTCATAGAATAATCATGTAACACGATCTATTTGGTTTAGCCAATTCCCTGAAGTGAATGTCGCTAGATTCATGATATGAAATGGGATCAAATACTTTGAGTAGTATTAATATAAATTACTTATGCATTCCTTATTATTATAGGATATAGATAGCATACGAAAATTATTTTACCTTTGTTATGTAATTTATTTCATAAACGTGTGTGAATTAATGTACTAGACCGCGATCAATGTGTCCTTCACAGATATCACAAACATTAATTTGTCTTCTCGAATGGGAAGAATGGTCCACCAGAAAAGGAGGAACTTTGAAACTAAATTCCAGAGGAGTAAAGAAAATCGATTTTCACGATGTGGCATTAAAAGACCACTGGTCGCGTACTTGTTGTATGGAGAAATATCTGGTTGGAAACAATGATGCTTCAAAATTATAGTTAAGACAATGTGATGACACAAATACTATATGTTACAGTCATCCTGAAGATGCACCAGATATGATAAACACGGTTTATCATTTTTCAAAGTCTCAAACTCAGTAAGTTGTATGGATATCCCCTGATGTGGATATTATATCGAGACACCAGAAGAATTAAAAAGATATAAATCTCTCAAAGAGATAATAAACTTCTTTCCGATTGAGTAAATATCTCGTATTGTTTGTTGATACTCATATAAATGAATGCACATTGACATGCAGAATCCCATACAGGGATATCATATCGAAATGCTGAATCCCACAAAGGGTTATTGTAAACTTACGTAGATATGGCTTGTAATGAAATGGTTTCCCGAGATTAGGGGAGAAAATTAAACTTGAAGTTTATAAATCTCCTGGAAAAGCATCATATTAACGCACATTTTATGACAGGATGCATTTAATTACTCTTGAAGAGTGAGCAGCTGCAAATACTCTGGTTAGAATAAATGTCGCAGAAAGGTTTATCCTATAAGGATAATGTTTGTCCTAGAAGGGAAAAATCCAAGACAGAAAATGATACGTATCAAATTAATGAAAATAACGCTATAAACATTAAAGGCCATTAGGCTCGATAATTAAAATTCCTCAAAAGAGGTTCTGACTATATTATTTATGACAACTCAGGAAGAGTAAGTATATGCTCGATCAGAAAATAATAAGGTCTACGAAGCACCGGAAGAGCAATGGCATACTCTAAATGAGTAACGAAATCATAAACCCTTGACGAGGTCAAGGCTAGAAAAGGTTAACAAGTGTTGATAAATGATATGTGTGGAACAAATAATATGCATTTGTCATATATACACGAGGGGGTTAAA
Source organism: Gentiana dahurica var. dahurica (assembly GCA_024500145.1). NCBI lineage: Eukaryota > Viridiplantae > Streptophyta > Magnoliopsida > Gentianales > Gentianaceae > Gentiana > Gentiana dahurica. The sequence goes on from CM044904.1 coordinate 44,464,285, forward strand.
TGAACCTGGAGTTCATTCCCTCGTGTTAATTTCTTGTGAGCCCCCGAAGAAAATGTAATGATTTATGCAGAATCTCAAATTCCATAGTGTTATATTGTTAATTATGTTCATCGCTTGGAGTGTGAGAAACATTTTAGTTTCGACGAATATAAATCTCATAATGTTTAGATAATAAGCTAATGTTATCGGCATTTGAATAATGAGATATGATAACAAACACAACACTTGGTTTGTGAACGAGGTTCATAAAAAAAGGCAAGTATGTTCCGAAATGTCGAAACTGGTTGAAGAGAATATAGTGTATGAAGCACATAAGATGCTAGAAGCATTAAATGCCTGAAGCATACAAAGTGTGTGAAATACACAATATATATTGCGTAAATTACCACATTAGCGGGATAAATGGTTTTTATTTGAGAAAGTTTGGATCTGCAATTAAACTCTAGTAGAGTTACTAAGAGATGATGAACTATGAGTATTTGGCTCATACTACTAAGATCCATTAAATGCACATGCAAGATGTCATATGGCCCTAAAAACCAATGATTGTATTCTTTTACCCTTTAACAAGTTTCTCCCATTAGGTTTTCTTAGTTAAAGGTTTTTAATGAGGCAATCAGTGCACAAAAAACGCATATGTCATGAATATTTTTCCCTTGACTGCTTTTTTCCCACTAGGTTTTTTCAAGCATGGTTTTTGATACATTCCATATACGTTATGAAACTCATATCAAACAGAAAAAAAGTCGAGGACTTGTTGGTTACATGAATGATGAATATTTATCGAACCCCGACAAAACAAGGCCTCAAATTTTTTGTTCGTTCACCAGTGGTGGTACATCGATTGCATGGTGTTAAACATATTTATCGAACCCTGACAAAGCAAGGCCTCAAATTGGTTGTTCTTTCACCAGTGGTGGTATATCGATTTCATGGTGTTAAACATAGCAAAGTTATGGTCGTGACATCCTCAAATCATGGCGGGATATTAGCTATTAATGAAGCTAGTCAAGAATGGGTTTTGTTGACACATTACATCCGGGAGAATATTCGCTTACCCATTCAAAATCATACGAAGACAAAGCAACGTGTATTTCTCACTTAAATGGTAGCTACGAAAAGGCGATCAAATAAAACGTATTTTAGCAAAATTCTTTTCCACAGACGATCTTCGGAAGAAAGGCCATATCGATATTCAGCAAATCGGATAAAGTGACAATTCAAAAGACATGTTCACTAAATTATTGACTACCGCTTTGTTCGAGAGTTTAGTCAAGAAGATCGGGACGCGCCAACTTTAAAGATCTGAAGGGATGTTAATATTGGGGGGAATACAACACAAATGAAGGCTGTACTCTTTTTCCATCTTTATGATTTTTCCCACATGGTCTTTCATATTAAAGGTTTTATCGAGGCAGATTCTTTGTGGATGGACATCCAAGGGGGAGTGATATAAATATACCTGTAATATGTGGATGTCCATTAGATATAAGCGGAGGCAGGAATCTTCCAAAGGGGAATTCTCGAATATATTTCTTAGAGAAAGTGTTTGAAAAAATAACGTTCACAAAAATACAATTACGAAAATTGTCGTCTTTTATAATAATGGAAACTTAAATTTGCTAAAAATAAAAAAATATTGAAATAAATGAAATGAAGAAAAATAGTTTAGGAATGCGACAATATATTGGAAGGAAACGTATATTAAAAAGAGGATCATGTTAAGAAGAATTAAGAGTTATTTGGAAGAAGAAAAATAAATGAGATGAATAAGGAAAAGAGGGAAAAAATCTTAAAAATATTGCAACAAGCATGAATTGAACATGTGATCTATAAAAGCGTATAACTAAATGATTAACCAACTGCACTACACCCTGGCTCATACATTTAACACCCAATTTAATGCTTAGTATCCAATAGTTCTTAATAAACAGGTGGGGGGGGGGGGGGGGGGTAATATAGGTATTTCGGAAAAATCAAAGGGGGCACATGCCCCTCCTTCCCCCATACTATGTCTGCCCCTGGATAAAATATCTTTTTCCTCCGCGTAAAACATTAGCCAGCAGCTAGTTTACTTAATAGCTTAGTCTGCATGCAAGCACAACAAAATGGATAAGCATCATAGGCGGATGCACATAGGAATAATTGGGGTCCGCAGACCCCGTTAAAAATAAAAATACTTTACATTTTACTTATAGAAATATATTTCGGACACCGTGAAAAAAGTTATTTACCTTGTAAAATACTTGCGGACCTCGTTCAATATAATTTTAAGATCCGGCCATTGATAAGCATGGACGTAAATACATGATAAGATTGGCAAATGTTTCTGTACCATAAAACCACGTGTAAAATGTCGTATTTTTATTAAACAGTATTTCCACTTTAGATAATCATCTCGGATAATCATCTTTAGCCGCCATACCTACGTGATAACCTTTGGGGTGGATAGTTAATATCACATGAACTTTCATGACCCTCTAGTTTAGGCCAACTTTGGTGGGTATATATATTTGTGAAGTATCTTCTCCTAGCTTTCTTACTGCAAGTTAGATATATACAATACCTTTCTTCGTTTTTACTTTGATAGGCGTATTTTATAACAAAAAGCAGATTATTATTGTTTTTTTATAAGGTGTCGTGACTGTCGTCCAGCACCTAAATGATGTGATCACATCATTAAATATTTGCTCGTTGTTTTTGTTGGATAGAAAAATGTTGAAACACTCCTTAAAATATGTGTGATCCCATCATAAAAATTTTACCCGGTGTTTCTATGCCTTCACCACAGCACCTAAGCCATTTTCCTCCTGCAACCTACACATCAAAAGCACTCAAAACACAACATCAATCCGCACAAATATAATTAATAATAGAAGCAATAATGATGGGTTGCCTCCCATCGAGCGCCTTTGTTTAACGTCTTTCGCTAGACAAAGCTTCTCAACATTTCTGAGTCATAGATTGGATCCGCTAAGTCAATCTCTTCTACCATAGAAACTTCCACTCCCCCAAAATAAGGCTTAATTCTATGTCCATTCATCTTAAATGTCTTGTGCGTTTCTAGGCTCTTGATTTCCACAACACCCTAAGGAGATAAACTTACCACAATGAAAGGTCCCGTCCACCTCGGTTTCAACTTACCGGGCATAAGCTTCAGTCTCGAATTGAATAATAATACTTCTAACCTTTACTGAATTCTTTTTGCCGGATTAGCTTGTCATGCCACAACTTTGTTCTCTCCTTATAAATCCTTGAATTCTCATACGATTCCAACCGTAATTCCTCTAACTCCCGTAGTTGCAATTTCCTTTCCAACCCCGCTTTCTTTAATTGCAAATGGCATTCTTTATGGCCCAATAAGGTTTATGCTCTACAGCAACAGTTAAATGGCACAACATACCGAAGACTAAACGATATAATGACATTCCAATCGGTGTCTTGTAGGCCGTGCGATATGCCCAAATAGCGTCATCTAAATGCAAACTCCAGTCCTTGCGGTTTGGACTCACCATCGTATCCAAAATGGTTTTTATTTCACGATTGAAAACCTCCGCCTGACCGTTGGTCTTTTGATGATTCGTGGTGGCTGCTCTATGGTGTACTCCATACCTTAACATCAAAGATTTTACACCACGGTTGCAAAAATGAGCTCCTTGATCGCTAATCACTGCTCTCAGGATCCGAAATCGACTTAGAATATAAGATCTAAGAAAACCACACACAACCTTAGAGTCATTAGTACGGGTAGCCTTGGCCTTCACCCACTTCGAGACATAATCCACAGCCAACAATATATAAAAATTCCCGAATGACGTAGGGAAAGGGCCCATAAAATCCATTCCCACACATCAACGTTTCGCAAAACAATAGTGGTTGTTTGGGCATCTCACCCTGGAAGAAATGTTGCCCACTTTTTTACATCATGTGCAACTTTTGCAAAAGAGATAACAATCTTTGAAGAAAGTATTTGGATTCACTTTTCAATTTATTTCTCTTGGTTGTGGTCATACCAGGGGGTGGGACACTAGAAAGTAAGTAATTAACAATATCAGCATATCATGGTTCCTTGCCTATCATACCTATCATGGCAAAGAGATGTTCATCTTGAAACGTCTCATTGATGGGCAGTTTTTCTTCTTCCATTACAATTGTGCTCAAATGATACACCACTGAATTTTCCCCTCATTTCCGGTCTCTGATTTCCAAATCAAACCCTTGCAATAATAATATCCCTCTAATTAACCGTTGCTTTGATTCTTTCATTGTAAGTAGATATTTAAGCACCGCGTGGTCCATATACACCGCCACCTTCGACCCAAGCAAGTCAGATCTGAATTTTTCAAATGCAAACACCACTGCCAGGAGCTCTTTTCCATTGGTGGTGTAGTTGCATTGTGCTTGGTTCAAGGTCTTCGAGGTATAATATATAACATGGCTTGATCTACCCATACATTGTCCAAGAACTGCCCCCACAGCGTTGTCACTTGCATCACACATTATCTCAAAAGTGAGTGACTAGTTAGGGGTTGAATGATAGGTGAGGGTGTGAGCCTTGCCTTCAGTCGTCATACGGCTTCTTGCATTCCTCATTGAATTCAAAGGGCATGTCTTGTTGCAACAACTTGCATAGAGGTTGGGCTATCTTCTAGAAATCTTTGATAAACGTGCGATAAAACCCAGCATGGCCAAGGAAACTACATATATCTTTCACGTTAGTAGCATAAGGTAATTTTGCAATTAAATAAGCCTTGGCTTTATCTACCTCTATTCACTTTTCGTACACAACATGCCCTAACTGTTGGTCCCTTGGAAAGGCTAACACAAGTTTAGGGGGGGGGGGTGAATAAACTTGACACCAAGAACTTTCCCAAAACTGAAAGTTCCCCAGGAACTGAGTTTCTATTAAACTCAAACTGAACTATCAAACTGATGTACAATATGACTCAGTTCAGTTTCGTTCCAGCCCTTAAATCCTGTGTAGGACTTAGCTAATTCAGTTTAGCTGATGCTATAACTGAACTAACTTGCAGCGGATAATATCAAGCCTTTTATGCAATAGATGTAACAATACAGATCTCAGTCTCATATGTATCAGTTCTGTGCTGACTCAGAGTCTAATGTTTGATGAGTGAGTGAGATCATGATTATGCAATAAATATAAATGCGTAATGTAAATCAACACAGAATTTGTTTATGGAAGTTCCGGGTGGTGTAATACCATACGTCTCCCCTTCTCCTGTGGTGTAGGAGGTATCACTAAAATATTGAGATAACTGTTACAAAATCCTAGCCCAATGACAGTCCTTCACAACACCCTATTTTCACTATCTACACATAATGAAGAAAGGTAAGATTGCTCCCTTCACTCGGCACACTGATCCTTTGGAGGTGGAATGACTCCTTCACCAGCTCACCACTAACACAAACACAGTCCGCAGACTGCACCAACAGCTGTGGCAACCAAGTTGCAACCGTATGAGGAAAGGTGGAGTTGCTCTCCTCAAACTATGCACAGCCAACCCTTTTTTCACAAAGGTTAGGTTTAGAATTAATCAAGAGATTAATTCAGTGAGCTGTTTGCTTCTTCTGGATATGGCGTTGCAGCTCCAAGATGCCTTCTTCCCCCTTAATGGGTTAGTGGATCTTTCTTTTTATTCTTCAAGGCAATTCCGTTGGCTTCCCCTTTTTTAGATATGAAATATGATTTTCTGGATCTGGATCTTTAGATGTATGCTTGTAAAGCTTTTTCAGATCTGTTCTCTTAAGTGCTTGCCTCTGTGTTTTTATAGGGGCAATGTAACGATCAAATGAATCTTATAGCCGTCACATCTGTCGTTTAGCCAACGTTCATATGTATGACCTTTTGTCATTTTGTTATTTCAAATTCAACAAGGCCTTAACTCAGTTTTCTACTCTTCTTCAAAACTGAGTACCTCGTATACTAGACATCTGACCTTAATTAACTAAGTCAGGGTACACCATTCAGTTTCTTCTTTTTCCTGGTAACTGATAATCTTTGTCCTTAAAATTATTCAGCTTTACATGCTCTATAGTTCAGTTTCAGGTCACCACAGACTTGCCTGAATCCTGACTTATAGTCATGACTTAATCAGCTTCTAACTGAGTTTGCCACCTTAGTTCTTCAGTCTTCAATAACTGAGTCTGTGTCCCTCAGTTCTTCAGTCCTCTAGATAAGCCAACTGATCTTGTGTCCCTTAGTGAACTTATCTTCTTCAGTTTTCTTATGACAGAGTCTGATCCCTCAGTTCTTCATATGCATACTCAGTTTGCTTCCTGTGACTCAGCTATTCGCCTAGTTTCCATCTATTACAATGCTTGTCTGAAACAACCTATACAAAGTTCAGACTCTAGATAGAACTTATACATTTTCTCTAGACCATTTCTTGCTTCTTCTTTAATTATGCACTATAACAGTTAGTTATGACTTCATCATCATGGGTTGTAAGTGATCTTACTAAGTACGTGACAAGTCATCATCAAAACACAGATATTATTTCCAACAATTTCCCCCTTTTTTGATGATGTATCATAACCCTCCCTAAAAGCAATAATAAGAGAATAATGCAAGAAATCTTAACAAATTAAAATAACAAACTAAAAACAACTGAGTTCATTACAAAGTTATGCCAAAACAAACTGAGTTACTGGGTTTATTACAATTTATCTTTTTCCAAAGACAAAATCTTTTCACCAAGAAAGATACTTCTTTTTGTTTCTAGAAGCCTTCTTTCTTTTCCTTCTTCTCTCGATTCACCATCTCTGGGCTTGATATCCAAGTATTCATTGATCTACCGATTTGCTTCTTCGTTATCTTGGTATTTGAGTTTCATCAAGATCTCTTTAATTTCCTCATCCATTGTCTTCTCTTCTTCTTTTGATATAAGACCAAGTTCCTTTTCTTTTTCAGCTTTTCCCTCTGGTTTCAATTCAGCTTCCCCCTCAGTTTTTATCTCTTTACGTTCATATGCCTTTAAATTTTCTTTTAATCTGAAACAGATTGCAAGCTTCTTCCTGATGTTCAACACAGCTTTAACTGAGGCTTCTTCATCTTCCTCAGCTTTTGGAAATGAAGAAAAAGACTAACTTTAAAGAAACCTTTGAAGAAACAAGAACAGAGGAAGATGAAGAAGCCTCAGTTAAAGCTGTGTTGAACATCAGGAAGAAGCTTGCAATCTGTTTCAGATTAAAAGAAAATTTAAAGGCATATGAACGTAAAGAGATAAAAACTGAGGGGGAAGCTGAATTGAAACCAGAGGGAAAAGCTGAAAAAGAAAAGGAACTTGGTCTTATATCAAAAGAAGAAGAGAAGACAATGGATGAGGAAATTAAAGAGATCTTGATGAAACTCAAATACCAAGATAACGAAGAAGCAAATCGGTAGATCAATGAATACTTGGATATCAAGCCCAGAGATGGTGAATCGAGAGAAGAAGGAAAAGAAAGAAGGCTTCTAGAAACAAAAAGAAGTATCTTTCTTGGTGAAAAGATTTTGTCTTTGGAAAAAGATAAATTGTAATAAACCCAGTAACTCAGTTTGTTTTGGCATAACTTTGTAATGAACTCAGTTGTTTTTAGTTTGTTATTTTAATTTGTTAAGATTTCTTGCATTATTCTCTTATTATTCACTATAACATTTAGTTATGACTTCATCATCATGGGTTGTAATTGATCTTACTAAATACGTGACAAGTCATCATCAAAACGCATATATTATTTCCAACACTAACACTATCCCATCATTCACTATAAAGTGACATTTCTCATAATTAAACACGAAATTAGTGCCAATACATATTTTCAGTACCTGAGATAATTTCCCTAAGCACTCATTAAATTAATCCCCATAGACAGTAAAGTCATCCATAAATATTTCCATGCACTTTTCGATCATATCATAAAATATACTCATCATGCACCTCTGAAACGTACCTGGGGCACTACACAATCCAAAGCGAATTTGCCGGAAAGCATCTGTACCGAATGGACAGGTAAACGTGGTGTTCTCATGATCTTCGGGAGAGACTACTATTCGGTAGTATCCCGAATACCCGTCAAGAAAGAAAAAATATTGACTTAATTGCTATCCTTTCCAACATCTGATCGATGAAAAGATGTGGAAAATGATCCTTGCGGGTGGCTGCATTGAGTTTGCAAAAATTAATACACTTCTCCATCCTGTTTGTGGTCTCACAGGCACTAGCTCATGCTTCTCATTCTCTTCAACGGTAAAACCTGATTTTTTTGGTAACACATGAATAGGGCTAGCCCATTCACAATAAGAAATGGGAAATACGATTCCCAACTCGAACAACTTCACGATCACTTTCATTACTACTGCCTTCAAGGAAGGGTTCAACATGCATTGTGGACCACGCACCGGTTTGGCATATTCCTCAAGAAAAATTCAGTGCATGGAAATTGTAGGGCTTATTCCCTTGATGTCAGCCAATGTCCAGCCAATGTCTTCATTATGGTCCTCTAGAACTCTAATCAAGTTCTCTTCTTGCTCTTTACATAAAACTTTGGAAATTATAAAAGGCAAGGTATCATTGTCACCCAAAAATGCATACATCAGATGTTTGGGCAACGATTTGAGCTCCAAATTAGGTGCCTGCACAGATGACGGAAAAATCCTTTCAGACGAACCCATTAGTTGCAATACCGGCGGTGTAAACTTGGAAATATATGAGGGTGTAGAGTATAGAGCCATAATGGCTTCATTGAGCGCCTCATCTAATTCTTCATTTACATCCGGGTCGGTTAAGCTAATAAATATAACATAGTTTGTCTCATCCTCACAACATAATCTATGATACACCTTTTCCACACAAGAATCAATAACACTCACATGATAGACAGACTCTTCCTCACTCTGGTACTTCATAGCCTTATAGATATTAAAAGTGACAAATTTTCCACCAATTTCAAATGTCAAAGTACCCTTATCTACATCAACTTTTGGTTTAGCTGTCTTCATAAGTGGCCTCCCTAACAATATAAGCGATGAATGTGGTAAATATGCATCATCCATATCAATATATAAAATTCTACGAGGAAGATTAGGTCATGAACTTTTACTAGAACATCTTCCACCACGCCCTCTATATATGAATTAGCCATATTTGCCAAATGGATTACCACTCGGGTATCCTTTAATGGTCCCAAATTCAAATCATTGTAAACTGAGAAAGGCAAGAAGTTAATAGATGTGTCTAGGTTAAGCATGGCCTATTAACTCTCTTGTTCCCTATAATGCAAGGAATTGTGTACATACCTGGGTCTTTTCATTTTTGTGGCACTTTACGTTGTATGACCCAAGACACATTCTTATCTGCCATTACTCTTGCATTGGGCCTGAACATCATCTTCTTTGTGCACATTTCATTAGGAAATTTTCTATATCTAGGCACTTTGTTGGAAATAAAATTTATGTTTTGATGATGATTCATCACTTATTTGTTAATTGTTCTTAACCCCATTGATGAAGTGTCATAACTAGCTGTTATAGTGCAAAGCAAAAAGATGTCTAGATATCAATGTATATGATTTATTAGAGTCTGATATTTGTATAAGTTAAATCAGACAAGCACGGTAATAGTTCTAGGCTGGAACTGAGAAATGAAGAAACTGAGATTCTACAAGAAACTGAACATATAGCTCACCAACAGAAGACTGAAGAAGATAAGTTCGCTGAGGGACACAGACTCGGTTGGCTTATGTAGAAGACTGAATAACTGAGGGACACAGACTCAGTTATTGAAGATTGAAGAACTGAGGGTTCAAACTCAGTTATGAAGATTACAAGTCGAGACTGTAAAGTTAGACATCAGGCAAGATTGTGGTGACCTGAACTAACTTTATAGATCTTGTATGAAGACCTAAGTATCATAAGGACAATGAATTCTTATATGATAATAAGTTATGGTGTACTCTGATTAAGTCAATAATAATCAGATGAAAACTGGAGTACTGATATTTGAAGAAGAGTAAAATCTCAGTTAATGCTCCAAGTCAGTTAGGAAACTGATAAGTGAAAAACTCAGTATAAAACTGATAAGGAAACCAGGTTTTATATATCAGTCATCCATCAAACTGGTCGTACAGTCGAACATTGTAAACGAAGCAATTTTATTGGATGAACTACGGACAAATCAGAACGGTCATAAAATACAGCCGTTGCAAGATTCAAGCAGGATGAACGTTGAATGAACCCTTATAAATAGATTACTTCTACGACATCATAAAAAGAGTGTGCAGGTATGTGATAACTAAGCAAGAAAATTAAAAAGAATCTATCTAGTGAAGAAAGATCAAATTGAGGGGGAAAGCCAAATTCAAAGGAATACCTGCAAAGTGTTTAATTGCAGATCAAGAAATTTCCTCAAAGTGTTCAAGCAGATTCAACATCTTTCATTTGAAGAAGTACAGAGCCGTGCTTAAATTAATCATCCAGAATAAAAGCTCAAATCACAGTTGAATCATAGTTATTGATTAAAAGTCTCAACTTTGATTTTATCAAAGGTTTAGACTGTGAAACACCAAGAAGGTGTGAAGGACAGTTGAGTGCAGTCAGGAAGACTGTGTTTGTGATGAGATGGTGAAGAGACAATTCTACCCTCCAAGGACCAGTGGTCCGAACAGTTGAAGAGCAGCAATCCTACCTGTTCTATAAGTGTTTAGATAGTGAAGCTAGGGATTAGTCAAGGACTATCAGTTCAGAAATTTTTGTAACCGGGCCATCTCAAAGAAGTTCTAGTGGAATTTTCCTCCGCATCACAGGGGAAGAGAGGATTGACAGGATTACACCACCTGGAACCTCTATAAATCTTGTCTATTTACTTTACGCATTCATTTACTTTATTATAGTTATATTTATGTTGTTTTCATACTGAAACTAAGTTAACTAGTTTTTAAAGGCTAATATTTATCTGCTGCCAGTTAACAAGACTAAATATAAGTCAGTATTGACTTATACTCAGTTGAGCTAACTGAACTCCGCACAAGTTAAGGGATAGGAACAAAACTGAACTAGAGATCAGTTTGAGTTTTAGAGAAACTCAGTTCTTGGGGCTTTTCCAGCTTAGGATAAGTTTTTGGTGTCAAGTTTATTCACCCCCCCCCTCTAAACTTGTGTTAGCCTTACCAAGAGACCAACAATTGGTATCGGAGCGGTTCCCTCTTTTGAAGGTGATCCAAATCGTTTACCGCTTCAAGGTTCAGTTGTTTCTGATACCAACAATTGGTATCAGAGCTGTTACTTTGATCAAAGCAACCAGTTGTTGAAAACCCCTTACTGTATCTGTCTTAAAAATATTTTTAATGGATACATCTAGAATTATAAATTGGCTATATAACCCCCTGACTGACTATTTGCAGAATGTTGTCTATGATTTCCACGATCAACTATTCGAAAGATTCAGTACTACAAGCTCTCACACCAATCCAGAACCTCAATTCGGTTATGATGAAGACATGGAACTGAATACGAATGTGGATGATGAATCCGGAAGATTTCCATCCTTAAGCGATCTTTCAGAAGAAGCAGAAAAAGAGTTACTCCGAGTAGCTGATTCTATAGAAGAAAAATTAACCAGAGATCCATCCAGTGCAAAAGCCACAGATATTGATGAGACTCTACCTACAAGTCATGGAGGTGAAAGCTATGAAGAAATCATACTGCTAGGAGCTACACAGACAAATGCTATTGATAAAGGAAAACAAATTCTAATCAGTTATGATTCCTCAGCAGAAGGTTTACCTTTCAAACATCAGGAGGTAAGTGCATCTACATCCAAATCTCAAACTATCCTGAACAATCAAGGAAATGAAGATTTCAATGAAACCCTGGACGTATTCATAAAGGAATTAGAGGTCATTCAAAAGAATTATGAGAATGTCAAAAAGGAGAAAAAGTTATTGAAAAATGAAATTTCGAGATTGAATGCTGAAATAAATCTAATTAAGACTAATAATGGAACCAAGGTAATTCGACCAACTGATGAATCAACAAAAGTTATAAACATCAGTGAATCATCAGTTGATCCAATTTCCAAAGTTCAATTCAAACCAGGAAAACCATTTGGAGATAGATCTGGTTTAAGGTTTGATAATCAGTATAATTCTAAACTCAGACCTAGATCAGTTGCAAAAAAATTTGTGGCTACTCAACAGTCAAGAACTCAGAAAACTGATAAAGTTATTAGAACTGATAGATACTCAGCACAGCCAAACGCACAAACTGATAAAACTGAAAAATCAGTTGGTAAAATTCACCAAGCCAACAGATTTTACTGGAAGACTCAGAAGGCTGAAAAAAGTAAAACTGATCCGAAGTCAGTAAGAAAAATCTTCAAGTCATATCCATCTAAGAATGAAGATCATTCATGGAATAATAGACTCAGAGGGAAAGGAAGATTATTTCCCACTGATGAAGATTGGAATGAACCATAACATCAGTTTCACAAACTGAACAAATTTAAAATTGTTATGACAAAACAGGAAAAGTTTGTGAAAACTGACTTTACTCGGTCAAAATATCAAGAGAGGTATAAAGTTAAAAATAAAGTTATACCATCAAAAACTAATCAGTTAGGACCCAAACAGATATGGGTACCAAAAAATTTCTCACTTTCTTTTGCAGGAGAAACACCACTAGCTGAGAACTGAAAAATGCAATTCACAAAACTGAGTTGTATTTACAACTGAGTTTTTGAATTTGGCATAAGGACAAAACTGAGTGTATACAGCTGTTGATACACCGTACCTACTCTACTTACTATTATCTAGCTACGGTTATCAAGAAAGATGTGGTCCTTCTCAATCTAAACCGTTCATATTTTCCGCTCACCCACCTTTTCACAATCTCAAAACACTTATGACAAGACGTTTTAAAGTCCCACTCACTTCTTAACTACCTCTGCTACAAATTATAAATAACCAGTATTTCCTTTCATAATTCCTTACGCTTAAACCTTGAATCCACTCTCTGATTTTCAAAATTTCAAATTCTCAATCAAATCCAGAAAAATGACTTTCACACTTGTTGACCCCGGAATGATCATTTCTCTTGACCAGTATATTGCAAATTATATTGATCAAACTCTAGTCAATTCAATTGCAACAAAAATCCGAAAAATTAAAGGATTGGAGGCTGTATTCAACATTGATCTGAAAAGTGTGTGTTTAGAAAGCATCAGAGACTTCTATCATTTTGGTAGAACAACTGTATAAGGAGAATACACACAAACCTATATCACCACTATCAGAGATAAGGAAATCAAAGTCACTGAAGATCTAATTGCAGAAATCTTTGGATTTGACAAATCCGGAGGAACAACAGCCATTAAGTTGACTAAGGAACAGAAGGAGAAGTTATGGAAAGATATAGCAATTATTGGAGAATTTGTTGTCTTACAGACAGGGAGCACAAGCTTGCTCAAGACAGAATTTAATTTTCTCTCAAAGTTGCTGGCAAATTGCATAATTGGGAATGCAGGAAACTTCAGCAATCTATCTGGAGCAAAACTAGATTTGTTATATGTGATTTGGTTTGAAAAAGATTTCAATTGGGCAAGGTATCTATTTGATCAATTGATAGCACAGAAAATTGACATACCTAAAAAGAAGACCAACGAAAAGAAAGGACGATTTTATCACAAGAACACTCTTGCGTTAGTAGTCCAGAGGATACTCGACCACTTTGGAGTTGCTAAGAGGAAAGAAACACCAGTTGCTGATGGGAAAATTGTCATTAAGGAAGAAAAAGCTGGAAAAAGGAAAGCTGAGAAATCTGAGACTGAACCCAATAAGAAGAAAAGCAGGAAATCAAAGAAACCTGCAACTAGAGATGAAGTGTTGGCACAAATTGGAGATTTAAAGGAAAGAAGAAAACATTTGGAAGAATCAGAAAAAGGCTTAACTGATCTAGTGACTAACAAATCAACTCAAGAAGCAAAACCTGGAGTTGCTGACGGATCAGCACCAGAAGTGCAAACTGATGTTAATCTTACCGAATCTATTCCAGCTTCGGTAACTGAAGTTTTACCAATTCAAGAACCAGCTATGCATTCACAGGAAATCGAAATGGTGGAAGAAACTAAAATTGTCAACAGAGAACAGACTGTTGAAATTGATTTGCAGAAAGAAGCTGTAACTCAGGGGGAACAGACCCTGAGAACTGAGCCTGATGATGAAGAATCCGATGGTGATGAAAGACTGATTGATGAAACAACATTGAACATGCTTATGTTGCTTTCAAAATCCAAGTCTACTCCTCAAGAATCTGTCCCTAGACTAGAACATGAGGAAACTGCTAAAGAATTTTCAGCTCCTCAAATTGAGGAAAAGGAGGCTGAAGCAGAAACAGAATCAACCAAGATCATTCAGTTGGATGAGCAAGTTCATGAAGTTGAACCCACTGAACACACAACGAAGGAAGTTCCAGTTGTTGAATTGGAACCTGAGCTTAGTGAAAAACTAGTCGCTGAAGAAGTTGCAAGTGAAAAAGTTTTGCAAACTGAGCAGACAATCTCAGTTTCAGTCACTGAAAAAGAAACATCAGTCCTCCCAGTTACTGCTGAGGAAGAAACCAGCAGAACCGATATTATGCAAACTGATGATACTGCAAGAACTGATCCCATGCAGATTGAAGTTTCTATTCAAGAAGAAGATCATGAGATCACAAGAGAATCAGAGGACACCCTCACACTATTCAAATCCTCATCTGATCATACAGAACTTATGAAAGCTGATTATGAGCGATTGCAAAGATATAGAACTTGGAAGTTCAGTTCTATTGATAATCAAAGAAGTCAGCGTGCAGAAATGGAGCTTATTGATAAATGGGTATTCGATATCTACAACATTACTAGTTTAACGGAGATAGTCAATACCGATGAATTCCTAAACCAAGGATTTGCGCTGATCAGAAATAGCTATTGGAGGGAAGCCATAGCCAGTGGAAGTTCTAAGAAGAACGTTGATAATGATGATTTTGAGGAAGATCCTGATCTACAAAAAGGGATTCTTGCCTCTATACAAGAAAAGGAAACTGCAACAGAACTGAATACTGAAGATGATTCTAGTAGTTCTGAAGAAAGCAGTGGAAGTTCAAGCTCTGAAAGTGTATCTAAAACACAGCTGGACAAAGAAGCAGAAGGTGGATACCAATCTCCCACAGATAAATCCACACTTAAAATAGCAAGAACTTTGGCAAACATGCCTGAAGAAGAATCAGATGATGAACTTGAAGTACATCTGTCACCTATGAAAGTTATTGATTCATCAAGATTCGAAGCAGCTGAGAAACAATCTGAAGAGAAAAGACAATCAGCTGAATTTAAAGAAAAACTGAAGCAAGTTGTTCTCTCACCTCTAAAGCAAGCTAAACTAACTGAGGCTGAGAAAAACAAAGGAAAAGATCAACAAGCAAGAAATTCACAAAATGTTCCTACTCAAGTTCATCTCATTAAGTATTATCACAATGAGATACTCAGAATTCAAAAGGATGACCAAAGCTTATTCGGAAAAGTTTTAAAATCCTTAGAAGCCAGTCAAGATGAACGAACCAAACATGAAAAGAAGATGGACACTGTGAATGACAACTGTCAAACCACTCAGCTTGAGCTTCGGAAAACAACCACTGAGCATGTCACAAGGAGAAATGAAACTCAAGACAGATGGGAAGGTATTCTTAATAATCTAGTCGATAGAATGTTTTTAACGGAACAGGGCATAAAGGACTCAGTTGTGGCTCAAACCATATTGGCATCACCTCAACAAACATTGAATCCTTACATCAAAAGCCTGATTCATAAAGATGATGTCAATAAGGGGGAAAGTTTGGATATCTTAAAAGTCCATGCAGCTGAAATGCCACAAGTCCTCACAAATGTTGATGATAAGTTGAGTGAACTGAAGAAAGCAAGAGGAGATTTCACTGATGATGAGATGAAACTGATTGTTAAATACTCAGAACCGACTGACAAAAGAGTTGGTCTGGATTCTAGTCTCTACAATCTATTCAAGAACTTACCAGAGAGAGGAGTACCAAAAGAAGAATCTCTTGAAACATTTCTACACATGCAGAAGATACTCATATACTATTGGAATAAACTGAAGAAATGGGAAGCAGATGGCACCTTAGATAGAGCTTCAGAGAAAGTTGAAAAGGCTGAACATGAATTTGTTCAAAATCTATTGAGAACATCCACCAATGAAAGACTAAGGACATCAGTCTTTACATTTGCAGTTCTATTCAAAAGCAATTTTTTCAAGAAAAACAATTTATCTGAATCATGGAACATTTGGGCAAGCATTCATGGAATTGAACATTCAGCCACAAATGATGCAATGAGAACTATTGCGGAAAACTATGATAATCAACCTTCTCAATCTGCCAAGTAAAAAGAAACTATCTTCCAGTTCTTTTTATCATGTTGTATTTTATTACTTACCCAGCATTGTAACTCAGTTATCAAATAAATTCTCAGTTTCTTAGTTCATAGTGTTATTTACTGTATTTTGTCCTTTATCTTTCTGCATTGCTTTTAAGGAGGGTATTGACATCATCAAAAAGGGGGAAATTGTTGGAAATAATATTTATGTTTTGATGATGATTCATCTCATAT
The DNA here is from genome assembly GCA_024500145.1 of Gentiana dahurica var. dahurica. Lineage (NCBI taxonomy): Eukaryota > Viridiplantae > Streptophyta > Magnoliopsida > Gentianales > Gentianaceae > Gentiana > Gentiana dahurica. The sequence continues at coordinate 44,480,937 of CM044904.1, forward strand.
TTGTTAATTGTTCTTAATCCCATTGATGAAGTGTCATAACTAGCTGTTATAGTGCAAAGCAAAAAGATGTCTGGATATCAATGTATAGGATTTATTAGAGTCTGATATTTGTATAAGTTAAATCAGACAAGCACTGTAACAGTTCTAGGTTGGAACTGAGAAATGAAGAAACTGAGATTTAATCTAACTGAGATTCTACAAGAAACTGAACATAGAGCACACCAACAGAAGACTGAAGAAGATAAGTTCGCTGAGGGACACAGACTCGGTTGGATTATCTAGAAGACTGAAGAACTGAGGGACACTGACTCAGTTATTGAAGATTGAAGAACTTAGGGTTCAAACTCAGTTATGAAGATTACAAGTCGAGAGTGTAAAGTTAGACTTCAGGCCAGATTGTGGTGACCTGAACTGACTTTATAGATCTTGTATGAAGACCTAAGTATCATAAGGACAATGAATTCTTAGATGATAATAAGTTATGGTGTATGACGATGGTGAAAATAGACCTGGCCACGTGTCACTCTTATAACATCCCAAGATTGTGAGAGAAAGATAAGAGGGAAGCATTTAGGGCCAGGAGCCCCACACCAGTAAGACCCTACCCCATGAGGGAGGTCTGTACATGACCCTCCCGACTACCGCACTGCAGTGCAGCTCGGTCTAGTCTGGAGGCAGGATATGCAGATCAGGTCGAGCTGGCCTGAGGAGCCCATCGAAGGCCGACTGGCTCTTTCCTTAAGTGATAAACAACGCATGTGCCAATATTATAGGAGAATTCCTGGATTACCGGAAGAAAATCCCGTAATTGGAATATAATCATAATTATCTTTTGCTAGGGATAAACACGTGATGATCCTTAGGGTTTAAGGATGATACGACTTGTTTGACAAGAAATGGGGTAAGACGCCTCCCTATATAAACAACCCTAAGGAACTACGAAGGACTTGATTCCAATTTAACTATTGGATACGTAGGCAACTTGAGAGAAACTAACTCTCAGGCTCAGTCTTAGTCATACCAAATCATGATCCCCATTGTTTCTGTTCTTGTTTGAATCGTCCTAGAGGTTGTTTGGACCCGTAGGTGATATTCGACTTCATCAATTGGCGCTAGAATGAGGGCCTCTTTTTGTTACGATTTGATCAAGAAAACAGCGATGGTACCACCAAAAATACTGGAAAAAAGACCCAAACGGCGGCAGCTAGAGACGCCGGAGAAGTAGACCCAACTGCTACTGCTACCAACCCCAAACCAACCCGGAGGAAACGCTGGCAGATCCAGCACAGCAGTCTTTGCTGGATGCGTTACGTAATTTAGATGTTCCCGCTTTCAAAAGTGTGCTAGGATTGGCCCTAAAAGGACGAGAAGAGGAATCTCCACAAAACGTGGATCCAAAGGGTAATCTGGCAACTAAGGAGGATAGAGGAGAAACTCTCTCCTCCACCTCCCATACGCAACACAGACAGGTTAAAGCCCAGGCCCAGGAGGCTGCTAGAGCTGAACTAAACGGGATCCTGGGAAAGAAAACGGACGATCTCTCTATCGAATCGCCGTTCTCAGAGCAGATTTTGAACTACCAACGTCCAGAGAGATTTAAGATCCCAAAGCTAGAAGCATATGACGGAACGAAAGATCCCCAGGACCACCTCTTTCAGTATCTAACGCACATGAATTTAGACTGTGCACCCGAGGAGATGAAGTGCAAAGCCTTCCCGGCCTTACTCACGGGCAGGGCTCGTGAGTGGTTCCGGAAATTACCACCTCGGTCTATTGAGAACTTTGAAACCCTGGCAAGAAAATTTTTGCAAGCTTTTGTCACGGCTAAACCCTTCCAGAGGAATGTCACGTACCTCCTCACAATTCGTCAGAAAAAAGAAGAAACAGTGCTGCAGTACCTGAAAAGATTCAATGAGGAATCTAGGCAGGTCGGGAATGCAGATGAACACCTCCTGATCACTTCTTTCGTAGCAGGCTTACGAGAAGGTAGATTGTATGCAAAGCTCAATAGCCGACTTCCGAAATCAATGGATGAGTGTATGGATCTAGCATACAAACACTGTCAGGGTGAAGAGGCCAACCGTCTAAAAAGGGAGTCGGAAGCTCCTAAGAAAGAGAGGTCAGATGATAGAACTGATAGAAAGCGCAAATCAGTATGGGACCGAGTAGCTGCTCCCATAACTGACCGACTCGGGAAGAAAGGGGCCCTTCAAGAAAGGGACTTTATTCCTTTAAACCGATCACGCGAGCAGGTCCTCGCCATAATGCAGAGAAAAGGCATTGCCCGTACTCCACCTCCTATGAAGGGTCCCCGGGAAAAAAGGGATCAGACCAAATACTGTAAGTTTCATGAAGACATCGGTCACGACTCAGAGCAGTGCAGGGATTTACAGAGAGAGATCGACGCTGCTGTTATGGAAGGGAAACTCGATGAGGTAATAGATAGGTCCCGTCACCCAGAACCCCGGGGAAGACGGGAATACAAGAGAAGAGATTTCGGTCATGACCGAAAGGATGATTACAGACGAAGGAGGGATCCGTCCTCAGGACCGGAGGGGCAGCCAGATAATCGCCCTATCAATACCATTAATACCATCTCAGGTGGGCCGAGTACACCGTCCCGACCTGAGGAGCACAGTGGTAACCGGGCACCGACCAGCACCGACTCAGGAAAGAGACAAAGGTTGTCCGGGGAGGTCGTTTATGGTCCTCGCGATCCTCTTCCCCTCGTCAGCAATAATGAAGGCCTGGTTATCGAGGCAGTAATCAATAAACATACGGTGAAGCGTATTTGTGTAGACACCGGAAGTGCAGTCAATGTGCTGTACTACAATGTGTTTCAATCCATGAAATTAAAGGATGCAAAGCTAGCACCTGTATCATCTCCGCTATTCGGGTTCGCATGGCCACCAGTCCACCCCATGGGTATGATCACTTTACCAACCACTTTTGGGAAAGCACCTCGGGACAGGATCCTTATGGTGAGTTATGTGGTGGTCAGGGCCCCATCAGCCTACAATGTTATTATGGGGCGACCTGCCCTAATAGATTTACGAGCGGTGATCTCTCCGGCTCACATCAGTTTGAAGTTCCCGACCTGGGAGGGGACAGCAGAAGTCAAAGGTGACGTCGAAACAGCCAGGAGCTGTTACACGGCCACTGTAAACAGAAGAGTGATGGTACAACAGGTATCTGTGGAAGAGTTGCTCCCAGAGGAAGAGGAAAGTTGGTCATCAGATGATAAAATCGAGGTAGTGAATTTGGGAAAGGAACAAGAAAGCTTGTCAGTCAACATAGGGTCATGGATCCCAGATCGGTTTAAAACAGAGCTCGTCGAGATCTTAAAGGAGTTTAAAGACGTGTTTGCATGGAAGACGGATAACATGCCAGGCTTGTCCCCTGAGCTGGCTCTGCACAGGTTGCACGTGGACCCAGCCCGGAAACCGATTAGGCAAAAGAAAAGACAGTTTGCAAAAGACCGAATGGGGGCCATTCAAAGGGAAGTTGAGAAGTTATTACAGGCCGGGATCATACGTGAAGTATTTTACCCGACCTGGCTCGCCAACCCAGTCCTAGTAAAAAAGCCAGACGGGAGCTGGCGAATGTGCGTAGATTTTACCGACCTGAACAGAGCATGTCCCAAAGATTGTTACCCCCTGCCTAAGATCGACAGGTTAGTTGACTCAACAGTTGGGTTTGAAATCTTCGCATTTCTAGATGCATACAAAGGCTACCACCAGATTGCCATGGACCCGGACGATGCAGAGAAGACGGCATTCATCACAGAAGAAGGAACTTTCTGTTATGTCACTATGCCGTTTGGACTAAAAAACGCAGGCGCCACTTATCAAAGAGCAGTGAATAAAATCTTCGAGAAACAAATTGGGAAGTGCATGGAAGTCTATGTGGATGATCTCTTGATCAAGAGCAGGTCTCTAGATCAGTACATGACCGACGTCCGGGAAGTGTTTGGGGTACTCAGGCAGACCCAAATGAAACTTAACCCAAAAAAGGGTACATTTGGGGTCAGGTCAGGTAAATTCCTGGGTTACATGATTTCAAAAGAAGGAATTAAGGCTAACCCGGACAAGGTTGAAGCCTTAAGAACAATGCCACCACCCAGAAGCATCAAGGAGGTGCAAAGGTTAACCGGCCGCATGGCCGCCCTGAGTAGGTTCCTATCCAAGTCGGCGCAACGTGCTTTACCATTCTTTAAAATCCTGAGGAAAGCAAGTCCCTTCCAGTGGAATGAGGACAGTCAGAAGGCATTTGACGATTTGAAGGAGTACTTGGCCGAGCTACCAACCCTGACATCTCCCCAGGAGGGAGAAACTCTGCTTTTATACTTGGCAGTAGTTGATGAAGCAATCAGTGCGGTCCTAATCAAAGAAGAAGGACACATACAAACACCCGTGTTTTATGTAAGCAGGGCTTTACATGGACCAGAACTCAGGTACACGAACGCGTAAAAACTAACTTTGGCTCTGGTACACGCCTCAAGAAAGTTACGACCATACTTCCAAGCACATTCCATCACTGTGGTCACAGACCAACCTCTGCGTCAGATCTTGGCGCGACCTGATACCTCGGGCAGACTAGCCAGATGGGTGATCGAGCTGGCAGAATATGATCTGGACTACCAACCCCGAACTGCCGTCAAAGCCCAGGCTTTAGCCGACTTCTTGGCTGAAGGAATTCAGGTCGAGACAGATAAAGAACAGCTGACAGGACAGGTCGATACCTGGACCCTTTTTGTAGATGGAGCATCGGGAAAAGAAGGAGCAGGAGCAGGCCTCTTGCTCCTCAGTCCGAAGGGGGAAGAATTCCCATATGCACTGCGTTTCAACTTTGCAGCTACAAACAACGAGGCAGAATATGAGGCTTTAATTACTGGGCTACGGTTGGCCAACAAGCTCGGGGCAGATAACCTGCACGTATTCAGTGACTCCCAGCTGGTAGTCAATCATATTAATGGTGAGTATGAAGCAAAGGAGGAATCGATGAAAAGATACTTGGCAGCAGCACAGGCCCTGATAAAAAACTTCAAGTCAGTCAATATAGAGCAGGTCTCTCGATCCAGGAACAAAAAAGCTGATGCACTCTCCAAGTTGGCATCTAATTTTTTCTTAGATAAAAAGGTTCTGGTGGAACAGCTGACCGAACGAAGTTATGCCCTGAGCGAAGTACAACCGATTAGCCAACAGGCCACCTGGATGGACCCCATAACCTCCTATCTAAAACACGGTATTCTGCCAACTGACAAGGTTCAGTCCAGGAAGATCAAGCTACAAGCAAGCGGTATGCTCTCTTTGATGATATCCTATACAGACGATCGTTTATATCACCATGGCTCCGGTGTGCTACCCAGGAAGAAGGAAATTATCTGCTCAGAGAAATACACCTCGGCATTTTGATGTATAACATTTATATGATAAAAATTACGATGTTTTATATACGTTATCGACTCTTTTTATATAAAATATAATAAAATATAACGATAATCTTATAAAATATTAATAGCTATGAATAAATCTAAATACTATAAAAATCTAGTAAAAATGATAAAAAGTTATAAATTTTGTACCGGGTTAATAACCGGAGTGTCGTGTCGATTCACGTGGGTATTTTTGGTATTTTACAGACCTTAGGTAAACCAAGACCCCGAGTGACGACCTTTTATGGAGTAAAATCATATCTTTTGAAGGAATAAAGGAATGCCACGAGATTTAAAGTTCAAAGGGATCAATGGTTCGTGACGCCGTATCAAGTTATATTTTCAACGAACAAATGGCCCAGTAAAAAGGCATTTTCTGAAAAAGAAGTCTTCATGGAAGTTATAGATCTCCTCAAGAGCTTTCCAACGCATCTTGAATTATGTCATTTGGAGATCCAGAGCTCAAGTTATGATTTTATCAAGTTTCGGATTAAGATTGAGAAAAAATCTATCCGGATCGATCCGGATTTACCTCGGATCGATCCGAGGAGACATCATGATTAGACCAGCATGTGGCCCTGCAGAGAATATCCTGGGATAATATTTTTTATTCCCGGATCGATCCGGCCCTTTCTCGGATCGATCCGGCAAGGGAAAATTTGCCTATAAATAGGGCAGCATTGCAGGCATAAAGGGTGTACCAAATATATCTCTTTTACCTTTTTTTAGTAGTAGTAGTATGTATATATATAGGCCTTAAGCCATAAATAAGTAGTATCGTTGTAATGCTCGAGAAATTACCGGAAGATCGATGTTGTTGAAGTTGTTGTAGCATCCGGAAGAATACATCTTCTGATTCAATCGTTGTAATCGGGTAAAATTTCTAAAGTATTTATGTTTATTATGTTTGTTTTTTTATCTTTTCGTATAATGTTAGTAGGCTAAATCTAATAACTAGCCAAAGTTATGTAATCGTTTTATTTCGATCTTTTCGGTAAAGGAATGTTGTCTAAGTAAAATTGAATAAAATTGAGCTAATTGAATCTTTTTCTATTGATAAAGTTTGACTTGAAAGAATTCATAATCTAATTATGAATTGACGCCTCGTAATTAAGTTATGAACTCGTTAATAGAAAAACCGGAGGGTAAAAATTGGCCGAGTGAAAACGTGACAACGGAATCCAGTTTCCTATTCGGGGGCAGATTTGTCCTAAAAAGATAAATCTTATTAAAACTTGTACTCAAGATCGTTATAATGTTAACTCATCAGTTAATTGAAACTTAAACCGGAAAGTTGAATCGCCCGGCTTTGACAACCGGAGCCTTTTAATAAAATTGACCGTTTGACGAACGGAATGACTCCTTTTTATTCAAGGGTAGAATCGTACTCGGGACCTGTTCAGAAAAACCGTAACAGTTGTGGATTTGGACTGATGACAATGGACATATGACAATTTCGTACGCTAATGTGCGGAGGAATTGTTAACCTTAGGAGTGCACCGTTTCATTTACTCAATTAAACCTAATATAAAAAGAAAGATCGAGCACATTCCATTCACTGAAAAGATCGTATAAATCAATTATATAAACTTTGGCTAGTTCTCTAAAAATATATTTGGCATCTATATATTTATATCTATATATATATTTTGCAACTTATGCATATCTATATATATTTATATATCTATATATATTATATTAGAATAAATTTTAATTTATGCATTTATTTTATTTTAAGTTATTAGTTATCTGTGCTATAAAACTGAGATTTAGATTGAGTTAATAACAGCTCTTTGGTGTTTAACCACACTTAGAAGAATTACAAAGTTCCCTGAGGATACGATACTCGACTCACCATACTAGCACTACAGTTTGACCCGATACACTGTCGGTTAAGGACTGGTATTAGCACTAGAAAAGGCCACGTCGACTTTCTGGCGCCGTTGCCGGGGAACGACGCTAATTTCTTTTTTGTGTCTATGGTTACTACTTATATTAGCTCAAAATTCTCGAGAATAAGTCAACACTTTTCTTATCTCATTTCTAATTTTATTTTCGTTGGTACTTACCTTATAGGTAAGTTACCAAATTTTACTACTATCAATTTCGTGTTATTTTCTATTTTCGTTAGTTGATGACCAGAAGTGGTAAGGCCCCACTCACTCCTTATAAGCCTGACATAAGCACTTACGAAAGGCAGTTAAGAGTAGAGAGAAAACGTGGTCATACTAGTCAGGGAAATCCTGACGAATCATCTTCAAACAGAAATACGAAAATGGCTGAAGCTAGTGATGAAACAAACGAACAAAGGCTAGATCATGCTCTAGGGCATGGACAAAACCCTGTTAACCTTAATAATAATCAAAATAATAATAATAGAGATAATCAGAATCGGAACCAGAATAATCGTAACAATCCGCCAAACCCAAGACCTATTTGTGACCAAACCATAAGAAGAAATCAGACTAATAATCCCATACTTTTACCTAATGAAGGAGCGAATAATTTCGAGATTAAATCTCATCTTTTTGGTTTGATTGACACAAGAGCCCAATTCCTAGGAGAAGATGATGAAGATCCGCATCATCATCTCTATCTTTTTGAAGAACTGTGCAATACAGCCAAAAGTCAAGGTGCTCACAAGGAATTAACAAGGATGACTATGTTTCCTTTTTCTCTAAAAAGACGAGCCGAGATTGGTTTATGTCTCTTCCACATCATTCACTTACAAGTTGGGAGGAGATTCAAACTGAATTTCTGAAACAATATTTCACTCCTGGACGGAATTTGGAATTAAAAGTCGAGGTTGCTAATTTTAGACAAGGATCTGAAGAAACACTAGGGAATGCCTGGGAAAGATTTAAAAAACTGTTAAGAGCGTGTCCCGACCATGGTTATTCCTTAGACATGCAAATCCAGCTTTTTTGTCGTAAATTAAGAAAAGATTCACGTCCTGATGTAGATCATGCATGTGGTGGTTCTTTAATGATGAGTGAAGCTCAATTAGTTTACGATGCTATAGAAAAGATTTCCAAAAATAACAGAATGTGGGAAACCGGTTCTAGCACCGGAAAAGTAGCTTTTGCAGGAGAATGCACGTCTAACACGGAAGTTCTAGCACATTTAGAAAATTTGAGTAGGAAATTTGATGGATTACAACAGAATAAGAACCAAAGTTCGGAAAATAGTACACCAACTGAATATTCGAATCGGGATAAAATACCACTAGGGATTGAAGAACCGACAGGATACTCAAGAGAGGAGGTGAGTTTTCTTCAGCAGCATAGAAATTTAAACAATGCTTACTCAAACTCGTTCAATGCTATTAGAAGAGATCACCCTACTTATCGATGGTCTGAAAACCCTAGCAAGCAAGGACAACCGCCGTATCCAGTTCCATATAGGAACATGAATAATAATCAAGTTTATCAAGAAAACACGTCTAATCAGAATTTGCCATCATTACCTAGATCCTATCCTCAACATACCACTCAAAGTATACCAGTAACTCAAAGTTCAACTCAACTGCAGAAGGAGTTGAAAAATGGGAAAAACTAATGGAAAATATGATGGGTGTAGTATCTACTCAAGCTAAAAATATAGAAACGATGGTGACTTCTATTGGTACAGTCACTAAGGACATGAGTTCAATGAAAACATCTATAAGTGGACATGATACCAGGATGAGAACGATAGAAGCCTCATTAAGGAATATGGAAGATCATTTGAGTAGGGAAGGTGAGCGTAATAACAGCAGACCCCCAGGAGGATTACCAAGTAACACTGAAAGGAACCCAAGAGAGGTAAATGTTGTAGTTACGAGAAGTAGGAAGCTCAGTGGAAGTAAGGGAGTTGAAAGCTTTGGGAATAATGAAGTAGAAGATGACTTAGATGTTAAGAATGATAAAGCTAAAGATGAACTTGAATTTACAGATGAGGAAGAAGAAATTATAGACAACTTCTTGAAAAGAAATAAAAGTTCGGAACACGAAAGTGAGAAGGAAAAATGGGTAAAAATCCCAAGGATTCTGAAAGATCCCATGGATAAAGACCTAAGGACTTTATTTAAAGAACACATTAGAATAGAAGAAAACGGAAACAAGAATGAAAAACAGGAAGAAATGAAGGAATCTGAAGTAGAGATTGATTCAGGGAACAATTTAAAAGAACGAATCCAAGAACCCGAAATATGGCGACTGAGTAATACTCAAAGGTTTAAGGAAAAGGGAAAAGAGAAACTGATAAAGGAGCCAAAGGTTATAGATCTAGAATCTTTACCTTACCCTCCTAAAGATCAAATCAAAAAGGAAAAAACCGATAAGAAGTATGCTCGTTTCCTTGACACTTTTCGTCATATTCAAGTTAATATCCCTGTTATCGAAGCTCTGATTAACATACCCGCCTATGGAAAATTTACGAAAGAAATTACGTCAAACAAGAAAAAATTAGAGGAATATGAGAATGTATGCCTAAATGAAGAATGTTCCGCAATTCTGCAGCATAAGTTACCACCTAAACTGAAAGATCCAGGTAGTTTTACCATTCCGTGTGAAATTGGAGGATTTCTGTTTAAAAAGGTCTTATGTGATCTAGGAGCGAGTATAAATCTCATGTCTTATGAGGATTATAGAAAGTTAGGCATAGGAAGGCTTACCAAGACTGAAATGACTCTGCAAATGGCAGATAGATCAATTAAGTACCCTAAAGGAATTATAAAGGACATATTGGTTAAAGTAGACAAATTCTATTTTCCAGTGGACTTTGTAGTTATGGAAATGGAAGACGGTTATTCAGCACCTCTTATTCTAGGTCGTCCATTTCTAGCTACAGGAAGAACTTTAATCGATGTTCAGAAAGGAGAATTAATCTTAAGAGTCAATGAAGACGAAGTTACTTTCAATATTTTCAAAGCCATGAATTATGCATCATCGGAATCATGTTCTTTTATAGAAGATATTCATTCCGTCTATGATAATCAGTTACCAACTTTTGAAGACAGATTAGAAGAATGCTTAACTCTATCTATCTATAAAGAAGATGAGGAAGACATTGAAATGAAAGAGATAATTCTATCTTTAGATACAGAAAGTTTTACCTTTAAACCACCATGGCATAAGCACTTGGAATTAGAACTAGAAGGACCAGTTCTTAAATCATCAATAGAAGATCCGCCAAAGAATCTGGAATTGAAACCATTACCTTTAAATCTGAAATATGCTTTTCTTGAAACTAATAATCTATTACCGATTATTATTTCATCAACTTTAACCGAGCAACAAGAAGATCAATTACTTAGAATGTTGAAAAAGCATAAGAAAGCTTTTGGATGGACAATTGCCGATATCCGAGGTATTAGCCCCGAGATTTGCGTTCATAAGATAATTACGAAGGAAGATGCTAAGCCTTGTATTCAACCGCAACGCCGCCTCAACCCAAATTTGCAGTTAATTATCAAGAAAGAGGTCATTAAGCTATTAGAGATGGGAATAATTTTCCCTATATCAGATAGTGAATGGGTGAGTCCAACTCAAGTGGTACCAAAGAAAGGAGGTTTCACAGTGAAAGAGAATGATAAGAATGAATGGATTCCAACAAGAGAAATTACAGGATATCGAATGTGCATTGATTTTAGGAAACTAAATGATCATACTAAAAAAGATCATCATCCACTTCCATTCATAGTTCAAATGTTGGAACGGTTAAGTGGTCATAAATATTACTGTTTCTTAGATGGTTATTCAGGTTATTTACAGATCTTCATTGCAGCAGGAGATAGGGAAAAGACTACTTTCACTTGTCCTTATGGAACTTTTGCGTATAAAAGAATGCCGTTTGGTTTATGTAATGCTCCAGCTACGTTTCAAAGATGCATGATGGCTATATTTTCCGATATGGTTGAGAAATTCTTAGAAATTTTTATGGACGACTTTAGTGTTTACGGAGATTCTTTTGGTAAATGTTTGTCGCACTTAGAAAGAGTGTTGCAACGCTGTGAAGATACCAATTTGGTTTTAAATTGGGAAAAATGTCATTTAATGGTATCAGAAGGAATTGTTCTAGGCCATAGAATCTCTGAAATAGGAATTGAAGTTGATAAAGCTAAGGTTGAAGTAATTGAAAAATTACCACCACCGGTTAATCTAAGGACTCTAAGAGGATTTCTTGGACATGCAGGATTTTATAGGAGATTTATTGCAGATTTTTCAAAGATAGCAAAGCCTCTAAGTCATTTGCTTGAAAAGGAAGTACCTTTTAACTTCGATAGTAAATGTAAGGAAGCTTTTCAGACCTTAAAAGCGAGATTGACTCCTGCACCGGTGCTAATAGCACCAGATTGGAATTTGCCGTTTGAGATTATGTGTGATGCCGGTGATTTAGCGGTAGGAGCAGTTTTAGGACAAAGATATAACAAAATTCTAAAAGCTATTTACTATGCATCTCACACGTTAACTGCAGCTCAACTGAACTATACAACTACAGAAAAGGAACTGTTGGCTGTAATTTTTGCCTTAGATAAGTTTAGATCGTATATTGTTGGTTCTAAGGTAATAATGTATACAGACCATTCAACTTTGAAGTATTTGCTGAGTAAGAAAGATGCGAAACCACGTCTTCTTAGATGGATTCTTTTACTTGAGGAGTTCGATTTGGAAATTAAAGATAAGAAGGGAAGTGAGAATGTAGTAGCAGATCATCTAAGTAGAATGGAAAATAATGTAGAAAAGGGAATAGAAATTAAAGATTCATTTCACGATGAACAACTTTTTAGAATAGATACTCCTTCAACCATGCAGTTATTAAAGTATAGAATTCCTTCTAAGGAAATATCACCCTGGTTTGGAGATATCATTAATTACTTAACCTGTGATTATATTCCGTCTCATTGGACTTGGCAGCAGAAAAAGAAATTCTTTTATGACTTAAAATTTTATTCCTGGGAGGAACGAGACCTTTTCCGTAAATGTTCGGATGGGATAATCAGAAAGTGTGTGCCTGATAATGAAATTTTAAGTATCTTATCATTTTGTCATGATCGTGAGGCAGGAGGTCATCATGGAGGATGGAAAACCGCTTTTAAAGTTTTACAATGTGGTTTTTATTGGCCTACGCTATATAGAGATGCTTATAAATATGTCAAATCTTGTGAATCTTGTCAAAAATGGGGAAATGTATCTAAAAAACATGAAATGCCTATGCAACCTATTTTAGAATGTGAGTTATTTGATGTTTGGGGTATAGATTTCATGGGACCATTTCCTATTTCGTTTGGAAAAAGATTTATTCTAGTAATGGTAGATTATGTTTGAAATGGGTAGAAGTGAAGCTCTTCCCACTAATGATACCAAAGTTGTCATACGATTTCTAAAAAAAAATATATTTACACGTTATGGCATTCCGAGGGCTATCATTAGTGATAGAGGTTCGCACTTTTGTAATAGACCATTTACCAAGATAATTGAAAAATATGGTGTAACACATAAGTTAGGAACGCCCTATCATCCGCAAACCAGTGGTCGTAGAGGTATCTAATAGAGAGATCAAGAGAATTGTAGAAAAGACAGTGGATTCAAATCGAAAAAACTGGGCAGTTAAACTAGACGATGCATTATGGGCATATAGAACGACTTTTAAAACACCAATTGGTTGTTCTCCTATAAGTTAGTATTTGGTAAGTCTTGTCATCTCCCAGTTGAGTTAGAACACCGAGCCTTACGGGCTATTAAATTTTTGAATTTCGATCCTAAGGCTGTTGGTGATCATAGATTACTTCAATTGACAGAACTAGAAGAATTCCGTCTCGATTCTTATGAAAACGCTCGAATCTACAAAGAACGCACGAAATCCTTTCACGATAGGAGAATCTATAGGCGTGAGTTCCATGTAGGTGATCGAGTGCTCTTGTACAATTCACGTTTAAAGTTATTTCCAGGAAAGCTTAAATCAAGATGGACAGGTCCATTTAAAGTAACGAGAGTTTACAAATCTGGAGCTGTTGAACTAACCGATGGAAATACAACTTTTATAGCCAATGGCCATAGAGTAAAGTTATTTGTGGAAGGAGAAGGAACCGCACTGAAGGGAGAAATAATGCTACTAACCGATCCTCCGACAAAGTAAAAAGCAGAGAAATCAAGAAACTGAAAGGCAAGGGAGTTAAACTCAGCCGAATACCAGGTTCTATCTATCTTTACTCTACTTTTATGTGTTTTATTTATGTTTAAAGTAGTTTCGTCTTTTACCGGATAGACGTAAAAGAACTGGATGTCTTTTTTAGATAGAATAGAAATTTTTATACTGCTTTTGAAATTAGGCTTGGATAAAGATGTCGCGTTTAAAATAGAAGCTTCAGTTTTTGAGAAAAACAAGCAATTGTTGAGAGAAATCGGACTGAAAGAACTTTGTAATGGAAATTCGAGAAGTTCGATAAAGAGAAGGGCAAAGTTTTTAAGAAGGTGTAGAAGCTGTGGAAAAAGTGAGCATGAAGGGAAATGTAGGGAAAGCACAACCAAATCACAGGATGAGTGTTTGAATGTTGTTAAGAAGGGAACGATTAGGTGGTTATCCGAAAATCCCGATGGAGATCAAAGAGAAAATTCAAACGCCTCATTTCTTAAGATTAGGTTAATGGACCGTTATTATAGAAATCTTGAAGATTTAAGATTGGTGGGAGTAGAATTAGATTAAGTTTTTGTTTATTTTTGTTTTAAGACTTCAAAAATTTTATGATAAAACTTATTTTTATCATATATGTTATTTATATGATATAATTAAGGATTATCATACCAAAAATATTTTTTAAAAAGTATTTAAGTTAAAAAAAAAAAAAAAAAGTGGTCGGATCGATCCGACCTAACCCCGGATCGATCCGGAACCTAAAAAAACCTAAAAAAGGGACGGGGACCTCCTTCTTCTTCTTCTTTTTTTTCTAAAAACAGCCGCCCCTCCCCTTTTCCCCTCAATTCGAATTTTTTTTGCCTTCAAATCATCACACAACATCACCATTAAACTACACCACCTCTTAAATTTTTCTCATTCTCCATTCCTCTCTTCAAAGTTGCATTTAAATTGAAGAATTTTTCAAGGATAGCTTCAACTTTATTCCGGCGAAATTTCCATCTTTTCCGGCCAAATTTCAACCTTTTCAAGCTTTATAAGGTAATAGTGTAGTTATTTATTTTGTTTTCCAAGTTTTAGTTCATTTTCAACTGTTTTGTCACTCACATTTGTACTGTTGTTTTGTGTTGTTTTGTGTTGTTTTGTAATTTTGTCATTATCGTAGAATGGCCGAATCATCCAAAGCTAGTAAAAAACGTAAACCGCATATCCCTACCCAAATTCCAGTTATAGAAACTAGGCCTTTAACAGAAGAAGAATTGGCTGTTAGCTTTGATAGAACTGCGTCTGTTGCAGCTAGAAACGCCTTTAAGAATAAATTTGGACGGTGTTTAGTTGCGATCGAGAGGGGTTTAGATTTTGAAGATTTGGGAAGGGAGGTCAAAGAAATTTTTGAAGGGAGGCATTGGATGGAATTAGCCGGTTTAAGGTCGGGAGAAATTAACACCACCTTGGTAGCGGAATTTTATTCTTTGGTAGCAACTCACGATGCTACGGAAGATGGTGAGTTAACCTCTATCAACCTGAGGACTAGGACAGTGCCCTTTACTCCTCACATTATTAATGCTATTTTTGGTATTCCTGACATACCGGAGACTGAGGATTATTATACAGTTTGGAATTTGGATGAGCCAGCAGACTTTGATCATATTGTTTCACTAGCCCAGCATGAGTTAGATCCCACTGCCGTCTGGCATGAAAACAGATTTTCCTATGGGAAATGTATCCGGGATATGAGAGCCATCAAACGCTTTATTAGTCATACTCTTTACCCGTCTCGGCATTTTACATCTTTTGGTAAAGAGGATTTGTGTATTGCTTGGGCTATAGTTAATGATGTACCTGTGGATATAGGCAAAGTGATGTATAGAAGGGCCAAGGAATTTGCCCTGACTGCTAGACCAGGCAGTCACATGCCTTTTCCATGTTTTATTTCTTCCTTGTGTCGTCAGATAGGAGTCACTGAGCTCCCAAATGATAATTTGATGATGGTAGATGACACACTTATTGGTCCTAGTTTACCACTTAGGCCGGCGGGAAGAATAAACTTTTTGGACCCTAACCGTCAACGTCCTCAGCCTACTGCATCCACTGCTATCCCTCCTTCATCCAGTCAAACTCAAACTCATCTTCCAAATACCATCACTTATGACATGTTTCAATCCATGGCCTATGATGTTCATCGTGCTAATGCCAATATGGCTGTTTTTGCGGAAAGGAATAAATTATGGTCTGAAGATTTACGTCAAGGCATACGAGGTTTATATCAATTGAATATCCTGCAAAACCCCGCCTATGCCGAGATGGATATTCCGCAATGCCAAACCCAGCCTTATACCTTGCCCGATTTCATTCCACCGATGCCACCTCACTCGATTTCCAACAAATGCCACATTCTTTTGGATTTCAAACTAGTAGTGTAGGAGATTTTTCGACAGGTACTACGGCAGCTGCAACATCAGAATGGATTGGATCTGGATCGTTTGGCCATACCACGATGAGATGGGGAGGCACTTTTTCCGATATCACGAGAGAGATGAGCTCGATGGGACTAGATAGCTCGATACGGATGTCAACTTATTTTCAAGATCCATCCCAAGAATCGACCCGTTCTCAAGCTATGCCAAGTTCAAGCCACGTCGAGCTGAGTGATGAAGAGGAGTGATAATTTTTAAACATTCTATGGTTTTTGACATTGAAACAATTTTACTTATCATGCACGTTTTTTTTCTTTTTTCGTTAAATTTTAAGTTGTTTTGATCATAGTAGGATTTTATTTTAATACGATTTTCATGTTTTCATTTCATATTATGATACTACGCATCGTGTAGAATAATTTAGCGTTATAACATAATGAAAATGAACCAAAAATTGGAAGAAAACTTGTCACCTAGAAAAAACTAAGTTTTTTTTCAAGCAAAATCAACTCTGTCCGTGAACAGTAATGTTCGGATCGATCCGGCCTTTTACCGGATCGATCCGACGTGTGTTTACCGACCTGACAACATTACTGGTTCAGAGGCGGATCGATCCGGCCTTATCTCGGATCGATCCGGCAAGTACAAAAACGCGCTTAAAGTAGATCTTTTCTACTTTTGCTTGATGGATATATTTCTATAAAAGGAAAAGAGCAGCAGCCAAACATTTGCTCATTCTTTCCTTCATTCTATTTTCAATCTCTGTATCAAAAAAATGTCTAACCGATCATCTCCCTCGGTTAATAGTTACGAGCCGCATATGCCTGATGGTGTAGTTCCCGAAGGGCATGCCTCTTGCTTTCATAATGAAGTCCCGAGACATCTAAATTTTGTCCGTTCTCCTATTCTGATGGAGAAAGGCTTAAACACTGAAAAAATTGATCAGTGGGGACGTAATCTAATCCGAGGTTGCGGGTGGAAAAAGTTGATAAGGACTCCCAGAGGTCGAGTAAACATTTCGATAGTTAGAGATTTCTTTGCATCTCTCACTCAAATAACGACAGTAGCCTCATCTCAACTTATTACAGTTAGGGGCACCGTTATTTCGTTTTCACCAATCATCATAAATCAAATCTATCAAATTCCACCATGTACTTTTGATCGAAACCCACACTTCGAGTTTCTTTGGGAACTTGGGGATGCGTATAATGTTGTAAATCGTACTGCAGAAGCCTTTCAGTTCGTATTTCCGTTGTTTGATCATAACTATGATTCTTCAACTCTGGCTTTACCCCCTCATTTAAGGGCTTGGAAACGCTTCATTAATTCTCGAATCTATCCAACTAGAGATTTTTATGGGGTTACGGACGATGAGATGCTGCTGTTGTATGCATTGACTGTGGGAGCATACATTGATTGGGGAGTTTTGATTTTTAAGACTGCAATTAATTTTGCAGTAGAAAGGCGTAATAGGGGAAAACCGTTACCATTTGCCTAGGTTATCTCTCACCTTTGTATCCAACTGAATCACGTGCCTGAGTTTACTCCTGACGAGATTTTTCCATCTCGTGATTCTCGGTTAGGATTACTTCCGGTGGATACTCCCGGATGTTCATCTACGGTTTGATAATCAGTTAGAAGTTATGTTGTTAAGTTGGTAGTTGTTTAAATTAGTTGTTTAATCGTTTGTTGTTGTTTGTTACTTTTATTTATAGTTTGTAATAGTGTTTAATATATATGTCATTTTCTTTAATCAAAATAATATATGGTTGCTAAAAATAATAAATAATAATCAAAATCATATAAAATTTTAATTTTATTTGCAAATTACTTTTATTTTACTCACTGAACATCGGGACGATGTTAGTTCGTAAGTGGGGAGTGGAAGTAAGTTAGTAAATAAAAATTAAAATTTTCTTATATAAATCTATACTTAATTGCTCAATACTTAGTTTAATTTTTCTTGAAAAAAAATAACTAGATAATATATAATTAATATGAATAAAAACAATATAAATTGGTAAGAATAGATTTTAATTAAGTAAAATAAAGTAGATATATTATAATTATATTATATATGTCAATTTTAGATCTTTATAAGATTTTAAGTATATGTAACTATACATAAATATTATCAAGTAGGTTTCATATGAAATTTTAGCAAAAATACTTATATTTATAATAAATTTTTTAGAATAATTTTCTTTGTAAAACGAAATATGAATATGGAATCGGATTAGGAATGATGAGATTTTTGACATCACAAAAATTACCTCAACCTTGATTAGAGTGATCAAGACCTCACTCGAAATAGCCATTTTTGATCATAACCGACCCTTGGCTTATTTTGGTCTACATTTCCTGAAAATCCCACGAGTTTGTACGTACTTATGAAAGGAGATGATAGCACGAAGCTAAGGATGGTGTATGTTGAGGTGAAAAAAAAAAAAAAAAAAAAGAAGGACAAAGCACCAAATTTACAGAGAATTAATCAAATATCAGGTATCTTCCTTATCTTTGATCGACAGATATCGGTAGTAGCTTCCGATGATTTGAGTGCAGTAGGGTGTTATCTAGAAACGTCCTATATCACTATGAGGTATAAAGCTCCCGATAAAAATTGAATCATAAGATCTCAAGAATGATTACGAGTTTAAGGAAACCGGACTCGTAATTTTAGATCGAAAGAGTATTACTCCGATCAATCTTGATGAAGCAATGCTTGTAAATTTGATTTTCTACACACACTCACGCTTTTAGTTCTTAATATTGAAAAAGAAGAGAGAAAATCTGAAAAATTAGTTGGAAAAGGAGATATTATTAATCGAAACTGTTTTTGATCAAACGTGAAGGTGTAAGTACGTACGACTTGCCTCTTTCTATTTTTGATTTCTTTTTCTATCTTTTCGATTAACCAATGTCTTATCTAAAAAGTTTGAGCCATCTTGTCAATTACTTGACTTAGTCTTTGATTCCAAATATTTCATATAAGTTGAGATAGGAAAATAATTCTAGAATTTTAATTATATTTATTGAGTAAATTTTGTGAAATTTCATTTGAAAAATAGTTGATAAATAATTTATCAAAGTTATCTACACTTTTTATCTTATTAATTTCTAAGAAAGATATAATTAATATGTTTATAATATTGAAATGATATTTTACTAATTTAAAATTGTATCTACCACTTATATTATTTTTATCGTAATTTTTATATATTACCGCTTATTTTGCTCGAGGACGATCAAAGAGCTAAGTGGGGAGTAGTTGATGTATAACATTTATATGATAAAAATTACGATGTTTTATATACGTTATCGACTCTTTTTATATAAAATATAATAAAATATAACGATAATCTTATAAAATATTAATAGCTATGAATAAATCTAAATACTATAAAAATCTAGTAAAAATGATAAAAAGTTATAAATTTTGTACCGGGTTAATAACCGGAGTGTCGTGTCGATTCACGTGGGTATTTTTGGTATTTTACAGACCTTAGGTAAACCAAGACCCCAAGTGACGACCTTTTATGGAGTAAAATCATATCTTTTGAAGGAATAAAGGAATGCCACGAGATTTAAAGTTCAAAGGGATCAATGGTTCGTGACGCCGTATCAAGTTATATTTTCAACGAACAAATGGCCCAGTAAAAAGGCATTTTCTGAAAAAGAAGTCTTCATGGAAGTTATAGATCTCCTCAAGAGCTTTCCAACGCATCTTGAATTATGTCATTTGGAGATCCAGAGCTCAAGTTATGATTTTATCAAGTTTCGGATTAAGATTGAGAAAAAATCTATCCGGATCGATCCGGATTTACCTCGGATCGATCCGAGGAGACATCATGATTAGACCAGCATGTGGCCCTGCAGAGAATATCCTGGGATAATATTTTTTATTCCCGGATCGATCCGGCCCTTT
The DNA here is from genome assembly GCA_024500145.1 of Gentiana dahurica var. dahurica. Classification (NCBI taxonomy): domain Eukaryota; kingdom Viridiplantae; phylum Streptophyta; class Magnoliopsida; order Gentianales; family Gentianaceae; genus Gentiana; species Gentiana dahurica. The sequence continues at coordinate 44,500,828 of CM044904.1, forward strand.
CTCGGATCGATCCGGCAAGGGAAAATTTGCCTATAAATAGGGCGGCATTGCAGGCATAAAGGGTGTACCAAATATATCTCTTTTACCTTTTTTTAGTAGTAGTAGTATGTATATATATAGGCCTTAAGCCATAAATAAGTAGTATCGTTGTAATGCTCGAGAAATTACCGGAAGATCGATGTTGTTGAAGTTGTTGTAGCATCCGGAAGAATACATCTTCTGATTCAATCGTTGTAATCGGGTAAAATTTCTAAAGTATTTATGTTTATTATGTTTGTTTTTTATCTTTTAGTATAATGTTAGTAGGCTAAATCTAATAACTAGCCAAAGTTATGTAATCGTTTTATTTCGATCTTTTCGGTAAAGGAATGTTGTCTAAGTAAAATTGAATAAAATTGAGCTAATTGAATCTTTTTCTATTGATAAAGTTTGACTTGAAAGAATTCATAATCTAATTATGAATTGACGCCTCGTAATTAAGTTATGAACTCGTTAATAGAAAAACCGGAGGGTAAAAATTGGCCGAGTGAAAATGTGACAACGGAATCCAGTTTCCTATTCGGGGGCAGATTTGTCCTAAAAAGATAAATCTTATTAAAACTTGTACTCAAGATCGTTATAATGTTAACTCATCGGTTAATTGAAACTTAAACCGGAAAGTTGAATCGCCCGGCTTTGACAACCGGAGCCTTTTAATAAAATTGACCGTTTGACGAACGGAATGACTCCTTTTTATTCAAGGGTAGAATCGTACTCGGGACCTGTTCAGAAAAACCGTAACAGTTGTGGATTTGGACTGATGACAATGGACATATGACAATTTCGTACGCTAATGTGCGGAGGAATTGTTAACCTTAGGAGTGCACCGTTTCATTTACTCAATTAAACCTAATATAAAAAGAAAGATCGAGCACATTCCATTCACTGAAAAGATCGTATAAATCAATTATATAAACTTTGGCTAGTTCTCTAAAAATATATTTGGCATCTATATATTTATATCTATATATATATTTTGCAACTTATGCATATCTATATATATTTATATATCTATATATATTATATTAGAATAAATTTTAATTTATGCATTTATTTTATTTTAAGTTATTAGTTATCTGTGCTATAAAACTGAGATTTAGATTGAGTTAATAACAGCTCTTTGGTGTTTAACCACACTTAGAAGAATTACAAAGTTCCCTGAGGATACGATACTCGACTCACCATACTAGCACTACAGTTTGACCCGATACACTGTCGGTTAAGGACTGGTATTAGCACTAGAAAAGGCCACGTCACATTTGCGGAAACCACACAGGAGCCCGGACACTAGCTCGTAAATGCCGCTTGTTCGGGTATTATTGGTCAACTATACAAAACGACGCAAACGACTTGGTACTGAGGTGCAAGTCATGCCAGGTGCATGATAACTTGTCACACCGGCCAGCGCAGAACATGATTCCTTTGGTCTCTCTTTGGCCCTTTTATCAGTGGGGGGTAGACCTGGTTGGGCCTCTTCCCCGAGCTCCAGGTAACTTAAAATTTCTTGTTGTGGCTGTTGATTACTTTACTAAGTGGGTGGAGGCCGAGGCCTTGACCACCATCACCGCAAAGGCCATACAGAAATTTTTGTGGAAAAACATCGTCTGTCGCTTTGGGATACCCAAGATCCTCATGTCGGACAATGGAACACAGTTTGAAGACAGGACAGTTAAGTCATGGTGCGCCAAAGTCCAACATTTCACCTCTGTCGGCTATCCTCAGGCCAATGGCCAGGTAGAGCAGACCAACAGGCAGCTCAAGTTTGGGTTGAAGAAGAGACTGGAAGAAGAGGGACAGGCATGGGTCGAGCATTTGCCTAACATCCTGTGGGCGTACAGAACTACCCCAAACTCGGCTACAGGAGAAACTCCTTTTGCTTTAGCTTATGGATGTGAAGCAGTCATTCCGGCCGAAATAGGGCTCCCCTCCCCGAGGACCGAGCTCCACACGGTCACGGACCAGGACACCGAGCTCAGACATGCCAAGGACAACTTGGAAGAAGCCAGGGAAGTGGCCTATATCCGGATGGCAAGATACAAACAGAGAATATCCCAATACTATAATTCTAAGGTTAAGCATTCCTACTTCAGAGAAGGAGACTTGGTACTAAGGAAGAACGAGGTCAGCAAGCAGGGTCCCCAGGGAAAGCTTAACCCGAATTGGGAAGGCCCGTACAGAGTGGTTAAAGTTCATGGAAAAGGTGCTTACCAGTTAGCTAACACGAATGGCCAGACCGTACCAAGAAGCTGGAATGCCAGCAACCTTAGAAAGTTTTATGCCTAAAACGAATCCAGGCTCGATTCTATCTTTCCATTTTATGTTGTCTTTTTCAATAAAAGTGTTATCAAACACCTTTGAGCTCTAATAAATATATGATTCTTTCATGTTATGTATTGTTATATTATGTACTGTGATTGGATTTTTGTTAACTGAGTCCTGCAAGTCAGACTCAGAAAGTTTGAGTACCACAAGCTTCCCGAGTCCTCAAGTCAGGACAGGGTTTTAACTGAGTCAGGTCATACTCAGAAGGTTTGCAAAAGTCAAACCTCCTCAGTCTGCAGGTCAGGCCAGAATTTAACTGAGTCCTGCAAGTCAGACTCAGAAAGTTTGAGTACCACAAGCTTCCCGAGTCCTCAAGTCAGGACAGGGTTTTAACCGAGTCAGGTCATACTCAGAGGGTTTGCAAAAGTCAAACCTCCTCAGTCTGCAGGTCAGACCAGAATTTAACTGAGTCCTGCAAGTCAGACTCAGAAAGTTTTAATACCACAAGCTTCCCGAGTCCTCAAGTCAGGACAGGGTTTTAACCGAGTCAGGTCATACTCAGAGGGTTTGCAAAAGTCAAACCTCCTCAGTCTGCAGGTCAGGCCAGAATTTAACTGAGTCCTGCAAGTCAGACTCAGAAAGCTTGAATACCACAAGCTTCCCGAGTCCTCAAGTCAGGACAGGGTTTTAACTGAGTCAGGTCATACTCAGAAGGTTTGCAAAAGTCAAACCTCCTAAGTCTGCAGGTCAGGCCAGAATTTAACTGAGTCCTGCAAGTCAGACTCAGAAAGCTTGAATACCACAAGCTTCCCGAGTCCTCAAGCCAGGACAGAGTTTTAACCGAGCCAGGTTATACTCAAAAGGTTAAAGACTTAGTCAAACCTCCTGAGTCCGCAGGTCAGGACAAAGTTTTATCAAGACTTAGTATGTCATCCAAACCGTCAGTAATGCAAGCCATACTGGGGGGAAGGGGGCATCCATAAGACAGAAGTCAAACCCAAAATAAACTAAGTAAAACCAAAGTACAAAACGTAGTGGGCAGGGCACCACAAAGTATGAATAAAGTACAAGTAAAACCAAAGTACAAAACGTAGTGGGCAGGGCACCACAAAGTATAAATAAAGTACATAAACTTGGACAACAAAAAAGTTTCAAAGTTTTCAGCAAAACAATAACAAGGATGAACAGTCAGGTCTGGGTTCTCGGATTCTGCTCTGTCGAAGATGGAGTAGGCACAGTACCCTGAGGAGTGGGACGACGTCGGGCGTATTTGGCACCAATGTCTTCGCCTGCTTTAAACTCGCTCAGCCGGGCATCATAGATCTGACCTGCTCCTTCCTTGTACATGGAACGATAATGCACAAGGTCAGAGAGAATCAACTCAGGACGTTGTTCCTTTGCCTCGTCCACACCCGTTGTATACCCATGTTGCATGACAGGGTTCAGCAAGACCTTCAGAGCTCCGGCTAGATGATCGGAGGACTTATACTCATGCACAACTCGGGCATCCCGAGCAGGAAGAGAAGCTTCCAGAGTAGTGAGTTCAGCCCGGACCTTGGCCAGCGCCTGCCCGAGCTAAGAGTTCTCCGCTACATACTCATCGTGCTTGGCCTGGAGTTCAGCAGTGCACTTGGTCCTAGTCTCGACCAGTTCCTTCTTCAGAGCTGCAATCTCCTGGTCCTTAGTCTTGGAGGCTTCTCTGTGCCTTTCACGACTCGCTCGGAGCTCCTCAATTGTTCCCTGCAGAGCCTCCTTGCTTGCCGCAGACTCAGCAAGGCGATCCAGGAACTCCTGACCGACCTGAGCTCCCTGCAAAGGCCAAAGAAAAAGTCAAGAGGAAGAAAGACAAACAAGAAAGACAGACATATTTATTCAAGAGCTTACCACTGCAGCAAGGTCTTGGTCCGACAGCTCGTACAACCGATTATGTCCTGGGAAAGGTTGCTCCTCAGGAGAGTCTTCGACATTCTCAACGGTCTGCCGACCCGCTTTCCTTTTCTTGGATCGACTCTTCCGACCAGAGGGAGAGACTATCTTCTTCTTCCGGCTAGGCTCGATCGCATCCTCTCTTGTCTCCTGATCTTCATCCACATTTATCCTCTCCACTTCCCCAGATGAGTCATCTGGTTGTCTGGACAGGAGGTGGGCTGAGGTAGGGGTCAGGACAGTCCCAGCAGCTCGGAGATGCCCCGGCTCCATACTTTCCTGCTGCTCAGACTCCTGGTTAGGCTCTTCAAGGTTAAAAGGAGGAATCACTTCGTCATTCACATCCTCCAAGAGATCAGCGAAGGAAGACACTGCCAGAATAAGTAATAAGAAATGTTAAAAGACATTTTGCAAATAGTAAAGTACGGCAAGGAATAGACATTAAAGCCCTACATATCTTGTACTCTTCCTTATCTAACTCCTTGTACGGGTCAGGACCCGCAGTAGGCAACTGGGCAGCCAAGATCATCTCAGAAGAGTACTTTTTCTCTCTGATATAAACCCCACTTTTGCGAATGTCGTCTAGCAGTTTCTGATCCACGTCAGTTGGTCGCGGATCGCTGTCCAGGTCAGAGGAGTTCCACCTGCCCAGGTTCCGAGTCACCTCTGGACATACGAAGAAGAATCTGGTCTTCCAACCTTTATATGAGGTATCTCCTGGCTCCGTAAATTGAACGTCAGGCATGAAATCCCCCCGACGAGGGAAGCAGTAGTACCCAGCCTGCCCAGGCACTTGTTTGCACTGAAAGAACAGTCGAAATGTTTGAACTTTGAAGGGGATGCAGGCACATCTACACCAAATGGCAAAACCCACTATTGCCCTTATTCCGTTGGGCACGATCTGGGCCAACCCTAGGTCGTAATGCTCCAGGACAGACAAAATGGCCAGGCAGATAGGGAACCGTAAACCACATAAAAGCTGCTCCCTATACACAGCGCAGTACCCTGCCGGAGCTTGATAAGCGTAAACACCGGGAGCCGGGATAATGGGTTTGAAAAGTGGATTTGTTAGGTTGTATTGTTTACAGATGCGGGTCAAATCTGTGAGAGTTATTTTGGTATCGATGCCATGGCAGGCTGCCTGTGATTTCAGAGCCATAAAGGCTTTAAGGGAAAGGACGAATCTAGAAGATGAGGAAGAAGGGGGAGGATTGAAAGAAGAAAGAGCAGGTCTCTCGATATTGACCCCGGTAGTGGTGATTTCTTCCTCCAATTCCAGCTCTGACTCAAATAACGCCTCAATAGAACTATCAGTAAGAATTATAGGCTCGCTCATTAACAACGAGAAAAAACTTAGAAGAATAAGAAAAGAAAGAAAGCTTACTTGAGAAATAAAAGAAATGGAAGGATTGAATGGCAACCGTCCCGACTTCACACTTGATTTAAAGAGTAACGTCTGAAAGGATTGATGAGACTAGGAGTTATAAAACCCCAAAAAGAAGCCTTGGAATAACCGCCCCATTATTGTGTCACGACGCTTCGTTTCTCGCACTCAATGCGGCAGTCTAAACGGTAGCAAGGACACGTGTCATGGTAGGCATGTTATCTTGGAGCGTCCGAATTGATCTCAGGTCTACCCAGCTCCTAGGTAGTCTGGCCAGACCTGGGGGGCTTATGACGATGGTGAAAATAGACCTGGCCACGTGTCACTCTTATAACATCCCAAGATTGTGAGAGAAAGATAAGAGGGAAGCATTTACGGCCAGGAGCCCCACACCAGTAAGACCCTACCCCATGAGGGAGGTCTGTACATGACCCTCCCGACTACCGCACTGCAGTGCAGCTGGTCTAGTTTGGAGGCAGGATATGCAGATCAGGTCGAGCTGGCCTGAGGAGCCCATCGAAGGCCGACTGGCTCTTTCCTTAAGTGATAAACAACGTATGTGCCAATATTATAGGAGAATTCCTGGATTACCGGAAGAAAATCCCGTAATTGGAATATAATCATAATTATCTTTTGCTAGGGATAGACACGTGATGATCCTTAGGGTTTAAGGATGATACGACTTGTTTGACAAGAAAAGGGGTAAGACGCCTCCCTATATAAACAACCCTAAGGAACTACGAAGGACTTGATTCCAATTTAACTATTGGATACGTAGGCAACTTGAGAGAAACTAACTCTCAGGCTCAGTCTTAGTCATACCAAATCACGATCCCCATTGTTTCTGTTCTTGTTTGAATCGTCCTAGAGGTTGTTTGGACCCGTAGGTGATATTCGACTTCATCAGTGTACTCTGATTAAGTCAATAATAATCAGATGAAAACTAGAGTACTGATATTTGAAGAAGAGAAAAATCTCAGTTAATGCTCCAAGTCAGTTAGGAAACTGATAAGTGAAAAACTCAGTATAAAACTGATAAGGAAACCCAGTTTTATATATCAGTCATCCATCAAACTGATCGTACAGTCGAACGTTGTAAAGGAAGCAATTTTTTTGGATGAACTACTGACAAATCGAACTGTCATAAAATATAGCCGTTGCATGATTCAAGCAGGATGAACGTTGAATGAACCCTTATAAATAGATTACTTCTACGACATCATAAAAAGAGTGTGCAGGTATGTGATAACTAAGCAAGAAAATTAAAAAGAATCTATCTAGTGAAGAAAGATCAAATTGAAGGGGAAAGCCAAATTCATAGGAATACCTGCTAAGTGTTTAATTGCAAGATCAAGAAATTTCTTCAAAGTGTTCAAGCATATTCAAGAAGATTCAAGATCTTTCATTTAAAGAAATACAGAGCCGTGCTTAAATTAATCATCCGGAAGAAAAGCTCAAATCACGGTTGAATCATAGTTATTGATTCAAAGTCTCAACTTTGATTTTATCAAAGGTTTAGACTGTGAAACACCAAGAAGGTGTGAAGGATAGTTGAGTGCAGTCAGGAAGACTGTGGTTGTCATGAGCTGGTGAAGAGGCAATTCTACCCTCCAAGGACCAGTGGTTCGAACAGTTGAAGAGCAGCAATCCTACCTGTTCTACAAGTGTTTAGATAGTGAAGCTAGGGATTAGTCAAGGACTATCGATTCAGAACTTTTTGTAACCAGGCCATCTCAAAGAAGTTCTTGTGGAATTTTCCTCCGTATCACAGGGGAAGAGAGGATTGACAGGATTACACCACCTGGAACCTCTATAAATTTTGTCTATTTACTTTACGCATTCACTTACTTTATTATAGTTATATTTATGTGGTTTTCATACTGAAACTAAGTTAACTAGTTTTTAAAGGCTAATATTTATCCGCTGCCAGTTAACAAGACTAAATATAAGTCAGGATTGACTTATACTCGATTGAGCTAACTGAACTCCGCACAAGTTAAGGGACAGGAACAAAACTGAACTGCAGATCGGTTCGAGTTTCGGAGAAACTCAGTTCCTGGGGCTTTTCCAACTTAGGATAAGTTTTTGGTGACAAGTTTATTCACCCCACCCTCTATACTTGTGTTAGCCTTACCAAGGGACCAACACACTTGTTTGATGGCCTCTAACAAAGAAAGATTGATTTCCATTTTCTTAAAAATGTCCAACATGGCCTTTTCATCCTCTTATTTCTTCCCCTTGGCCAACCTGCTTGGAAAATGTGGAGGGATAACAACATTTGATTCTTTTTCCTTGGTTTTGGGCTCAGTCCGCTCATCAAAATTGCTTTCTTGGAATTATCCTCCACATGCACTTTCTCAGCTACTTTCTCTCGGGTAGGCTCATACAGTTCTTTAATAATTTGCAAAACAACTGCATTAACATTCTCTCTTGGATTCACCACTTGGGAAGGAAGCTTCCCTTGACCGTCCTTCAATTGGTTTACATCTGCTGCCAAATAAGACATTTGAATCACAAGATTTCTCACTCCCGCTCTCGACTCGCCTTAAACCTGTTGATTCTCTGGGCGAAGATTTTGATGAAGCTTCTGATTTTCTTGTTGATAGGTTTGCATACGTTGCTTCATAGTTTGTTGGAGGAACTTGTCATAGATTTCATCATATCCTCCATTGAGAAATTGGTAGGAGCTGGGGCTTAGGCCCTTTGCACAATTTGTGTTTGGGCTCCTTGTGTTTTGTCGTTCTTTGGGTAGGGATCATACCACCTCTGTTGTTGCTGCCCTTGGTAACCACCTACAAGTTTTACCTGTTCAGTTCCATCTTCTTATAGAGTTGGACACATGTCACCTGGGTGTCAAACTGTGCTGGAAATTCCACATTCCTGGGCTTGCTGAACTTGTTTAGTCGCCATCTTTTCCACTATATAGGTCAATGTATCCAACCTATGATCAATTGTAGACATCCTAGTTCCATTCACTAGCCTAGGCGTATCCCGCCAAGTGCCATATTTTTGCGTGTTGGATGCCATATTCTCAATTAATATGCAAGCATGTTCACACGTTTGATTCACAAACGCTCCCCCACTCACCGCATCAATAATGGTTCATTCATTGTTCAATAATCCCTCAGAGAAATACTAAATCAATAGTTGTTCGTGAATATGATGCTGAGGACAACTGGAACATAACTTCTTCAATCTCTCCAGTAATGAATAAAGGTGTCTTTCCGGTTCTGTCAAATTCCTCAAATATCTTTCCTTATGTTGGCAGCACGGGATTCGGAAAAAATCTTTCCAATTTTTTTGATCTCATGGCATTCAATGTGGTGATGGAAAATGAAGGTATGGAGTAGAAACAATCTCTAGCTCCGCCTTCTAGTGTCAATGCAAAGGTTCGTAGCTTCATTTCATCTTCTCTGATACCTTGCATTCTTTGAGTGGTTCAGGACAACCGATGTTCTCTCGGATGTTTATCACGGTCCTCACCTATCTGTCGATGAAATTTGGGCAATGAATGGATCACCGAGGACTTGAGATCAAAAGGTTGGTCGTTCTCTGGGAATGAAATGCATAACAGATTATGGTCTACATCAGGGGCGGCCATTTCTCGAAGTTTTCTTTCAGGCCTTCATTCAGGAGGTACCTGAACATTGTTCTGATTCAGATTATTCTGATTCCGATTGTGATTTTGCATTTGATTTTCTGCCATTTCTTCTGATTATGTTTCCGAAAATACTTCTTCTCTAGATGATGAATTTGCTATAGAAACAACTTGAGCTAAACCGAGGGAACACATTGAAGGGGTAAGTTGCCTTTTAGCTTCTTTTGTCTGCTTAGTGAGCTTCTTGGATGTCTTCTTTATTTCTGGATCAAATATTAGTTCACCTGTTCTAGAGGACCTAGGCATAAACTCAAACAATTAGTGCAGGAAGTTCCAAAAAGAAATAAATTCACCGTTCCCCGGCAACGGCGCCAAAATTTGGTGTGTCGTTAACCCAGCAAAAATATATCTCTTTTCACTCTATAACTAGTATTGGGCATGTAGGGGTCGAACCCACAGAGAACGGGTGATTATTTCAGTTTGGAGCAGATAAAATAATAGGAGCAATTGAGATAATATAATTAACAAGTAACACGTAAAATAAATGGTGGTAGTAGCGGTAACAGAATAAAAATGACAGAAATAATATTTAGGTATCAAATAAGATAAAAGGTTCCAGCTAAAGTATTTATTTCCACCCCGATTTACTTGATTGATCATTGACGCAAGAATGACTCACTAATTTCTTGATAAATTGGCTATAGCCACCGACAACCTCTGAGCGACCAATCTCTCATAAAGCCATCTCAAATTGTTGTTGACGATGTCATAACAAATTTCATAGTGCGCCAGGTATGGAAATTAAGGTTATCCTAAGAAAACAAATAGCAATTAAGGCTACCAAACAAACGGATAAATGTCAAAAAAATATCACACAAACAAATTGAGGTGTAGGTGTATCCTCGATTGAGCTTTTCTCGATGGACCCATCATCATTTATTCGTTAAGAGGATCCGATGCGAGTGCTCTTATGTAAAAGAATTCGCATTAGATCCTCTTAACGAATTCTCTTTTTTACAGTTTTAAAATACACCTTTTTCTAACTTAAAGAATCTCTATCCAAAATGAAATGTATGAAATTCTCTATATTACATAAATGCGGTAGATACAAAGAAAAATTTAAAGAATATGTAAGAATGCGGCAGTGTAAAGGAAATTTTATTAGATTTGTAGTTTACAATAATAATAGAGTATATGCTGCAGTTTTTTTTTTTGTATTTTTAATTAATTATTTTGCACAACCAAATTTAATAGAAAAACAACAAATCCTATTGTAGTGCCCGCAAACATTCAACAACAGATCTGAAAACAACCAAATTTAATACAAAACGACAAATCCTATTGTCACGCCGACAAATTTTAGCAACAGATCCGAAAACAAGCAAATTTAATACATAATCAGCAAATTTCAATGTCATTCCCACAGAGAGCTAAGACACAATCTCATGTTTGTGTTCACGTATTATTGACAGGGCCGGTTCTGGAATTTTTTGGGTCTTAGCGACTTCACCGAAAGGGGCATTTTAGTTCAAAGATTTCAATTTTTTCGAAAACATAGTCACAAAATATTATTTCAACATTACGCTTCTAAAATATGTGGATACAAAATTCAAGTTCATTGATGTTAGATATAATTTCATATATTGTTAAAGTTTGCATTTGGGTTGTCGTAAACAATGGGGTTCGATATGCCCGGTAAGGTCGCGGGGGATCGAGGGGACAGCGCCAACTCGTGGGAGTTCGGGGGCATTGCTCCCAAAAGCTAAATACCCTTAGATGAATGGATGCATCTATGAAATTGAATTGATTAATCTGAGTAATTACAAATTTAGGCCTATAATTTGGGTCTTTATCAATTCAAGTAATTTTTTAACACATTATATTAGTGGGCCTATAATTTATGCCTTTATCAATTCATTGGAACTATTCTACCATTAGATAAGTGATTAATGCTTATTTCAATCATTGAAAAATCCTTACTTTTATCTTTTGCAGATATTTTGTACAAAAACCATGTTTTTGTGTATGTTTTCGATTGAAGAATTTTTTGATTTTACGCTTTTATCTTTCCTTGAAGTGCTTGCAATCTTGGTTTGGTGACTTCCTTTCTTTAATTTGAGAGTTAATTTCAAAGTTATGGAATTCTGTGGTGACAATATGAGTTTCACAGCCATTGAAGGCTAATATTTTTGTGTAGCCAAATTGATATATAGTGACAGTGTTTTATCTTCAATAGTAGATTGAGAATGACGATTCTTATTGCAAGTATCTTGTGTTATATGATTTTGTTTGCTTGATCTCATTTCATGTTTGTGTCAGTTCCGCAACCTAACACTTGCACACACACACCCACATAGATATGGTCGAGAGAAAATTATTTTTTTGGGAAAAGGGCAAAGGAACCGATAGGTAAAATTGACCTTAACTGGGATTCTATTTCGTATTGGATTGAGTAGTTAATTCTATGCAACCGAGAGATTGATCATGTTAATCCAGTAGAATCTCATCGAGGTGAGGACGTGAGAGAGGCATAGAGTGGTTATAGAGCACCTAACAGGGATAATCACTATATTAGAAGGGTAGTATCTCAAATCTTTTGCCGGTTATTTTCAACCCGTAGGCCAAGAAATACAACAACCCATTGATCCGATACGCTGTAAAATAAGTATAAAAAAAATGATGTAAAGTTGAATTTTATTGACAATGAATAAGAAGTACAAAACATATACATCATCAGCGCAAGAGCTTAGGGCTAAACTGTTGCTAAACTAATTATAGTAAATGATGTATCCGATTCTGAATTAATTTCTTTAACAAATCTCTACTCCAATGTGAAATGCATTCGCTCGTTGATCTCATCAAGTTTTTTGCTTCATAATGATTTTCAATTCCATGGGACTTTTTTTCCTCTATTTTAATAGGTATTAGGAAGGGCTAGATATCTTGCATACCTGCCCGTTCTTTTACCAGTAATGGACAGTTTTGATGATCTACTAAATGACTTAGCAGACCAGCCAGACACAGGGTCAGCTGCAGCTGAGGCATCTAATGAAGAGCATGCACCAGTTAATCAGGCACCTGAACCCACACAATTAAGAAGATCCACAAGATCAAGGAAATCACCAACCTTTTATCAAGGAGGTGCTCATACTGTTCAGCAAACCCCACACCTCCTGAGTGAAGTCATGAGCCTGGACAATCTCTCAACAAATTATGCCAGATTTATAATGCTATTGATTTTATTAAAGAGCCTAAAACTTACAATCAATCCATCAAGCATGATGAATGGAAAGACTCAATGCAAAAGGAGATTGAAGCTCTAAAAAAGAGTCATAAATGGGAGATAGTTGATCCGCCCCCGGACAAGAAACTTATTTGGTGCAATTGGGTATACTGAATCTAATACAATCACGATGGTTCAGGAGAGAGATACAAAGCTAGACTAGTAGCAAAAGGCTACACTCAAACATATGGCATTGATTATCAAGAAACCTTCTCTTCTGTTGTCAAGATTACTATAGTTAGAATTTTACTTAGAGAATCAACAACCAATAATTGGCATCTACATCGGATGGATGTCAACACTACATTCTTACATGGAGACTTGCATGAAGAAGTATACATGCAATTTCAACCAGGTTGCGCAGCAACTAAACCAAATCAAGTTTTCACGTTAACCAAATCACTGTATGGCCTTAAGCAAGCCAGTAGACAATGAAACCGCAAGTTAACTGAGTTTTTAGAAGCTCAAGGATTCATTTAGTCTAAGAATGACCATATTTTATTCACAAAAGGATCATGACATTCTTTTATTGCATTGCTGGTCTATGTAGATGACTTTTTAGCAACAAGCCACAGTGAGCAGTTAATTCAGTAGGTCAAGGATGCCTTACATCAGCAATTAACTATCAAGGATCTTATAAAATTGAGATATTTCCTAGGCATTGAAGCTACCGGAACTCCTGTTGGCAAATCAATTCTCAAAGATATTACACTCTTAATCTCCTAGAAGAATATATAATTTTGAGAGCAAAACCTACCAAGACACATATGGAGTCCAGTCAAACTTTACAGCATGGTGATTCACCACTTTTGGAAGATAAAACCGCTTACAGATCATTAGTAGGCAAACTTATCTATCTTACTTTTACCAAACCATATATTGCCTTTGCAGTTCATCAGCCTAGTCAATTTCTAGACACATTTACTGAAAATCATATGAAGGCATCACACAGACTGCGGAGGTATTTGAAAGCCAACCATGGTCAAGGAATCTTGTTTCCAGCAAACATTGATCTTGTACTCAAAGGATTTACAGACAGTGATTGGGCTGGATGTCCTGAAACAAGAAAATCAATATCCGGCTACATGATGTCCATGGAGATGCACCAATCTCTTGGAAGGCAAAAAAACAAACTACTATAGCAAGTAGTTTTTTAGAGGCTGAATATAGGGCTATGGCAAATGCAGTTTGTGAAATTCAATGGCTCATTTACATTCTTCAAGATCTGAAAATTCATGTCCAACCGCCTACAGTCTTATTTTGTGATAATGGCAGTGCCTTGCTCATTGCCCATAATTTTGTCTTCCGTGAAAGAACCGAACACATAGAGATTGATTGTCATGTTGTAAGAGACAAAGATAAATCTGGACTTGTCAAACTACTTGATCAACACAAAAGAACAAATAGAAGACATTCTCACCAATGCCTTGGATGCACCTATTTTCTCTTATCTTCTAGACAAACTAGGAATTTCAAAGATATTTCAGTGTTCCAGTAGCTGAAGGGAATGACGTGTGCAAGTTGTTCACGTACCACTCTTTGCTTGAGGGGGTGTTACAGTATAGAGGTTGAAGGGAATACTAAGTGCAATCAGGTGATACACTCTACAGATAGTATGCAGACACAACAGTCTGCTGACAGTATGAAGACACAGCAGACTGCTGAGTAATCTAGTGTAGTGTAATGTAGAAAGTGGTTATTCAATAATAGTTTGTTGTAACCGCTTGTAACTTGCTTCAAAGCGATTCATGAGGTGTATGAAGTTATAAATACCTCATGATCAGCTACATTGTAAACATAACTTGTCACTTTCGGTTCATCAATAATATTCCACATTTTACTTCCATTTTATTATTCTACAAACTTCATCACCGTGTGCCTTGTTTTATCCTAAAAGTATTTTACCGTATATTTTATTTTGAAAGAGGTTCTTATGATTTACTATTTTGAATTTGAGAAACAAGTTTCCTTATAGTTTTGTAATTGTTGTATTTAATTTTCAAACTTCTCTTACGCCAAATGTGATAAACCATTTTGTTTACTTGTGTTTATCCTTCACTATCTTCTGTAAAATATTTTTTGAACTAGTTAACCATTTTGTTCTCAATAATGCATTATTTTAAGTGTGCATCTCTGTGTTTGGTCAAATCTCTAATCTTTTTATAATAATCTATTTTGGGCATATGCACAGCCAGTCTAGTATGGACTTGTGAATTTTTGTTTCAGGATAGGATAGTCGTTTACCGAGTTTCTTTCTAATAACTTCATCTAATTTCAGCTTCTATCAAGTTGGCACTCTCAAGTTCTTGGCAATCTTTTCTTTTCAACAAGACTTCTCTGGAGGCTTGAGTCGGCTACTCAAACCATCTTCATAAATCTTTTGAGAATATGAGTTATCTTTTTAACCAGATTTCACCAGACCTTTCTAAGGTTTCCCTTTGTTTTATTTTATACTCATGGGTCTCCTTCAATGCAAAATTTCTTCTAAGTGCTTCACCTTCATTTTGTATTCACATGAAGATTTCCAGTACCTTCTTTTACATCCTTCAAGACTAATAATTATTCTTTATTATAACCTGAAGAGCCCTGGTAAAAACTTTTATCCTTCCCTTTTGTTTTTCTCTCAAGTTGTTGTACTTATTGGGTGCCCAAGTTTGCTTTTTCAACCATTGTTGTTATGCAATCTTTTTCAGGATTCTTGTTGTTTGAAACACTTTCAAAAATCTGATCAATAACTAAAGTTTCAAACTGATCATTTTAAGTCCAAACGTTTTTTTTTTTTCTATTTTGGATGATCCTGAGTTCGGGGTTTGACAACTCTTATTTTGGGTTTAATCTCCAGATACCCTTGTAAATGCTCTTCACCTTTTCTTTCAATCCGATAAGAGTTCTTCACAAATCACCTTGCTTTAGAAGATGCCAATTCTATTAAAGAATCTCATCTTCAAGGTGATATCTAAATTTTGATACTCATCTTTAGCATTTTGAATCAATGCCCCATCTTTCAATTTTGAATCAACTTCGAAACTTTTTTTTTCTCAAGAGCTCCTGCTCAAGTTCATGTTGATGTGCCAATCAACCACTTAATCTTTTCAGAGTGAGACTTTACCCAATATGAGAACCATCTGTTTGGCGTTCAGTGGAGTCATGCACCTTACACTTCTTTATTTTTTCTTGGTTTCAAATCAAACATATTATTTATTGTAAGAGTTTTACACTCTCTTTCTACCTTACCTAGTTGTGTTACTTCCCCCGTGTATAACTTTTCATCTTATAATTGTTATGGCCAAACAACCCTTGTTGTCAATCTTTTCAGAATTGGTTATATAAAAAAAAACTCGGTTCATCAAAAGTTTGTTTCGGTGTTACCACTCATACAAGATCAAGTGACTTTTCTTTCTTTATATATGAGATCTTTCAAACTTCGTAAATGCATTATCTTTTGCAGTTCCTACTTCAAGTAGTGTGTGGATGTTGTCTCCTACCTTTCAACCGGTAATTTTTTTTCTTTCATAAAGTAATTCACCGTGTCTTTTGTCCTTTTAAAGTAATTTCTTTTAAATCTATGTGTTATAATTGAAGAAATAAAAATTTGTTTAAAACATTATTGGTTGCAACCAAAGGATTGTGTGAGACTGGGCTTGACTCCCTTAGAATATGAACCTACTCCTATTAAACTTATGGTAGATACATTCAACAACCGAATTTAATTCAAACACGCAAGCAATTTGATGAAATCTAACATACCAGTGACATGAAACTTGCTTGAGTCCCGAGATTGATTTCTTTATTTTGCAAAGCATATTCTTTGCTTCACTAAATGCAAAGATTTCTGGAAGCACCAAATCATTGTTTCATCAATGTCACCTCCGAGAAACATTTTCTTTACATTCATCTAATTTATATCATAATTCATATGAGCAAATAGAGCTATAAATATCCTGAAAGAGCCTTTCATAGAAACCGAAGAGAAAGCCTTTTGTAATCAATGCTTCCTTTTGAGTAAAACCCTTGGCGACAAGATAAACCTTATATATTTTCACATTACCATCTGAATCTCTCTTGGTCTTATATGTCCATTTACAACCAATGGGTTTCGATCCTTCCGCACTGGTATAGGATTTCGAAGGTCATAGTCCTCATGGACTTCATCTTATTTTGCATCACCTTCATCCACTTATGAGAGTTGAAGATTTGCATGAATTGGGAAACGGTAACCGGACCGTCCTCACTAATGCAAGGATATTTAAGCTCAAAAGATAAACAATATAATCATCCTAAATTGTTGATCTCATCTCTATAGTGCTTAAGTTGTGGTGTCACTAATTCCTCGCGTGGTACCTCATATGCTCATGTTTCTCACGTATAGGTTCTTGAGGATGTTGAAGTTGTCTAATAGAATATTCAAAAATACAGAATGCAGAAAATCTATTTCATAGAGTACAATATCCTAAGTCTTCTGAATGAGAAACCCAATACAAAAGATTACAAAGTTGAATTGGCATTGGAGAAACCGTATAAGCAAGTCAAATGACTTACAATACAAACGACACTTTTCCCACACCTATCAATCTGTCGGTATATATGTTGATTTAATTAGCTGCTTAAGAGTTTGAGGGGTTCCTTTCAATAAGTAAAAGAAGAGTTTGAGGCGTTCAGTGTTTGGAGATGCCATCCAACTTGTTTTCGATAAAGTAGTTTATAAGAAATATACTTCTAAAAAAGGACTCTTTCTTTTCAATTAAATAATTTACATGATTTCACCGTAATAAATAGATATCAAATCACCATTGCTAATCTCACAAGCATTTCACATCATACAATTAAGTAACAAAAATATCAATTTCAGAGACCCAATGGCTTCAAGGATGCACTGCTTTCTGCTCATTGTTTTCATGGCAGGTTCGTTTAAACTCTTTCTTCTCTTCCATATATTCAATTTTTTATTTATTTTAAATCTCTGTTTTCCTGACAGTTTGAAATTTGAATAGAGGTTGCAACAAAAGATTTGATAATTCTTTCTTTTTTTTAATTTCTTTTTTGGAGGAAGGGGAGGGGATTTAAGTTTCTTTATATTGGGTTACTATAATCTTTCAGGATACATAATGTTATCTCAAGTTGGGATTAACGCAGTTGAAGGCCCTGCAAGAAAATTGGCTCAAAGCAATTTCACTCGGGTAAGAAAGCTCCTCGACGCGGACCCAATCCCGCTCGAGGACACAAACGCAGCCCCAAACCCGATTCGCCTCTGTATGAGCTCTCGACCGGATGGAACATGCTTCACCACGGCTTATGATTGCCCATTTGATTGCACCTGCACCATGCTTCCTAACAGGATAAAGAAATGCGCTTATTTCTTGGATGTACCTGAAAATGATTCAGACACAGATATAGAGACAGACGCAGACACAGACACAAACTGAAACATAAAAATGTGTTACAATATAATTTTACATTTTTGGGCATGGTGTATACGTAATTGATTTAATTGAGTCACAAAACAATCAAGTGTATAATAGTGTATTATGACACTTGTTGTGTTTCGATGTGTGTGCCGTAACACATTTTTACATAATTGATTGTTTTGTGGCTCATGTTTTATATAAATTGGTTATACGTCATGATCGGTTATGTAAAATATGTGTTTCATGTATTACTATGACACAATTGTTTATGTCATCAATCCTGATGGTTACTTTACAAATTGTAGGGTTTGTTATATTAATAAGTAAACGTAACACAATATCATATCTAAAGTGTTTTTTTTATTTTTATCATGAATGCAATGCAGTGACGGTGTCTTTTCTGTTTAAAGTTGGATTGTGAGTGAGGGATATCCTTTCTTTCTTTATATTTTTTTTAGACATATCCAATAAGGCCTTTTTTTACGGAAAATTGGAAATTCTATTGCAAAAATCAAAAGAAATTTACAATAGTGGGCTTCACTATGGAAATAGCCGAACTCAATACAGAAGACAAACTCTGTGGAGGGCAAAAATAAAACTCCAATAAACAAGAACAACCTCCCCACCCCCCAAAAAAAAATAAATAAATAAATAAACCAACAATCCTCAACCAGTGTCAATAGTCGGTAACCACCAGTTCGTCTGGTGTCTTTCTTCTTGCAAGCGGGACGTACTGTGTACAACTACATCGATTCTGAATTCAAAGAATTTGAGTGGTACGTTTCAGATGGAAAAGATAAGGTGCCAGTGGCGGTGATTTCTATTTGGGGATGTAATGTTGTGACTATACATGGGCCCATTTTGGCGGATTATTTATTCTTGGGCCGGGCCCATTTCACAATCAGATAATAACAACGGGATTGGAGGAGCAGGGCCCCGCCAACCCCAGAGCGAGATTAATGTCTCCGGACGGAACGCCTTCTGGACTAACTGAGCAAAACGATCTCTGGGCAGAACGGTCGGGGAACCGCCAGAAAACAGAGCTCATAAGACATAGCCGTTTACAACGTGGGTAGAGTCCCACGTCGATAGTGTCCAAGATAACCGGCGATAACTCCCCATTATGGTAGAGGAGGTTATCATCACAATCTGAAAGTATAAAAGGAAAAGCCTGAACTACGATGGGGACTTGATTCCGATTCTACGCTTCAATTGGATACGTAGGCAGCTCTCTCAAAAGAGTTCAGTCCAAGTTCATACAAAATTCTATCTGTTTCTATATTATTTTCCTAACTTGAATCAATTAATTACCCGATTACAATTTTGAGCAACATCTTTTGGCGCTAGAAGGAGGGCCCGATTTTAGTTAGTGAGTTTTTTTACAGAAAAAAAGGCAAAAAATCAGGGGAATTCGAAGAAGCATCAAAATCAATCGAAGTGGAAAATCAAACCAAAGAAAAGAACCCGGAAAGAAACGACCAAGAACCCGGTAATAAAACTCGGAAGAAGGACAAACCAAAGATATCAAATGCAATCGGGCAAATGCTGGTGGAAAATTTAGCAAATCTGAAAGGAGAAGAGATAAAGGCCATCTTCGATGAAGTTGTAAAAGCCAGAAATTTGGATGTCGAAGTTTCGGAAACACCTCTTCCTCATAATACGAGTAAGAAAGGAAAACATGAGGTAGAATCCAGCGTAAAGGTGTTTGTTATTCACCCAGGTGGTGATAACGCCAAAGCGGAGTTGGACGCTATTCTTAAGCCTAGGCAAGATGAGTTTAGGCTGGTGTCTCCTTTTACTGAGGACATTGATGCATTTCCTTATCCTCCCGGATTTAAGATTCCTAAGATCCAGTCATATGGTGGCACTAAGGATCCATATGATCATATGCATCAATATATCCAGCATATGAGCCTGTACAATGCACCAGAAAAGATGAAATGTAGGGCATTTGCAACTCTTCTCACAGGGAAGGCATGAGATTGGTTCAACAAGTTGAGCCCCAGATCCATATCGGACTTCCCCACTCTGACCAGAAAATTTATGCACGCGTTTATTGCTGCAAGGCCTTTCTAGAGAAACCGAACATATCTGCTGACCATCAGACAGAAAAGTGATGAAACTGTACTACATTTTATCAAAAGATTCTATGGAGAGTCATCCCAAATAATGGATTTGGATGACAAGTTCTTAGTGGCATCCTTCGTGGCAGGTCCGAAAGAAGGGCGGTTACATGCTAAACTAAGCAGTAAGAATCCGAGCACGATGGAAGAGTGTCTGGAAATTGCATACAGACATTGTCAAGGTGAAGAAGCAAACAGGGCTAAGAGAGAGGAATCCCATAGGGATTCTAAAAAAGGAAAAACTGATGATAAAGCTGGTAAGAAAAGAAAATCGGTTTGGGACAGAGTAACCGCTTCAATAACCGATAGGTTAGGGAAGAGAGGTGCTTTACAGGACAAAGACCTTATCCTCTAAACCGATCTCATGATCAAGTTCCGGTAATCATGGAGAAAAAATGAATCGCCAAGACTCCTCCTCCATTGAGGGGTCCAAGAGAGAAAATAGACGATACAAGATGGTGCAAATATCATAAGGACATTGGACATGACTCCGAGCGGTGCAGGGACACGATTAGAGACATAGATGCAGCCGCTATGGAAGGAAAGATTGATGAATGCATCGATGGAACGCACAGAGATAACCCCAGAGGAAGGAGGGAATATAGGAAATTCAACAACAATCAAGACAGATATAATCGGAGGAGACATAGAGATCTGTCTCCTGATGCTGATGGGCATAGAGAGAATGCCCCAATCAACACAGTAAATACGATTGTTGGAGGACCAGCAGGCATTAACAAGGCTGTCCAGCAAGAAAAAAGTCGTAGTGCAGGAAAAGAAGGAGAATCAAAGAAACAAAAAGTGATGGGAACCGTTCAATAAGGCCCAAAAGATGCACTACCAGCCGTTGTGAGCAACGAAGGACCGGTAGTAGAGGCGGTTATAAAAAAGAACTTGGTGAGAAGAATTTGTGTGGACACAGGCAGTGCAGTAAACGTGCTATATTATAGTGCATTTCATGCAATGAAATTGGCAGACTTAGAGTTGACTCATGTGTCAACTCCTCTCTTTGGCCTCACAGGACCTCCTTTTCATCCTGTGGGTATGCTAAAGTTATTAACAACTTTCGGACAAGGATCATGAAGCGAGAATCGATGGTCAATTATGTGGTGGTAAAAGCTTCATCGGCATACAATGTGATTTTAGGTAGACCGGTATTGATCGATCTCAGAGCAGTGGTATCCCCGGCACATAACAGGATGAAATTCCCGACATTCAAAGGAGAAGCTACTATTAAGGGAGATGTTGATGCTGCAAAGAATTGCTATACAACCACAATCAGTGGAAAGATCAAAGTGCAACAAGTGACAATGGAAGATCTCGTTCCAGGGGAAGAAAAAAGTTGGCGGACTAATGATCCAGTGGAGTCAGTAATGTTAGATGAAATTGATCCAGAATCCACGGTTAGTATATGATCATGGATACTGGCTGAGCAGAAGCAAATTCTGGTCGGGATCTTGAAAGATTACAAAGATGTGTTTGCCTGGAAAGCCGGCGATATGCCAGGACTGTCGACTGAGCTAGCTGTCCACAAGCTCAACATAGACCCAACCAAAAAACCAGTGAAGCAGAAGAAGAGGTCTTTTGCCCCAGAAAGGATACAGGCTGTCTAACAAGAGGTAGATAAGTTGTTGTAGGCCAACATGATTAAAGAAGTTATATATCCTAAATGGCTAGCAAATCCTGTGTTAGTCAAGAAGCCGGATGGCAGCTGGAGAATTTATGTGGATTTCACAAATCTAAACAAGGCATGCCCCAAAGATAGTTACACTTCCCCTAGAATTGATAGGCTAGTGCATTCCACAGTTGGATATGAAATTTTTGCTTTCCTAGATGCATAGAAGGGGTGTCATCAGATTATGATGTAAAAACCGCTTTTATTACTAAATTTTGTTCCAACTACTATGTGTCTATGCCTTTTGGATTAAAGAATGTAGGGGCTACATACCAAATGGCGGTCAATACAATTTTTAAGTAACAGATTGGTAAATCCATCGCAGTGTGTGTGGATGATTTATTGATCAAGAGCGGGACTCTTGACCAATATTTGAAAGATGTGGAAGAAGTTTGTTAAGTTTTGAGACAGACTAGAATGAAGTTGAATCCTAAAAAATGTACCTTTGGAGTGAGGTCAGGAAAATTCCTTGGTTATATGATATCCAAAGAAGGGGTCAGGGCCAACCACGATAAATTGGAAGCTTTGAAAACAATGCCCGAACCAAAGAACATCAAAGAAGTTTAGCGATTGACAGGGAGACTAGCAGTGCTAAATTGTTTCTTGTCAAAATTGGCACGGAAGTCATTGCCTTTCTTGAAAATCCTCAGGAAAGCCAGCCCCATTCGAGTGGAATGCAGAATGTAAACAAGCTTTTCAGGATTTGAAGGATCATATCAGTCACCCGCCAACCCCGACTCCTCCTCGGGAAGGTGAGGTATTATTCTTATACTTATCCTTTTGTAATGAAGCAGAAAGCGTTGTGTTGGTAAAATAGCATGGCATGTTACAAAGGCCTGTGTATTTTGTAAGCAAAGCCCTACAAGGACCTGAGGTCAGATATTTTGAGGGAGAAAAATTGGTTCTTGTCCTGGTGCATGCTACAAGAAAATTAAAACCATATTTCTGAGTCATCCGGTGATAGTGTTGACAAATCAACCCCTAAAACAAATTTTGGATAAACCAGATAAGTCCGGGAGATTGGCAAAGTGGGTTGTTGAATTAGCGGGGTTTGACATTGAGTACAAACCAAGGACGGCCATCAAAGCTCAAGCATTAGCTGATTTCTTGGCGGAAGAAAAAGCATTGGTTGTAGAGCAGAAGGTAGAACAGAAAAAGGCTGAGCAGTGGCAGCTCTATGTAGATGGAGCTTCTAACAAAGAAGGAGCAGGGGCAGGACTCCTACTCATTAGCCCAAAAGGTGAATAATTTCCATATGCTCTTCACTTTGAGTTTCAAGCCACTAACAATTAGACGTGGGCGGTTCCGGGGCCAAATCCGGTTCGGACCCGCCAGTTCCCGGGTCCAACCCGGAGGTTCCACGGGTCCACGGAACCGGTGGTTCCACGGTTCCTACCAGTTCTAGGTTCCATCGGACCCGGCCCGGCCCGGAACCGGCCGGAAAACGGTTATATATATATATATATATATATATATATATATATATATATATATATAATTTTTCTTTTTCTTTTTCCTTCAAAATTTGCCCAAGATTCCAATTTGACCAACGGTTGGCAACGGATATATATTAAACAATTTTGATTTTATTTTATTTTAAAATATCACACACCATTTCATCACTTTTTACCCACAATTCTTTTCTATCTCTCATATTCTAACTCACATATTATAATATTATCTACCATTATAATATATTTCGGATAGTGATTTGAAGTTGTTCTGAATAAATTCGTTTACTTTATCACATTCGAAATATATTATTTTGCAATGTCAATCATTGTGTCTGCTTTTCATTTTTTCTTCCGAAAAGAAAATGTTACAGATGAAACTACAGGGGAAGTGAATCATTCAAAATTTAAGGTTGTTTGTAACGTTTGTGAAAATACGTATCCTTACCAGTGTGGAATCTGGCTTGGTTCTTTTATGCGACATTTACAAATAAGGCATTCCGAGGAATATGAAAATTATATGCATGATGCGCGGAGACGTCGAGACGGGTAGCCGGGTAGGATGTGACATGTAACAACGTCAACATGCACGTTATGAAAAATCGATGTAATATCAATGTTGAATGTTGCTTGTTGTAGTGTTTTGTGGTATTAATTTTAGTTTTATCAATGTAACTATTACGTAGAATAATCGGTATCCATCATTTATGTTTAATTTATCCGTCATTTATTGTATTGTAATAAATTAGTGTAATCGAAAATGGTCGGTATAATGAATGTTAAAAGTTAATCCATGTTATTTTTCTTTATTTTCTTAGCAATTGTTTTATTTAGTAAATGGTGTTGTTAATTAATGTATAAAATATACCATAAAATGTTGCTTTTTATTTTTTACTAGTGCCACAACATACTAATATATTTCTTATTATGTTTCCACAATATTCTAATATATTTCTTATTATTATGTATAAAAGATGTTTCCACAATAATCAAGACAAATCCTAGTGTCATATTATGTTTGAATATTCAGTGGATTAGTAGTGTGTTTGTATTTTTAATATGAAGTGTATTAGACTATTAGTAATATTTTTTTAAATTTTTTTTAAAGCAACTTTATTTTATTAAAAGAAGAAATAAAGTGCTACAAAAAGTTCGCCATATCCCGGCCCGCACCAAGTTTGCGTGATAGAATGCATAGCATGACCTCCTTAAACCCTATGTGTGGCAAACCCAGTGTAGGAAAATCCATCACATAGGGAAGAGTACTCGCTCTATGCATTCCCAAAAAATCCCAAACTCCAAAAATATGTACAACAGTGGAAATCATAAGTAAAAGAACGGCGTCTGTGTGTCTCGATTCTGGAGGGAATGAGCTGTGACTCGCTCACCGATATTCGATAGTCGTCGTCGGTTGTAGAACGATGCATCCGCTTGAGAGTATGTAAAGTCCAGTTCCGATCCCGAGCATTGGCTACACACATCATGTAGGGCAAAACATCACATAGCAGTAAGAGAGGGAGCACCATTGTGGACCACAAAAGGAACAAAAACACCTGAATTGCACCCCTATCAGAGTGGTAGGGGTGCGTCCAAAGCTCACTGCACTCCAGGAATCCGGTCCCGTTGAAAGGAGGCGTATCAAAAGTCTCTGTCCACACCACCGGAACGCAGAATAAGTGGAAAATACCAAGCAAAACTCAATGAGTAAAGAAGATACAGAATAAAAACACCTGGTTTGCACCCCAACCAAGACTAGATGGGTGCATCCACGTAGGCAGAGTGAGTTGTATGTATGCATTTTGACTCCCAGGGCGCCGTCCTTGTCTGCAGTCTGCCAATCTGTAAATAATGTGTAACGCAGTACAAAGCTGAATCGTAGCAAAAATGGGAGAGTAAGTGAAGGGAACAACACGACCTGGTTTGCACTCTTCACAAGTGAAGAGTGCTTCCCGGTGTATGAGCGATATGTCGGATATGAGGCGGTCCATGGAGATTATCGTGCATAAGATGCAAAATATGTGGTGGGGCATCTCTCTCTTGATTGAAAATCCGATCCTTCCCTTCCAAAGCAGCAACCCCGTTACACTCTCTGTAAATATGGGAAATGGTATACGACATTGATAGTAGGATGTGATATATCTGAGTAATGGAGAGGCATAAGGGCCATCCTCCGCCATTCTCACTAGATATGATTCGGGCTGATCCTTATTACACAACCGGAGAACGAAAAGTAGAGCTTTAATCTCTGCGTCCACAACGGTACCCTGGACAAAGCAAGCATTAAAGGCCAAAATGAATCTTCCCGCAGAATCTCGAAGAATACCTCCTCCATAAGCAATACCAAGCCGAACACTCCCATCCACGTTCAACATAACATTCCTAGGTAGGGTCGGTTTCCAACGCAGAGGGATCAAAGGACGTTTAGGACCGGATTTGAATTTGAACGGCCTGAAGAAATGCGTCCCTTTATCGGTTCCCAAGATAGATGCGTGCAAATCCCGACGGAAGGCAAGTTGTCCGATGGACCGCTCAATAAGAATGATAGTCCGCTGAGTAGAAGGTTGTATATCATTGTGCCGACACTGGTTTCTCGTCGCCCAAATGCCCCAACAGACAATCAAGTGATTCAAGTGTGACGTGATTGCCGTCATTGATGTATTGTTCAATTATGTAATGGTGTTGCTTAATAAAACAACTTTTATATACATTTTGCCTCGATTCATTAAGATATTATATCAACTTATATACATAATATTATAAGTATAAATCAACGTAATCACTATATGAAATATAAGTTTAATTTACTTACAAATCAATCATAAAAAATAAACAATTAGAAAACTATAATCTTTAATTTACTTACAAATTATCTAGAATATAAGTTATGAAATTAAATATTATATATAGATTGGTTGAAATTAAATATTATACAAACCGTGTGTTTTTGTTTTAAAACATTCTTATGAAATTAAATATTATATATAGTTTAATAACAAATTAGAATTTATTATTAATTTTAACGTAAGTTATACAAATTTTGTAAAAAAAATTGATTTTTTGGAACCGTGATTGGAACCGTGATCGGAACCGTAATCGGAACCGTGATCTGAACCGTCGACATAGGAACCGCCGAGACCTGGACCCGGACCGGGGAACCGTCAAACATGCCGGTTCGAGAACCGCGGAACCGGCTAGAAAATGGAACCGGCGGGTCGTGCCATGGACCAGGAACCGGTCACGTCTACTAACAATGAAGCATAATACGAAGCTTTGATAACTGGATTAAACCTAGCACAAAAGCTAGGTGTGCAGAACCTAAAAGTATACACCGATTCGCATCTTGTAACAAATCATATCAAAGGAGACTATGTGGCAAAGGAAGGCCCCATGAAGAAATATCTAGCGGTTGCACAAAGGAAATTGCAAAACTTCTTAATGGTAGAAGTGGAACAGTTAACCAGGGCCCAAAATACCAGAGCAGATGCCTTTCAAATTTTCTGTCCAACAAGAAAGTGCTGGTTGAACAGTTAAAGCAGAAAAGATGTGATGAATTTGAAGTACAACCGATAACACAGATAGAAACCTGGATGGATCCAATTATGATGTATTTGAGAGATGGAGTACTCCCTGAACATAAGGTATGTGCCAAAAAAACTGCTAAGACTCTCGGTGAGGTATGCTCTGTTCAACGATGTGCTGTACAGAAAATCCTACACAGCACCCTGGCTAAGATGTGTCCCCTCAAAAGAGAGAGACTATGTGTTGAGAGAAATTCAATTTGGAATTTGCGGAAATCACTTAGGAGCAAGAGCTTTGGCCCGAAATGTAGACTCCTTGGACCGGAAATGCAAGAAGATGCAGAGAAGCTAGTCAGAACTTGCAAGGCATGCCAGGTGCATGTCAATTTATCACATAAGCCTGTACAAGAAACGACACCAATCGTATCACCATGGCCCTTTAATCAATGGGGAGTAGACCTAGTGGGTCCGTTACCCAGAGCACCAGGAAATTTTAAGTTTCTGGTAGTGGCAGTAGATTACTTCACCAAATGAGTGGAAGCAGAACCTTTGACAACTATCACAGCCAATCAAATACAGAAATTCCTGTGGAAGAATATTCTGTGCAGATATGGTATTCCGAAAGTCCTCATCTCCGATAATGGCATGCAATTTGAAGATCAAGGAGTGCAAACATGGTGCACAAACCTAGGAATCTCTCAACACTTTACCTTAGTAGCCCATCCTTAAGCCAATGGGCAAGTTGAACAAACCAACAGGCAAATAAAGCAAGGGTTGAAGAAAAGGTTGGAGCAGGAAGGATCTCATTGGGCAGACCATATCCCAAATATCCGATGGGCTTATAGAACTACCCCAAATACCGCAACACATGAAACTCCATATTCCTTAGCATACGAATGCAAAGCGGTGATACCAGCAGAGATTGGGCATAAATCCCACAGGACAAAATTGTACTATCTAGAAACACAAGAGGCAAATATGTTGAACATTAAGGATGAGCTGGAACACAAAAGAGAGGTAGCCCTAATACAAATGGCCAAGTACAAGCAGAGGATTGCTCAATACTACAACTCCAAGGTTAAAGGTACGTATTTTAAAGAAGGTGATTTAGTTCCGAGGCGAAATGATGCCAGCAAGCAGGGAAAACTGGAAAGCTAGATCCAAATTGGGAAGGACCATAAAAAATAATCAAAGTGCATGGAAAATGATCTTATGAATTGGCAAATGCTTCTGGACGGACAGTTCCTATGAGTTGGAAAGCTATTCACTTAAGGAAATATTATCCTTAAAAGAGCCTTATTTTCTGAAGTTATTATCTTGTGGAAATAATTTTTTTTTTACTTTGATAGTCATATGTTTGCACATTTTAAGTTATGTTGAAATGCAAAATGCCAAAAAATATATTGAGCGTTAAAACTTGCAATGCAAGGACATTCTGGGCAACAGACCCATCGTAAAATCAAAGTGACAAACTTGCAGTGCAAGGGCATTCCGGGTAGAATACCCATCGTGAAAAAAAAGTCTCAAACTTACAGCGCAAGGACACTCTGGGCAGAATACCCATCATAAAATCAAAGTGCCAAACTTGCAGCGCAAGGGCATTTTGGGCAGAATACCCATCGTGAAAACAAAGTGTCAAACTTGCCGCGCAAGGACACTCTGGGCAGAATACCCATCGTAAAATCAAAGTGCCTATCTTGTAGCGCAAGGGCATTCTGGCAGAATACCCATTGTGAAAACAAAGTGTCAAACTTGCAGCGCAAGGACACTCTCGGCAGAATAACCATCGTAAAATCAAAGTGTCAAACTTGCAGCGCAAGGACACTCTGGGCGGAAGACCCATCGCAAAATCACAGTGTCAAACTTGTGGCTTAAGGACACTCTGGGCGGAAAACCCAACATAAATATCATTGTCACATTTGCGGCGCAAGGACACTCTGGTCAAAAAAACCAATATAAAATCCAAGTGCTAAACTTGCGGCGCAAGACTATTCTGAACAGAATATTAATGGGTTTAACGCATGTTGCAATGCATAACATTCTGAGCAGGAACATACATTATAAGTAAATAAGCAAAGGATAAATATCCTAGCTTCTTTCCAGTATAATAAGGGGATAAAGGACTTATAAGCAACAAAATGTCAAGACAATAGCCAATTCAAAGGGCTACCGATCAAAGCACCATACATACTTATCAAAGTATCATACATCAAAAATAAAGATCAAGTAAAGCAACAACTTACATCAAAAGTTGCTCATAAGTTGTAGAAAAATCCAAAGTTTATTATCAAAGTTTCAAGAAAAAAAAATTACAATCAACTTGAAGGAATAGCAGAAGACTAAGCGGGTCTCATTGTGGCATACTTGCGGACAATGTCTTCTCTATTCTTGTATTCATCATAGCGCTTAGTGAAAGTATCACCGGCATCTTTATCATATA
Organism: Gentiana dahurica var. dahurica; assembly: GCA_024500145.1. NCBI lineage: Eukaryota > Viridiplantae > Streptophyta > Magnoliopsida > Gentianales > Gentianaceae > Gentiana > Gentiana dahurica. Next base: position 44,529,932 of record CM044904.1, read on the forward strand.
ATTTGTGATTAGGCAAAGTACTAATCACTAAATCAGCTGGTTTAGCCTCGTCAACACCCAGAGTATACCCCCTACACATAGCCGGAGCAAGAATAATCTTAATCTCTTCATTAGTGTGGGGAGAAGCTTTATACTCTGCAACGACTTTCTGGATAACATTACGAGCAAGAGCCATCTCTATCCGCTGCAAAGTTTCTTCAAATTCAGCCTTCAACCTCTGTACCGTTGCAAGATGTTGTTGATTTCCTTCATTTATTTTCTTTAGCTGTTGATCTCTGAGTTTCAGTTGTTCGTCTTGAATGAATGATAGATTTTTAGCCTTGGCAAGTTCAACCTTTAATTGCTCAATCTCCAAACGAGAAGCATTCTCTAAAGACATCAATGCGTGCTTGGCCTCCTCCAAACTAGTCACTTTGGAATTTGTCTCCTCTAAATTGGCCACTTTCTGTTGTAGAGCGGAAATTTCTTTGGCCATACCGGAAGCTTTCTTGTGTAAAGACTTACCCAGGTGGTAACACCGCAAAAAGGCAAAAAGTCAAGAAATAAAGAGCAAAGAAGAGAGTAAATGACCCAACAATAAACCTACTTACGTAGTTGGCAAAATCCTCAGCGGACATATCTTCAAAGTTAAAAGAAGAGTCACATGCAGAACTGCCAGATGACGTCGGCCGGTGCTTTTTCTTGTTTCTTTGAGAAACAGATCTCAAAGGCACAACATTCAGACCAACGGTGTTGGGAATTTTAAGTTTTAAATTTATAATCCAGTCTAACCCCAAGTGCAAAGTTTAATAATGCAGTGGCTCGACCGGGTCATCCACAGGGAATCGTACTTTGTCTAGTTCTAATCAATTGTTCTAAATTTGTCACAGTTATTATTGTTATCACTAGAATTATAAGGAAAAAAAATTAAAATGTCCTACACTTAACAATTGAAAAACTACAATTAAAATAAAACAAAATGAACCTAGTAATGAAAACAATAGAAAATAAACTGGACAGAAGATCTAAAATCCAAAGCCAGTAAAAATAGTTGCGAACCGGATTAACGAAGATGATTCTTTTTTTATAAACTAAAAATACAATAAACATTATAAAACTGTTACGATGACTATGGTGATAAAAAAATCAGCACAAATGATTTTTTCAATTAATCTAACGATGAACAAGCAATGATCCACCGATCCCGCAACCCTCATTTTCTTCTCTAAGGTTGTCTTGTGATGACTTAACGAAAAATGTGATTCACCTATCGTGGGTACGAATTTTTAATATCTTAGAAGAATTCTCCTATTAATCTCTTTCATCTATCGATTCAAAAGATTAACGCTTTGACTAACAAGGTGTGAGATTTGTTCAATCTCGCAACCTAGATTTCCAACCTTACGATTGTTAAGGGTCAATTTGTAGTGTTTTATAAGGATATATTTTATATAAATATTCCCCATATATGGATGTTTTTCGTAGAATTCGAGCTTATAATCGATTAATTGAGCAAATGACGTTTTGAATAGTTAAAATGCAAAATCGAGTAAATATCATGGTTTTATTATCTATTTTGTATGGTTTTACGTTTTGCTTGGTTTTGTCATATTTTAGGTGCACAAATGTGGAATGGAAGAGGTCTAAATGATGTTTGATTGAAGATTAAAAAGGAAAGAAAGAGATACAAGAGGATGAAGATGAAATAAAGCTTGGGAAAATCCCGAAAACGACTCGTAATACGACGGGCTAATCAAAAAGGCGTTTTCTGAAGAAGAGTCCTTAATGAAAGTTGTAGAGTTTTCCGAGAGCTTTTCTATGACATTCGGATCATAATTTTTGGAGGTCTACAACTCAAGATATGAATTTTAGAAGTTTGAGTCGAGCTAAACTAGCGTTCACAGCAGCAATTTGATCTGAGTCTTGACTTGAGCATGAACCAGCGTTCACTCTCCGTCCATGGAGCAAGGATGAGCGTCCATGGTGGTAAACGAGCGTCCAGGAGCCGCCATGCATCCACCGACTTAAAGTCTCCCAGCCGCATGCATTATCCCATAATTCATAATATTACCAATTAATTCCAGCCGACATACAATCCTAATTGAAAAAGGAATATTTCAGCCGCAATTTATTATGCATAGCCGACATACATATCTATATAAAGCTGCAGCATGTAACCCTAATAATATCATATAATTCATATTAATTCATCCAGCCGCATAGCAGCAGCAGGGCGGCAGCTTTACTGGTTCCAAGGCGGTCACCCGAGCCTTGTGCTCGGGTGATCCCATATTTCAAACCACATAAAGTCCCATATTTCAAATCACAACCGGTCGACTAGCATCAATAACATACATCCAATGTAATAAGTGATTACTCGAATGTGTGGTGTGTGCAAAGCCTCCTTCAACTTCCACCGATTCCACACTTGACGATTAAATTCAAGTTAGCCAACAAGTACCCATTTAGGACAGATAATGAATTATCCCGATTATACATACCGCCTACAAAACTACTCATGTCATGACTAGGGTAATACATGCGTTTTTGAAATCTTTTCAGTTGTACCAGAGCATATTCCCTACAACATATACCTTGGCCTATACTGGGGATATGTGGAAAATATATCAATGTTCTCATTATTATTATTATTATTGAGACTAAGACATTCTTATTTTACATCATTTTGATGTTTCCTTTTGCTCTTAGTCTCGAAAAAAATTTATATATATATTTTTTTTAGGAAAGTCGATACTTCCGTCTCAGGCATGGTGACCTTGTTGACTTCCATCACAACTAACTTATCTTATGTACCTTAGGTGTAGCACCAACGCACCGAAGAGCAGTCACCCCTAAGGGCAATTTTCCCATTATCCGAATACCAGGCCGAGCCCCAGCCGAGGTAGGTTATGATATTGGATTCTAGGCGATATGCCACTACAAAAAAACTGGGCTTTTTGCGACGGAAGGTTATCGTCGCAAACTAGGCTTATTCCGTCGCAAATCCTAATTTGCGACGGATTTGCGACGGTTTTTATTTGTCACATTTTTTAGTCGCAAAACCGAGTTTTTGCGACGGTTTATCCGTCGCAAATTATTTGCGACGAATGTTGCGACGGATAATAACGTATTTATTTTTTAAAAAAATATAGTTTCCGTCGCAAAACAATGTAAAATCCGTCGCAAACAATTGTATAATCCGTCGCAAAAATATATAATCCGTCGCAAAAAATTTATAATCCGTCGCACAAATTTTATAAACCGTCGCAAAAATTGTATAATCCGTCGCAAATATTTTTTTATTAAATATTTTTTTTTTATTTTTAGATCCTTACATATCCGTCGCAAATACACTTTTCCGTCCCCAAAACAACTTTGCGACGGAATATTTCCGTCACAAAAGTTAAAATTAATCAGAAAATTATGGCTGTTTTGCAGCAGCCGGCCAAACCACCGCCGCAAAACAGCCATAATTTTCCCCTGTAGCATTACAATTGCTACCGGCTATCAACAACAACAATATAAAAGGGGATACGATACCAAAATAAATAAAACGATATGTCAAAGGGGATATGTCAAAGGGGATATGTCAAAGGGGATAAAACGATATGTCAAAGGGGATACGATAAGCCAAAATAAATAAAAATGTACAAAGCAATATGTCACCCAGTCGGACCCGGTGTACTACCTAAACCCATGTCACTTCCTCCAGGTCCGTGATCGGATCGATCATCTCTGTGTTGCCTCGTACCCGGGTTGCATCCCTCCGGAGGGATGCTGCCTAACCACTGGGTAATCCACTCCTCCATCTGCGCTAGTCTGTCTTCCTGACGCTTTCTGTCTCTCTCTAGCTCCTCCAACCTCGCCTGTGTTTACGCATTAATCTGTCTTTCTCTCGCCATCTCCTGGGTGAGACGGGTGAGTATGCCCGGAGAGTATGTCTCGGCGGATGAGTGTCGAGCAGTAGCAGGCCTGTCGTAGTAAATGGAGGCGGTGACCCCATGCCAAAACTCTCCCCTTCTTGTCGTAACCACCAGCGGCTTCGTAATAAAGGCTCGACTTGTCGACAGGGGTGTCAGGCTGCGTCTCCTGGGCTTTCGCCTTCTTCGAGGTGAAGACGTCCTGTAAAGTATGATATAAATTTGTTAGTAACAATAATTACATGATATATATATAATGTATATTTAATATTTAGAATACATAACGTACCAAGATTTTCTCAAACTTCCTCGAGACGAAGTTGCCCGACTTCTTCTTCTTCGAACTAGTCACCAGATCTCCGACTGATAGGAGCACTTCTCTATTGTCCTCCATGGCCCGAGCGAAATCGATAACGCCGCGTCTGCCCATAGCATGTGTCCCAGGGATCTTCCCTTCCTCACCGGATCCAGAAGCTCGGTTTATCTTCTTTTTTGCAGATGTTTCCTTGAATGCCTATTCCGACATAAGATAAACAAGTTAGTACATACATATATATATATATAACACAAGTATTATTAATTAAATATTGAATAATTGCTTACGGGACTCCCAATCCACTCCTCGAATCGACGGAGAATATCCGGGGTCATCCAAAGCCGAGCACGGGGGTTTGTTTGAGCCCGATACATATAATCACGGACCCTGTTGATAGCATACCGCTCAAAAGCTTCCTTAACCACGCGCTCGTGGCGTAACTCGAAGCTGAAATGAGCCTGCAACATAGTTATATATATGTTATATGTATAGTTATAATTATAGTTATATTTATATATAGTTATATTTATATGAACGACGTACCCTAAATGCGTGCCACCACCTTTCCTGCTGCTCCTGGCTGGCATTATGCCACGTGGTGGCAAAAGTGTTGAAGCCGCTGATTATGGCGGTCTTGGCCATTTTCTTGACATAGTTGTCGGTAAACCTGTCATATTGAAAACAATAAGTTGTTAATATATTTGGTTAATCAAAATATAAATAAAAATACAAACAAATTAAAGCAAGATATGTATTAACTTACCATCTCCCCTCGGGATCCAAAAACGGCAATCCCAGGTCACCATTGACAATGACACCCAAATCCTCCTCGGTCATCTGGTGTATCTCATCATCCAAAACCGTGAGTCTGTGTGGAGAAAGACGCTCCGGGGGAGGGGGAACTACCCCTACCGCGTCTACCTCTACCTCTACCTGACATCTATTTGACACAGAAAATGACGTTTATACTAATCTAAATGCAATTATAATAAAAAGGCGTTTATACTAATTAATAATAAATTACAATGTTTAATACATTATTATTCAGCAATGATGACAAAATAAAATATTTAATACATTATTATTCACTATCACTACTAGAATGGAAGAGTTCTTCCTCCTCTTCATCAGTATCTAGATCATCAACCGATTCTTCTTCCTCTCCATCTTCTTGTTGAATGAAATCCGCCATCTCATCATCATCCAAGTCATTATCCCCAACATCGGAGTCAACATCGACATCAAGATCTTGGTGGACAATGTTAAGAGGATCAGATAATCGGGAAACATCATTGATCACTTGTTCTTGGAAAACGGTTTCCTCGACGGGAGCATCGATAGTCGATCTTGCCTTTGTTTTGAAAACAACCGACCATTGATCTTTGTCTTTTTTCAAACTTGGATATGGAGCATAGTAGACTTGCTCGACTTGATAAGCCAGAACAAATGGATCATAAGCACCATATTTCCTACCACGATGAACTTCAATTATCTTATAATCTTTATGCACATTCATGCCCCGTTCAGAATTATCAAACCAATCACATTTGAACAATACAGCTTTGTAGACAATCGAAGCTCCATAATACACCAACTCAATGATTTCATTTAAAGTGCCATAATAGTCGGCACCTTCCGTGGAACTGACACAAACTCCGTTGTTGACTGAAGATTTACCAATATCGGTTGCCCGGTTGAATGTCCGAAAGTTGTAGCTGTTAATCAAATAACGTTTCCAAGTTTTGACTTGACGAGAAGGACCACTTGCCAAAGCTTTTAGCAAATCATCATTCAACAATGATGCTTGTTGTGCAAACCATTTGGTAAATTCATTTTCATGTTTATTCCAAATATCCGTCGAGGTCAATTGAGGTTGTTGAACACGAATAAATTGCTCGAACAATCTAAGAATGAATCATTTTGTCAGTTAATGTATATTTGTTCAGAAAAAACTGTTAAGCATTGTATATATGTAGTAATGAGGTACTTACAGTTCATACGGTTTCATGATTTCGCGGTTAGACAATACGTACTTGTGCACAAAGTCATATTCTTTATTATCCAAGAACCTCGTCTTGGACTTCCCGATTGTTGTACCATTATGATCACGGAATAACTCAGGTAAATCTGAAACGATTGCTGATGCCGAAGTCTCACCAACAGCAAGATTCTTTGCTTTTGTTTCAATATGATCATCGTAATACATAGAACAGAAGTTTGAAATCTCTTCCAACAAATACGCATTGCATATTGATCCCTCTACGAAAGCTTTGTTACCAATCTTTTGTTTTAAGTGATTCAAAACCTTTCGAATGGATACATCCATCGATATTGCACGGACCACCAACTCGACCTCATATGGCAAGTGTAGCGGTAAATGCTCCATCGAGTTAAAAAACGCCGGAGGCAAAATCTTCTCTAACTTGCAAATAATCTCAGCAATGTTATTCTCTAAACGAATCACGTCTTCTATTTTTAGGGTAGCAGCACACAAGTCTCGAAAGAATTGACTTATCTCGGTCAATGCATTCCACTCATTTTTCGGAATCAATTCTCGAAGGGCAACCGGCAACAAACGTTCCATAAAAACGTGACAATCATGGCTTTTCAAACCACGTAGAATGTATTGATCATGATCTACGCACCTACTCAGGTCTGAAGCATAACCGTCAGGGAATTTCAACTTGGTGACCCATTCACACAACACTTTTCTTTTCCGCTTGTCAAGAACAAGTGTACAATCGGGGCGCTTTCTGCAAAGCTCTTTCAAATCTTTAGCGATTTTGGACCACAAGCGGTTTTGCCTTTAACGTCCATAACCGTGTCAATCAGTTTTTCAAAGAAGTTTTTCTCAATATGCATCACATCCAGGCAATGTCGAAGCAGCAATGTTTTCCAATACGGAAGATCCCAAAAATGCTTCTTTTCCACCAACCATTCTTGGAGTTTTTAAGCCGTTTCAAGTCTGAATCTGAGCCATCAATGATGCTTGGTAGGTGTTGTACAAATTCCCATACCTCCTCACCACTCAATCTACGGGGTGGAGTCGCGTGTTCATAATGTTTGGACTTCAAAAAACCTTTATCGGTGCGAAAAATATGGTCTTCAGGGAGAAACTGCCGATGACAATCAAACCAAGTGCATTTACCACTATGTTTGAGCCAGAACGACTTGTTTCCATCACCACAATAGGGACAAGCTTTCACACCAGCCGTAGTCCAACCGGATAACATGCCATACGCAGGAAAATCATTGATAGTCCACATTAGTGCAGCCCTCATATGAAAATTCTGTTTTGTGGATACATCGTAAGTAAACAACCCTGCTTCCCACAGCTGCTTCAACTCCTTAATCAATGGTTGCAAATAAACATCGAGGTTTCCTTTCGGATTTTTCGGCCCCGGTACAAGCACTGATAAGAATATAAACTGTCTTTTCATGCACAACCAGGGCGGAAGATTGTATGGTGTAACCATGACTGGCCAGCAAGAGTAGTTCTTCCCAAAATTACCAAAAGGTGCAAAACCATCTGTGCAAAGTCCTAACCGCACATTTCTAGGCTCCTTAGCAAACTCAGGGTGCATTTGGTCAAAATGCTTCCAAGCTTCAGCGTCACTTGGGTGGGCCATTATACCGCTTGTCCTGGGGTTTTCCGCGTGCCACCTCATTTCCTTGCCTATATGTTTCGTGGCGTACAACCTTTGGAGTCTAGGTCCAATCGGGAAATAAGTCATCACTTTGTTAGGCACACGTTGACCTCTTGCGTTCGTTTTCGGTTTATATCGATCATGGTCACACTTCCGACACTTGTCCAGATTCGCGTCCTCCTCCCAAAATAACATACACCCCCCTGGACACACGTGTATTTTCTCATGGGGTAGCTCTAATGCCTTTAACAACTTTTTGGTTTGATAGAAGTTCGAGGTCATTAAGTTATTCTTCGGAAGAATATCTCCTATCAAACCGGTAACCCCGTCAACGCATTTGTGAGAGAGGTTGTGATCACATTTCAAAGTGAGCAACCTAGAAGCCGCTTGCAGTACGGAGACACTACTTCCATCACATACAGGTTCCTCTGCGTTTTTCAGCATTTCAAAAAACGATGCAACTTCGTGGTTTGGTGTCTCATTGTTTTCCTCTTGGTTAAGAAATTCTTCTCTTACGTGATCAATCCTATCACGTAATGCGTCATTAACCATGTCCTGATAAGGGTTCACATTCCGTTCTTGCTGAACGTTGATCGGAATGGGAAACTCTTCACCATGACACACCCAATCATAGTAGTTTGCACAAAACTCATATTTAGTTAAATGTAATCTCACGTCATGTTCGATCGAAAATTTAGTGTTCTTACACTTACTACATGGACACTTCATCATTCCATTATTTGCCCGAAACGAATCTAACCGCTTTGCATGTTTTATGAATTCCTCCACACCATTCACAAATACCGGGTTAAATTTCTTGTTAGCATCCAACCTCTCGTACATCCAACTACGTTCTATTCTCTTCATTTTCAATTCTACACATCATATCATACAAAATATGAGATTAACAATAGTCTTTGAAGGTTGTCTCAACACTTTTGCAAACTCAGGTTTTACTCAACTTACTATGAAACTAACAACACTATAACCTAAATTTTCGATTCATGGTCAAAGGTTCGACGTCAAAATAATTCGGAGGCTTTGCCGGATAACAAAGTACCCCCAAGTACCATTTTCCAAACGGGTAGGAACAGCACCCTTTGAGGACCTTATGTATGTTATGCTTATCATGTAAGCACATACTTATCATCATTTCAATCCAAATTCAACAAACCAATTCAACCAACATCCGGTTTCTAAACTAAGCATTTTCAACCAACATCCGGCTTTGCACATACTTAAGCATTCAACAAACCAATTCAACCAATTCAACCAACATCCGGCTTTGCACATACTTAAGCATTTTCCTAACTTATCTAACTAATACACATAAGTAAGCATTTTCTAACTTATAATTACTACACATATATATCTATAAATCTATACTACATATGATACACTATATAAAAAAATATATAAAAAAAACATAAAAAAAAGGAAAAAAAAAACGAAAAAATATATTACATACTACAATATATATATACAATATAAATTGAAAAAAAAATATATATATAAAAAAATAAAACTGTACATACATATACATATACAATATATATATATATACATACATACATACATATATATATATATATATATATATATATATATATATATATATATATATATATATATATATATATATATATATATATATATATATATATATATATATATATATATATATATATATATATATATATACGGGGAGGGTGGGGGGAATCGGTCTGGGGAGAGGGGTGGGAGGGAGGGAAGAGCATACCGGTGGGTGGGTGCGGTGGTGGGAGGAGGTGGCGCGGAAGAAGAGAAATGAGGAAGAAAATGGATGCGACTGATATCCGCCGTTTTGCGACGGAATTTAATGTCCGTCGCAAAATAACCCTAATTCCGTCGCAAACATATATATTCAGAATAATAAAATAATTTTTTAAAATTTAATTAAATATTCCGTCGCAAATTAATAAAAATTCCGTCGCAAAATTGCCCGCCAAGTGGAAAAATTGGTCCCGCCAAATGTCCCGTCGCAAACAATTAAACATCCGTCGCAAACGTAAATTTGCGACGGAAATAAAGTCCGTCGCAAAAATTCCGTCGCAAAACTGCTGTTTTTTTGTAGTGTGCGTTTATTTATTTATTACATTTCGCTATTTCTTTCCCTATCACATTCAGGCTTTGGTATATTCACGATACTTCCTACTTTCAATTCCAACTACGCACATATTACAATTTTCATGACATTTTCATTAGTACTAAGCGAACGGTCTTATAACCAGAATCAAGCATTATCGGTTTAATTGGGTACAATTTCCTAAGTTCAGCTCGTCATTGGAGAGGCTTATGTGAAAAGAATTCGAGCAAAGGCTTATTTATCAAAGGTCTATGCTGAAATACTAGTCAACTCAGCACAAGTATGAGAATATAACAAGTGAGTAAGCCAAAATGAAATCATGCTCGGGATGTTTTTTTAATTTTTATTTTTTTTATTTTTAGTAAGCACAATAAATTAAGCACATTTGTAGGTACAACCAACCCCTTCCCCACACTTAAATAACAACATGTCCTCATGTTGTGCAGAATATAAGAAGAGATAAAGTACTTAGCTGATTTGGTAAAGATGCGAAGAGTGGCTGAAGTGGGATAGATAATCGACCCGTGGGTCAGACATGAGCGTGAAGAGGCCAACGTTCGAGATGTCATATGTAGTCCCTTTTCAGCAACGACTTCAATGCTAGCTTGACAAAACAGCTATAGATGTACCTGCACTACTTGAGAAACATGGCAATATCTCGGGGGACACAGGGGAATATAAAATGTCGCGCGAAAGTAACGATAGAGTAGACTATAAAGTAGCAGGGCTAGATGCAACAGAATGACAAGAGACAGACATATAAACACAATGCCACAAAATGCGATGCCACTATACTAATAATGCAAAGAATACTGGGATACACGAAGAAAATAGAAACACAAATACTAGGCCAAGCTAAACTTCATAGATGTCGGCCCAATCCACAATCCGGATTAGGCGACGAAGCATGTCAATTGCAGGAGGGAGGTCATATTCATTTTGCAAGTTCCAATCCTCTCCCGCAACATCTACTCCTTTAAAATGTTCATCACGGAATACCAACAACAAATCAGTAAGCATCGGGTGATTCAGAATCGTATATGGCTGTCCTAACGCACGTTGAAGGTCCTCATTACTGAACTCTCCACCACCCACAGTGTGCGGTACAATGACAACATAAGTAATGGTCCTGATGCGTGTGATGATATGGTAATCAACGTCAAGGATAAGCGTTCCTTCAGGCCCATCATCTAGATTGATATGGCGGATTCTATTAATGAATGGGAGCTCATGCGGGGGACATCCGTATTCCATGTCAAAACACAGCTGAACTGAAGCATATTCACACAACATATTTATTAGACTAAACACTAAGACACACAAAACCATAGACATATGTAACGTTGAGAGTGACTAAAATATATATAGTTATATAGCTAGGATGCCCCCTAGGGGCACTTTTGTTTTATGTCGTTGGCTCGACAATATTTTTATTCAGCCCGGGTCAGGCCATTTATCTTTCCTTCCGGCCATTACTTCGTACAAGCTCTGATCATTCGTGTGGCCACAGCGGCAACAAGCTACGAAAGCGGAAATTTCTTGTGTTTTAGTCAGCCAGATTGTTCTAACCTTTGTCTTCTTCTTCTTCTCAGGTTTCTTCTTTTCCGTCTCCTTCTTGACACTTCATTGCTAATCTGTTCTGGATCAATCTCAGCTTCCTTCTCTGGAATAGACGGGCCATTGTTGACAAGGGTTGAAGCATCTTCATCTAAACCAAACATGTCGGCTAGAATCTCGTCCAGCCTACAAACTTCGCTTGCTTCACAACCTCTAACCTCCTTACGGTAAATAACCATAGGCTTTTCTTTAGGCAGTCCTATGTAGTGTTTCAGCCTTTGGCCATTAACTTGGAAGGGTTCATCGTTATGCCCTTTCAACTCCACTACTCCACTCGGAAAGACAGTAAGAATTTCAAATGGGCCAGACCATCTGGTCCTCAGATTTCCAGGAAATAAATGTAACTTGGAGTTATACAACAAGACTAATTCGCCCACCTTAAACTCTCGTTTCTTAATTTTAGCATCATGGAGCTGCTTCATTCTCTCCTTGCTAATTCTAGAGCTTTCATATGCTTGGAGTCGAAACTCATCCAATTCATGCAACTGCATCAGTCGATGTTCGCCACATGACTGGGTGTTAAAGTTCAAGATCTTTATGGCCCAATATGCTTTATGCTCTAATTCGACTGGCAAGTGGCAGGGTTTGCCATACACCATCTGATAGGGTGATGTACCCATGGGGGTTTTATAGGCAGTACGGTATGCCCATAGCACATCATCCAGTTTGAGACTCCAATCCTTCCTATGACTGTTCACAACTTTTTCCAGTATCCTTTTTAAACTCTGATTACTTCTCTCGACCTGGCCACTAGTCATAGGATGATATGGTGTGCCAATTTTATGCCGGGCACCATATTTCTCAAGGACTTTTTCTAGTGGCCGGTTGCAGAAGTGCGTTCCCTCATCACTGATTAAGGCACGGGGACATCCAAATCTCACGAAGATATTTTTCTTAAGAAAGCTCTTGACCGTTTGTGGTCATTGCGAGAAGTGGCTTGAGCCTCCACCCATTTTGATACGTAGTCAACGCAGACTAAGATGTATTTGTTTCCACAGGAAGATGGAAACGGGCCCATAAAATCAATACCCCATACATGAAAGACCTCACATTCTAAAATGGGCTTCAAAGGCATGTCAAAGCGCCGAGTTAGAGCTCCAGTCCATTGGCACCTATCACAGGCCTTGCAGAAGGCTTCTGAATCTTTGAAGATCGTGGGCCAATAAAACCCGGACTGAAAGATTTTAGCAATGGTTTTCCAGGGACCAAAGTGGCCACCAGTAGGCCCACTGTGGCACTGTTCAATGATATTTCGTTGCTATGATTCGGGGACACATCTTCTCAACAATCCATCTTTACAGATTTTGAAAAGGTAAGGTTCGTCCCACACGTAGGTTTTCAAATCAGAGAAAAATTTCTTCTTCTCCTGATATGAAAATTCTAGATTTAAATACTGGGAATGCAGGTAGTTGATGATAGAGGCATACCACGGAATATCAGGAGTGAATTCTTCTATACGCATAACATGCTCGAGAGTAAAGTAAAGGTCTATTTCTTCAGGCTCTTTTTCTTCTTCATTCTTCATTCTAGAAACATGATCGGCTACTACGTTTTCACTGCCCTTTTTATCCTTAATTTGAACGTCAAATTCTTGCAGGATCAGTATCCAACGTAGTAAGCGCGGTTTAGCATCTTTCTTAGTCATAAGATAGCACAGAGCAGCGTGGTCAGTCCAAACAGTTACTACGGCGTCCAACAAGTAACTACGGAATTTGTCCATAGCAAAGACTACAGCCAATAATTCCTTTTCAGTGGTTGTGTAGTTTACTTGTGTGGGCTTCAGTGTGTGACTGGCGTAAGAGATGGGCTGGAATTTTCCCTTAACTCGCTGACCTAAGACTGCACCAACAGCGTAGTTGGATGCATCGCACATGAGTTCAAAGGGTAGGTTCCAGTTAGGAGAGATAAGGATCGGGGCGGAAATCAGTTGACTCTTAAGCTCATCAAACGCATGCTTGCAACTGTCATCAAAATTGAAAGCAACATCTTCTCTAAGTAAAGTGGAAAGGGGCTTGGCTATCTTGGAAAAATCCTTAATGAACCTCCTATAAAAACCAACATGTCCAAGGAAACCTCTTACTTTACGCACATTTTTAGGGAAATTCATCTTCTCTATAGCTTCAAATTTTGCCCTATCTACTTCCATTCCTCTTTCTGATATCTTGTGTCCAAGAACTATTCCTTCGTCTACCATAAAGTGGCATTTTTCCCAGTTTAGGACTAAGTTCTTTTCCACATAGCGGGATAATACTTGATCATGATTAGCAAGACAGTGATCGAAGGATTGACCAAAGACTGAGAAATCGTCCATGAATATCTCCATACACTTCTCGACAAGCCCATCAAAGATTGCCAGCATACATCTTTGGAATGTAGCTGGGGCATTGCAAAGACCGAATGGCATTCGCCTGTAAGCGAATGTACCATAAGGGCAGGTGAAAGTTGTCTTTTCTTGGTCAACTGGGTCTATGGCTATCTGGAAATATCCTGAATAACCATCAAGAAAACAGTAGAATGCATGTCCTGCCAGACGCTTAAGCATCTGGTCAATGAAAGGAAGGGGGAAATGATCTTTTTTCGTGACTTCATTGAGTTTTCTATAGTCAATACAGACTCTATAACCAGTCACTAGCCTCAATGCTATTTCTTCACCCTTTTCATTCTTCTCGATAGTGATTCCTCCTTTCTTAGGTACTACTTGAGTAGGGGACACCCATTCACTGTCAGCAATCGCAAAAATAATACCCATGTCCAAAAGCTTGATAATCTCTTTCTTAATCACCTCTTGCATGTGAGGGTTGAGCCTCCTCTGGGGATGTCTAACACACTTAGCACCCTCATCGGTTTTGATCTTATGCATGCATATGTCAGGAGATATCCCTCTAATGTCTCCCACTTGCCATCCAAAAGCCTTCGCATTCTTCCTTAACACATTCAACAACTTCATTTCTTCTAACCGGGATAACTTGGCTGAGATAATTAAAGGAAGCTTGTCACCTTCTCTCAAGAAAACGTATTTCAGGTGCTTAGGCAAAGGCTTCAGTACCAAATCCACAGGTGGTTCTTCTAAACTAGATTTAAGCTCCCCACTTTTCAGCTCAACGTCAATGAGTTTACTCAGTGGTCCCACTGACAAAGCTTCACCTTTCAATGAACCTTCATCAACTTCGGCTCCTAGTTGTTCTAGACTCACCCAACCATGATTATTCAGATTCTCCACTAATCGCTCATACTCAGTCTCAACAGCCATGACTTGCTTTTCCATATAGTCGTTAAAGTCATCTAACATGTCTTCAATGGAGAAGCCGGTTGGATAATCAGAGGGCCTCTGAATAGCTTTAGAGACATTGTAGCTCACCTCCTGATCATCAACTCGTATGGTCACTTTGCCACCATCGCAATCAATGAGGGCTCTGGCTGTAGAAAGAAAAGGTCTGCCGAGTATTAAAGGGACATTCTCATCATTCTCAATGTCTAGGACATACCAGTCAACTAGGAAGGTGAATCTATCGATTTGAACTAAAACATCCTTTAACATCCCAACAGCTTTCTTGGAGGATCTATCAGCAAATTGAAGATTCATGGTTGTGGGTTCTAAAAGATTATCTAAACGAAGCTGTTTACAAACAGACAATGGCATCAGACTAATGGATGCACCTAGGTCACATAATGAATTTGGAAAGACTAAGCCTCCCATCAACAATGTGAGCACAAATTTCCCAGGGTCACCCCTCTTGATTGGTAACTCATCATAACCAATCACAGAGCAATTCTCACCAATTAACTGATCCATGTCTTCGAGCTTCTTTTTCGAGGATACAACATCCTTGATGAACTTTGTATACTTAGGCATCTCAACCAAAACACCTGATAATGGATGATTTACCTGAGTATTTTTAAGAAGGTTAAGCACTTTCTCATACTTTTTATCTTCATGCAAGGGGATGTTATTTTTTCTGGGTGGAAATGGAAATTTCTTTAAGTCACTCTCAGAAAACACTTTCTTTGAGGATGAACTAACAGCTTTATCTTCCAAATCTTTCCACCTTACCACATCTCCGCCTTTCTTGCCGATCAAGGGATCAGCCACCTGAGTACTATTATCCAGAACAGGGGGACATGGATGCACAACTTCCCCTCCTGCCTCAGCATTGGCAGGAGGGGTTAGTGGTTTCCCTGGTTCGGGGGACCAGTAAGTTGAGTGCCGGATCTTAAATTCATAGCACTGGCCTCTTCTCTACCATAAGGGAGTGTGGGAACTACATCAATGCATTGGCCTTGATTTAACTCAGTCTGAGCCACTTGACTACCTTTGGGGTTCTTCTCAGTGAAGCTGGGCAACTGCCCCGAGGGTCATGAAGCTTTTTGGTCAGCTACTTGCCCGAGCTGTCTCTCAAGATTCTTAATTGTACTAAGAAGGAATTGGAAATTATTATTCTGCTCCTTCTGATAGGAGTCCAATTTAGTCTCAAGATCACTAGATTGAGGGGGGCTTTGAGAATTCTAAAAGTTTTGTGGAACAGATTGGCTAGACCGACTTTGAAACATAGGATTATTCAGCCAATTATGGTTGAACCTCTGATTTTGATTAGGAAAATTTATATTTTGGTTCTGATTGAAGTTCGGGTTTTGATTGAAACCCTGGTTTTGAAAATTGCTTTGGCCAGAGAACAGATTGTTGAATCTCTGATTTTGGTGGCCGCTGAAAGCATTGACTTCAGCGTTCTGTCCACCAATGGGACAGAAACGAGCGGTATGTCCCACATTATCACATGTCTGACACGTGACTGGACTGAACTGTCCCTGATTCTGGACAGCATTGACTTGATAGGCAGGAGGGGAAATAAACTGACACTGGCCAACCACGTGGCCGGGTTGACAACAACTTTCACAGAACATAACTTGAGAGTTCTGAGGAAATGACTGGTTCTGACCCATAGGATTAGAGGATATTTTAAGAGCTGGCACCTGCTGTTGCAGCATAGAGATCTGATTTTGCATATTCACCTCCTCATCCTGGGTGGATGAGGTGTCTGGATAGCGTGAGATGAAGGGGCATAGTTGTACTTGGAAATATCTTCAAATAATTGCCACCCATCTTCAGGCGTTTTTCTCAAAAATGCCCCTCCTGATGAACTGTTGACCATACCCTTGGTGAGTTCGGTCAACCCACTGAAGAAAGTGTTGACTTGCCTCTGCAAGTCTAAACCATGATGAGGGCATTTTCACAGGAGAGCCTTAAATCTCTTCCAAGAGTCAAAGAAGGATTCATTTTCCCTTTGGAAAAATGTGAAGATTTCACTCATGCACTGGGCCGTTTTTTAGGGTGGGAAATATTGACTCAGGAACTCATGCTCGAGTTCAGCCCAGGTTGTAATTGACTCGGCAGGCAGAGAGCTGTACCACTCTTTCGCTTCCCCTTTTAAGGAAAACGGAAACAATTTCAATTTAATTGCGTCCTCATTAACCCCTTGTATGTGAGTTGTACCACATATTTCTAAAAATGTGTGTACGTGAGTGTGAGGATTCTCAGATTGAAAACCGTGAAAGATTGATGCGTGTTGCAACATTTGAATAAGACCTGGTTTGAGTTCAAAGGTTGTAGCATTAATAGCTGGCAAAATGACAGCCGGGTTGACTTTGACTTCACCAGGCATGGCGTAGTCAGCCAACGTGCGTCTATTATTCGCAGCCATGATGACGATTTCTTCAATCTCCTCTGCTAGATTTTGCTAGAAATTTTGATCGGCCGTGTTTCCTTCGTCTGGGCGACCCGCAGGACGGACTCTTCGCCTGTTTGGTCTGACTATGGTTCGTTCGAGGTCAGGGGTGTAAAGCAGTGGGCCTCTCTGACTCCGAGTTTGCATAAACCACAACCAAAATCAAGCTGTCCGCACGAATTGCTCCGAGTTTTTTTTATTTTTTTATTTATTTATATTTGTTTATTTTTTTATTTGCAAGACAAAAACAATAATAAACAATTAGAAACCTTAAAGTATAATCCTTTAATTAGACTCAATAAATAAAAACTAAACTAAAACAGACTCGAAACAGGTTCGAAAAACGTAAATAAAACAGAAACAGAATACTGTAAGGCTAATACAGAACATAAACAGAGAAAAGAAATAAAATATCTCTCGGTCGACAGAGAGTTCAGGTTCGGTCGACCGAATTAAAATTTTTTAATTTTTTTATTTATTATTAATTTTTATTTATTTATTTTTTTTAAACAGCAACACTGAGGGCACCTACCTACGAAAAACTAATAACAACAAAAAAAAAAACTAGACAACCGTACCGATTCCCCGGCAACGGCGCCAAAAAACTGGTTGGGAATTTTAAGTTTTAAATTTATAATCCAGTCTAACCCCAAGTGCAAAGTTTAATAATGCAGTGGCTCGACCGGGTCATCCACAGGGAATCGTACATTGTCTAGTTCTAATCAATTGTTCTAAATTTGTCACAGTTATTATTGTTATCACTAGAATTATATGGAAAAAAAATAAAAATGTCCTACACTTAACAATTGAAAAACTACAAATAAAATAAAACAAAATGAACCTAGTAATGAAAACAATAGAAAATAAACTGGACAGAAGATCTAAAATCCAAAGCCAGTAAAAATAGTTGCGAACCGGATTAACGAAGATGATTCTATTTTATAGACTAAAAATACAATAAACATTATAAAACTGTTACGATGACTATGGTGATAAAAAAAATCAGCACAAATGATTTTTTCAATTAATCTAACGATGAACAAGCAATGATCCACCGATCCCGCAACCCTCATTTTCTTCTCTAAGGTTGTCTTGTGATGACTTAACGAAAATTGTGATTCAGCTATCGTCGGTACGAATTTTTAATATCTTAGAAGAATTCTCCTATTAATCTCTTTCATCTATCGATTCTAAAGATTAACGCTTTGACTAACAAGGTGTGAGATTTGTTCAATCTCGCAACCTAGATTTCCAACCTAACCACTGTCGTCATTAGGGTAAAAATCTAATCTTGACTATGGTGACCTTGGTTTAACAATTAATTCTCATTAATTATTGAACAATCAAATATGCAACACATTCATCAATTGAAATTGCACAACAATAAAAATCATAGGAAAGATACAATTTCATTAAACTCACAAGACAATCCAAAAGTCGAAATCAAGACGCTGCTGAGAACGGTTTCACAGAGCTTGTTCCAAACTGCTTCAGCCTTTAACCATAGTTAATTCCAGACAGCATAAATAAAATAAAAAAAAGGTAGTGCTCGGTCGACCGAGAGGAAGGGTTCGGTCGACCGAACCATGTTTTCTAGGGTTTCTGCGCCGAAATTGTTCTCCAGAGAAAATTCTTCCTCCCTTTTGTCAATGACTCCCCGTCCTTTTATACTTATTTTCCCCGAGAATAGGATAATTACTATTCTCTTCTCTTATTATTTGAAAAAGAAAAATCTAAACCCTAAACAAAATATAAAAATAAAGATAATCCCTATTTTATCCTTCTATTTAATCTTCAAATAAATGTTGTTTTAAACTCCTTCAGCTCTTTGACTCATTCCATGATATGTTTGTGTACCTACAAAATAATAAGAACATGCAAAGTGTAACATCCCATATATAAATAGATAATTACTAATAAAATCACGTAAATAACCCAACTTTGAACTTTAATAATTTCCACATTCATTCTTTTAATAATTCAATTAAACACTTAATTTTCTATAAAAATCAATAAAATACAAAGGACATTGTTACGAAATAATATAATATAAATCATAAAAATCACCGTAAACAAACAGACTGGTCACCAGGAAGATCTTCTTCCTCAGGCAAATTTATAACTTTGTCTGTGCTTGGCAGAATCTGATCAAATGGTTCCACTCGTCATTTGATAAGCATAGTTCCTTCATTGTTTTTATATTTCCGATGGCTAGCGGACGTTTGGGAGTCAAGCGTGCATGTTGATAGTGTGAAGCTTGACAACATATTTTTGAGGTGCTTAGGCACTGATGTATTTTGATGTATACATATGTATTTTATTTGGGATATTAGCTAGATGTTTGATTCATGGACTGGTTGAATATGGGACTTAGATGGTGGAATGTTATTAGTTGTGTGTATGTAGTTGTGTGTATCGACCTTTATGTATAAAGGACTGCCCTTTAGCCTTGTGGTTTCTTTTGGTTTTTATTTTGGGATCTTTGAGGCTTCGTGTCCGGGTCAATCAGTATTCGGGCATGGCCGAGCGACCCGTACCGGTTGCGTCACGGGTGACCGTGCGGGGCGTTACAAACTTCTCTCAATTTCAATTAAATTCAAATCGTGTTTCCTCACCACCCCAATATTTCGCAAAATGCAACTGCAAATCCCACGTTTCTCTCTTTTTCGTTCACTTTTTCTAAATGTGTATATGTAACTGCCCCTCCATATGAATGAAAAAGACGGATGCTTCTCATTTGAATGGAAATAGACGGGTGGGATGAAGAAAAGCATATGGGGTTTGCAGATTCTGATATACATATGCTTTATGTTTTCTTGTTTTGCACTATTAATTTTTTTTTCAATGTGTAAGAATGTCGATATATATTTCGATCTATATATCTGAAAAGGTTTAAACCTAAGTTCCTCAATCACTTTAGTGTGAAGGTCCCGAAAAGTCTGGTCTCAAAAAGTATATATATCCACGCAAATTCTAGAATGTCATGGCATTATGCGGATACCACTCAAAAGAATGATGGGCGAGTGTGCTCTTTAGTGAAGTAAACCTTACTTTTAAGTAGCTTTTGTTCAGGGTTCGAGGTTTTTACTACCAAAACTTATACGCAAACGTCATGCGGTGAGTGTGTATCAACAAGAGTGTGTAACTACATTGATTTTTCTAAAATACATCCTAAAATGCAACACTAAACATTTACATACTATACTTTTTTCTTTTTTTTTTTGTAGTTTTTTTTTATAATTTTTTATATTATGACCTAACAACTTCCCCCACACTTGAAACATAGAGTGTCCTCAATGTATTCCAACTGAACGATGGAAATGGTATGATGTACAACTAAAATGAGGTATTGGAAATTGGACGAAAACTAAACATCTACATGCCTAAGACAATGTAATAAAAATAATAAAAAATAATAATTAAAAATAAATGTAACGCCACCAGACCTGGCGCCTGGTAAGGCTACATGAGCCATAAATTGTCCGGTCAACTGCTTAGACCGCCGTCCTCGCTTGGTCTAAAAGGGCTAACCCGAGTTGACAAGATATTTTATGTCTCACACTTATATGGAGGTGAGCTTTCTGCTAATTTCCCGATGTGGATTTTACATTCTCACCCCCTTAGAAGGGACTGGCGTCCTCGCCAGGACGGCCAAGACTGGTCCTGGATCGTCCCTACCAGTGGAAATTACACCATCTTTCTTATACGGTGCAGCGCTTAGGGCCGTCTGATAGTCGGCTCTGATACCATTCTATAACACCCCCAGACCTGGCGCCTGGTATGGCTACATGAGCCATAAATTGTCCGGTCAACTGCTTAGACCGTCGTCCTCGCTTGGTCTAAAAGGGCTAACCTGAGTTTACAAGATATTTTATGTCTCACACTTATATGGAGGTGAGCTTTCTGCTAATTTCCCGATTTGGGATTTTACAATAAAACACATACATTTTACGATATAAATCAATCTCAATATTACTCTTAAACCCCTTCTAATTCACTAGCTCCATTTGCATGATGATGATGATGATCAGACTCTCATTTTGCTTCATGAAACACAATGTCAAGATTGTAAAACACAGGGACCAAAATGAGTAAACAAAGAAACACAAGGACCGGTCCGATAATCCACAACAAAAGTGGTAAAGCCACATAAAACAACCTATTACCAACTATATTCAAAACAAACCCTTTTTCCAAAAGCCCAGAAACATAATCATGATTAATTAACATAATCCCATGATAATCATTATCTTGATCTTGATCTTGGAATAATGGACAGTTGATCAAGAAATTCACTTGGTTTATGAACCTGATTGACATAGAATGACAGGTGAAAGAGAAGAGGAAAATCATTTGGACAAAAACGTATTTTAACGCCATAATTAACTCGATATTTCCCCCAAAAACAGAATCATTTAAGGGCGTTTTGATGGTATATGTGCTACTAATTACAGCAGCAAGACCACAACATAGAAGAATTGAGGTTGTGGCCATTAAGCTTGATCCCATTACCGCATTTCTCAATGTCTGAACAGCTATGATGTTTTTCTTGTCATTATCCTGCATGCAATATAAACATCACTAATTAATGTAAGAAGATGGAGATCGATTCGAACTCTGGGTGTAATAAATGTATGTATTTTATTTTGGGACTTCGATGGTGGTACGTTGGTATTGTAAAATTAGGGTGTGAAGATGACCAACAATGCTTGTAGAATCCTACAAATTAATATGAACATTCGGATCCTCTCCGTTTCGCGATGAATCGTTGTCCTTCTTAAATTATTCGACCCTTTTACTTGTCCAGGGTTACACGAATATTTAAGTGAGATATCAAACTAAGAGTTTTACCTTTAAGTCTGGATAAAGATCTTAAAGAGCACTTAGGATGTGTTTTGTATATATGACAAGAGCAAAGATGCTTACAAAAATGTTGTATATCTTTCAACAATGTAACTTTGCTTTATATAGCACTTAGATGTCTGAAAATAATCAAGAAGTTCATTTTTAAGTGTTACACCCCAAAGGAAAAGGTTCCATTTGGTTGTGCCCACTTAAAAAGGCCAAGAGACACCAAAAATCAGTTTTCGAACCACAGGCGGGCGCCTGTGAGGACCCCAAAACCGAACAAACTTTCTGTTCAACCTTTTGCCTTGCCAAAATGTGACAGGCGGCCGCCTGTGGTGACAGGTGCCGGCCTATCACTCTGTTTTTCCAAAACCGATTTTCAGCTTGTTTTACGAACTCTACTTTCTTATTTTCCATCCGTACACTCGTAGACACTTATATAAGTGTGCATTCCGCACCTCCATACTTATAATATAGCATTACGAGCATAACCATCTTTGTACTAAACCCCGATAACCTCAATGGCTTGTGATTATACTTAAATCACAAACATTCCTCCCCCATTTAAGTGTAATCCTTGGTTTAGTAAAACAACAGTCATAATATAAACAAACTCATGCTTCAATGAAAATATCACAAATATTGAATTTCCACCTAGTACTATTACACGCAAATATTCTAGTATTGGGGTGTGACTAAGCATTGAACCTCTTTACACATTTTGAATACATGTACATAACAATACACATGAATTGAGACTACTCCAAAGTATTATTCTTGACACCGTTTATAGAAATCCGGCCTTGTGTCCATATCCATTCTTGAGCATATAGAAAGCTAACCCAACTTTCCTTGAAGCGGCCATACTTCTTACTCATATAGGTGAATCTTTAATTTACCGTGCACCTGCATTAGCACTTTCAAAAGACTCATTAAGAAGATAAAACTTCAACCTAACTTCACAGGTTTATAGCACATACCTTCGAGATTAATACATGTGCTCAAGTTTTCAATAACAGGCTTACCACATTGAATTTAGCCTAAGGCATTGTACCAAAGGGAAATTGGGCGTCCTATTATCAGAAACTTATACAGGTTGTAGACCCATCCCGACAACCGACTTTTGTAATAAGTCCTTAGCTAATCCTTTCGTCAAATGATCAGCTAAATTCCTTTGAGATCTCACATACACAACCGATATCACCCCGTGAGAGATCAACTCACGTACCGCGCTATGTCTAACGCCTAAGTGTCGTGACATACCATTATACACATGACTATATGCTTTAGACAGTGTAGATGAGCTATCACAATGGATAGATATCGGTGATATTGGTTTAGGCCATAAAGGAATTTCATGAATCAAATTCCTAAGCCATTCTGCCTCTTTACCGGCTGCTGCCAAGGCAATAAACTCCGACTCCATAGTCGAGCTAGATAGACATGTATGTTTCTTAGAAGCACAAGAAATGGCACCTCCACCTAAAACAAACACCCATCCACTAGTAGAAGAATGATCTTCTACATTAGATATCCAACTAGCATCCGAATATCCTTCAATTACCGAAGGATATGCAACATAAGTCAAACCAAAGTCTTTGGTAGACTTAAGATATCTCAATACACGAACAACCGCTCTCCAATGACAATTACCTGGGTTACTCGTATATCTACTTAGTTTCCCAACCGCATAGGCAATATCCGGTCGTGTACTAGTCATTGCATACATCAAACAACCAATGACTCGTGAATATTCAAGTTGATTCATTGTTTCACCTTTATTAGGTCCAAGTTTTTCATGAGGCTCCATGGGAGAATTTCCTGGAGTACAATATTCACAATTAAACTTCTTCAACACTTTCTCAATATAATGAGATTGTGTTAGTGAAAATCCTCCTTGATTTCTCTTCATTTTAATACCAATAAAAACATCTGCCTCCCCCATGTCTTTCATAGAGAATCTTGAAGATAAGAGTCCTTTACACTTATCTACCTGATTTTGGTTCGTACCAAAAACCAACATGTCATCGACATATAGACAGATTATCACACCGTTGCCGGTATCATCAAATCTACTATAATACACTTGCCCGACTGATTGAGTTTAAACCCACTAGCCAAGACAACCTCATCAAACTTTTGATGCCATTGTTTAGGAGCTTTTTAAGTCCATACAATGATTTCACAAGTTTACATACCTTATGCTCGTTACCGGGCATAATAAAACCTTCTGGTTGCTTCATGTATATTTCTTCATCCAAATCTCCATTTAGAAACGCTGTTTTAACATCCATTTGATGGATCACCAAGTTATGAATTGCGGCTAAAGCAATCAATAACCGGATTGAGGAGATTCTAGCAACGGGAGCATAAGTATCGAAATAATCGATACCTTCCTTTTGCCTAAAGCCTTGTATAACTAACCGGGCTTTATATCGGTCAACCGTAATGTCGACTCTCATTTTCCTTTTGAAAATCCATTTGCAACCTAACGGTTTGCAACCACGTGGTAAATCTGTAAGAATCCACGTATTGTTACCCATTATGGAATCCATCTTGTCGTTGATGGCTTCTTTCCAAAATGATACATCCTGAGATCCCATTGCCTCAGAAAATGTTCTTGGATCATCCTCAATATTGTAACAATATGAGTATTGATATCCAACTTCATTTCTCGAACCTTCCACCAAATAAGTAACAAAATCCGGTGGAAATGTTTTAGCTATTCTAGCCCTCTTACTTCTTCAAAGTTCAGAAGACTCGACTTGAGAATCATTATTCTCCACATTCTCCACTCCAATTATCATAGGAGTAATAGCCTTTGGTCTAGGAATAGATGTAAATCTATTCTCATCAAATATAGCATCACGTGATTCTATAACCGAATGTGCAGCCACGGAATCACTAGGTTCTATAACATAAAACCTATATGCCTTGGAATGACTAGCATATCCAATGAAAATGTAATCGATGCCTCTTTCTCCTAAAGTTTTAATTTTAGGATCGGGAAGTCTAACAACCGCCCTGCTGCCCCAAACTTTTAATTAATTCAAGTTCGGTTTCTTTTTAAACCAAAGATCATACGGGGTAGTAGAATTCTTTTTATTTGGAATTCTGTTTAGTAAATAACAGGCCGTTAACATGGCCTCACCCCAAAATCCACTACTCAATCCCGAGTAGGACAACATGGAATTTACCATCTCTTTTAGAGTACGGTTCTTCCTCTCCGCAATGCAATTTTGTTGTGGCGTATATGGTGCAGTAACCTCGTGTATAATACCACATGACCCGAAGTAGGTTGGATCATAGTATTCTCCACCTCTATCGGTACGAAAACGTTTAATACTAGAATTCAATTGTAATTCTACTTCACTTTTATAAATCTTGAATTTATCAAGTGTCTCATCTTTAGTATTAAGTAAATACACATAACAAAAACGAGTATTATCATCTATAAAAGTAATCATATATTTCTTATTTCCCAAAGATGGTGATGCATTAAAATCACACAAATCACTATGGATAAGATCAAAAATTGTAGACGATCTTTCAACACCACGAAATGGTTGTCTTACAATTTTAGTAAGCATACAAGTAGTACACTTATCCACATTGATACAAGTGGGAATTAAAGCATTTTTAGACATAACATGCATACGTTTATAATGCACGTGTCCTAACCGAGCATGCCACAACTTTGAGATATTAACATCAGAAATATGCATAACTTGATTAACTTTATCATTCACAATATTAAGCATAAACATATTATTACACAAATAACCAAATCTACAAATACATCATGTTTAGATAATATATACCTATCGGACTCATATACTTGTTTATAGCCCGATTTACATAAAAGTGCACCGGATACAAGGTTTTTCTGGATGCACGGAACAAATAAAACATCAAATAGTTTTACAAACTTTCCAGAACTAAAGTTTAAAACAACATTTCCAATGCCTTTTACAACAGCCATCGACTCGTTTCCCATCTTTAGTATGGAGCCATCATTCACCGGTTCAAAATCTTCAAACCAGCTTTGATCTTTGCATACATGTCGTGTTGCTCCCGAGTCGATCCACCATGATACATCATCATCCTGCATATAAAATGCTTCAGAAATAAATGGCACATAATTCACAACCGAATTAATACCAAAATTAAAATTCTGACCTTGATGCTTGGTTGGTTCTTGGTCTTTCGACCCCTATTCTGGACCTTTGTTTTTCCCGTTCTTCCGCACTCGGCAATCAGCCTTGTAGTGTTTTGCCACAAATCCAACAGGCACCTTTTGGCCTTTTTCCGGATTTTTTGTTGCCAGCCTTGAATGGTTTCTTTTTCTTACCATTACCTTTTCCCTTGTTTGTTTTGGAACACTCCCCAGCCTCCATTACATGAATGGATGTCGATTCATCAATTTCCTTTCCCTTGGTTTTCACACCCTCCTGCGCCCTGAGGGATTCCTCAATACGCAGGTGGCTACCAAGTTCAACCAAGGAGAGTTCTTCCTTTTTGTGTTTTAACATATGCTTAAAATCTTTCCATGATGGTGGTAGTTTATCAATGATACTAGAAACAGAAATGGCTTCATCCATTTCCATCTTGTGTTGTGCAAACTGGCCTAAACTGCATTGAAGTTCATTGAATTGTTCAATTACAGACCGTGTATCTACCATCATGTATTTCATGAAATTACCAACTAGAAACTTTTTAGCATATGCATCTTCATTTAAGTATTTAGTTTCTAGTGCGTCCCATAATTCTTTTGCTGATGCAAAGTTTTGATAAATATCAAACAACGAATCAGACATACCATTTACAATGTGACCACGACAGATGTAGTCATCATTTTCCCATTTGTTTCACCTTCGTTATTCCTCCAATGGTGCCTCATCATCGACTTCTGGTATCTCAGTGCTAAGTTCCTCAAAAGGTTTAAACCTAAGTTCCTCAATCAGTTTAGTGTGACGGACCCGAAAAGTGTGGTCTCGAAAAGTATATCCATGCAAATTCTAGAATGTCATGGCATTAATTGTGCATATACCACTCAAAGAAATGATGGGCGAGTGCGCTTTTTGGCTAAATAAACCTCACATTTAAGTAGCTTTTGTTGAGGGTTCGAAGTTTTTACTACCAAAACTTGTAAACAAACGTGATGCGGTGAGTGTGTATCAACAAAAGTGTGTAACTATATTGATTTTTCTAAAATGCATCCTAAAATGCAACACCAAACATTTACCTACTATACTTTTTTTTATTATTTTTTTTGTATTTTTTTTTTTTAAATTTTATATTATGACCTAACAACTCCCCCCACACTTGAAACATACAGTGTCATCAATGTATGCCAACTGAACGATGGAAATGGTATGATGCACAACTAAAATGAGGAATGGGAAATGTCTAATTAATTAAAAATAAAAATGAAAAGAAACGAAAATGAGGGACTTACCTAAGGGG
Organism: Gentiana dahurica var. dahurica; assembly: GCA_024500145.1. NCBI lineage: Eukaryota > Viridiplantae > Streptophyta > Magnoliopsida > Gentianales > Gentianaceae > Gentiana > Gentiana dahurica. Next base: position 44,557,570 of record CM044904.1, read on the forward strand.
TTGGAATGTCTACGGGACTCGAACGAGCACGGATTGAACCATTTTCTTTAAATTGTCCAATTGCGCCTATTGCGCTACAAGCATGGAGGTCAAACGGTCCACTTTCATGGAAAGGGAGTGAATGGATTCACTTCAGTTGGATGTGCCAACATCGTCAACATCATCACTGCTAAACTGATAACAGTAGCTTCAAACGCAAGAAGTGAAGCTGCAAGTGTGAGGACGATGATATTTTCAAGGCGGTTCAGTTGGGGTCTGTAGCCATAGCTCTGCAGCAAAGTTGAGAAGTTTTTATTATTTGGATCAATTATTTGGATTTCTATATAGAAGTTATATCTGCGGTAAACGGCCGAGGTAAAGTATGGAGGTACAAAATTATTTGTTCAATTTATTTACGATTATCACTATGATCATGTGATGATATTATTATATATCGCAATATATCAATATTGATGAGAAAGTTGATGCAATTACATTTCCTGAAGTTAATGTTATCAAGCTATATATTTAAATGCATCAAGCTATATAGGTCCGATCCCAGAAGTGAACGCGACTAAACTGTATTTAAGATGTGTCGGTTGACACAAATTCATAGTGAATGAGATGAAATAAAATATTTGACGTGTGTCGAACTACCCGAGTCCATTTCCAGAAGTGAACAGGACCACATAATGAATGTATATAAGTTACACCAAATTTTACAGGCTCACTCCCAAAAGTGAATTTGGCCTCATTTATTTAAGATATATCAAACTACACGAGTCGGCTCCCAGAAGTTAACACGGCTAAATTATAAATAATAATGATACATTAAATTATATTGGCTCAATCCCAGAAGTGAATGTGAGTAAATTTAATATTTAGGATGTATCAGATTACGCACGTCAATCTCAAGAAGTGTATGTGACTAAACTCAAAATTTATGGTGTTCCTGTTCCTCGATGTTAACGTGGACAATTAAAAATTCTAGATGTGTTAAGATACACAAGTCTATTCATAGAAGTGAACATGACTTAATATATCTAGATATTCTATACCGAATCACGTTAGGTAGTTCCCTGAAGAGAACTTGACATATATGACACTGTGATTTTAAAATCGTCATACTAAATCTCACCAGAAGTGAGTTGATGACAATAGTGTGAAAATGATACATCAGTAGAACCCGGTATATTTATTTATGTGCTTACTTTTGCATCGCTGATTGAGTCCTAAAGACTAAGTGTAACACAAAAGATCTTTTTGTCTTGTAGACAAGTTTTTAATTAGAAGATTTGATCACCTGCAGATGATCGTTCATTTAAAGGTATATAGTGATGGTCTAGAAGGTCATCAGAAGCACTTGTATGTTCATAAAAGTGAATCTGAAATTCACAGAAATAAAAATGGACTCGAAGTCCATATGAAATCGAATGATGTTCCAACGAATGATCTGAAGTCTAAAGATAAGAAAACCATGTAAGAACATCAAGACACTTCTTTAATCGCTGCAAAAGAAGTTTGTATTTATCATTCCGATAATATGCTCCTGTAGTTGCAATATTGAAAGAAGTGGTTTATGATGATACCGGATTTTACCACTCCACATGTCAAGCACATGAAACCCAAATATTAACAAGAATGGACCCAATACCTTAACTGTAAGGGACAGGAGCCCTATCATAGGCCTAGAGGCCAAACTAAACACCCCGTTAAGGAAGTATGTTCGGGTCGTCCCCTGTTCAGGCTGTTCTGGTTGTCCCCCGTCAGGATAGGAATGGAGTAGACCTACACAGCTCGGTTAAATCGACCTAAGCATCTCGCCGTAGGTTGTCTTGATAGTATAATAACAATAATAATATAGTTATACAATAATGATGGAAAGAATCCTAAGCCTTTAAGGCTCTGATCGTCATCGTTTAAACGAGGATATTTGAATGTCACAATTATCTCCTAAAATCAAGAGATAATAACGAGATTATATTGTACTTGAATGAGAAAGCAAAAGAGTCCACAATGGACACGGCCCATGCCGGCCTAGGGCACAAGTGCCCCATATATAAACGTTCACAATGAACTACGGCAGACTTGATTCTAGGATACACTTTGGATACGTAGGCACCCTAGAGAAAATACGAAGCTCAGTCTAAAATCCCTCAACAAACCATCCTTTGTTCTTGTTCTCTTATTCCTCAACCAATTTCCAATAGATTAAACGGCCTGTGTTTGATAGCCGACGAATTTTGTGTCGTCAGTTGGCGCTAGAAGGGGGGTCTTTGATGTATTATTTTTATATGATTAAATATACGTTATATTATTATGTTTTATCAACGAATTCTATATAAAATATATGAAATTATGGTATAAATAGTATGAATTGTTAATCTTTATAATTTAGAGTAGTTAGTAGTAAAAATAGTAAAAAGTTGTAATTTTGTACCGATTTTAGTAAATCGGAGTGTCGTGTCAGATTTACGTGGGTATTTGTGATGTTTTAATGCAGATTTATAAACCGAGACCCCGAGAATCGACATATTGAAGTTTAATCATATCTCTGGAATGATTTAGAGAGTGCCACGAGCTTAAATGGTCAATTGAATAGCTTAAGTGGACAAGTGGCCAACTAATCTGGTTAAGTAATAATCGAGAAATGTCTCCGACAAACGAATGGCTCATCAAAATGACATTTTCAGGAAAAGTGTTCTTCACGAAAGTTGTAGATTTTTCCGAGAGCTTTCCAATGCAATTTAAATTATGAAGATTGGAGGTCTACAACCTAAACAATGATCAAGTGGCTAATCGATTTGGATTAAGAAAAATCCCGTAAAAGCTTCGGAGGAACACGAGGTTATCAAGAAGGCGTTATCTGAAGAAGAGTCCTGCATGAAAGTTGTAGAGTTTCTCGAGACCTTAATTTTGGCATTTCGTTTGCAATTTTTGGAGGGCCAGAACTCGAGATATGAATTTTAGAAGTTTAATAATTATATAAAATAAATAAATATCTCCACTGCACATGCTGATTGCAATCAGTAGTGGAAGCAATCATTAGTCCGGACCGATCCGGCTTAATCTCGGACCGGTCCGGCCTTGAGACCTTTGCCTATATAAGAAGATGCAGCAGCAACAGATCGGGAGTACCAAATATATATATACATCCTATATATATATATCTCTCTCTCTCTTTTCTTTTTAATTTTTTAGTAGTAGTTGTAAATAAGGCCTTACACCGTAATAATGTAGTTTTAGTATCGTTATAATGCTCGGGAAAATCTCGAAAGTCGGTTTTGCTGAAGAAGTTGTAATGTCCGGAAAATACGATTTCTGAATCAACTGCCGTATTCGGGTAACTTTTCTTATGTATTTATGTTTGTTTTTATATTTTTCGTTGTTATAATGTTTTTAGGCTAAATATAATACTGGCCAAAACTATGTAATCGGTTTTATTTCGATATTTTCGTTAAAGAAATGTTGTTAAGTTAAAATGATTAAAATTGAGTTAATTGAATCTTTTTCTATTTTAATCGTATTCGTATTGACATATTTAATCGATCTGAGGAATTCATAATCTAATTATGAATTGACGCCTCGTAGTCAGGATACGAGATAAAAGATAGAAAAATCGGAGGGTAAAATTGGCCGTGTGAATAACGTGATAACGGAATCCGATTTCCTACCCGGGGGTAAATTTGTTTTGGGAGAAATGAATTTTATTATAATTTGTACTCGAGATCGTAATAATGTTAAATCATCAGTTAATGGAAACTTAAACCGGAAAGTTGAATCGTCCGGCTTTGACAACCGGAGCCTTTAAAATAAAATTGACCGTTTGACTAACGGAATGACTCCTTTTTATCTAAAGGTAGATTTGTACTCGGGACCTGTTCAGAAAAACCGTAACAGTTGTGGACCTTGGACTGATGCAATGGACATATGACAATTTCATACGCTCGTGTGAGGAGGAATTGTTTACCTCAGGAGTGCACCGTTTCATCTACTCAATTGGACCTAAAATAAAAGGAGAGATCGAACACATTTCAATTAATCGAAAAGATCGTATAAACCAATTATATAAGTTTTGGCCAGTTCTCTAAAATTATCTGTTTAATATATTGGTACCTATATATTTATATCTATATATATACTTTGCAATTTATGTACATCTATATATATTTATATATCTATATATATTATATTAGAATAACTTTTAAATTACGTATTTATTTTATGTTGACTAGAATAGTAGTGATCTGTGTTATAAAATTGCGGTTTAGATCGAGTTAATCACAGCTCTTTGGTGTTTAAACACACGTAAAAGAAATTACCAAGTTCCCTGAGGATTCGACACTCTGACTCACCATACTAGCACCATAATTTGACCCGGTACACTGCCGGTTAGGATCTGTATAGCCTAGGTAATGTCCGTCAGCTTTCTGGCGCCGTTTCCAAGGTTAGGTTTAGGTCTGTCAGCTTTTTGGCGCCGTTGCCGGGGATCGTCGCTAATTTCTTTTTTTTTTGTGTCTATGGTTACTACTTGTATTAGCTCAAAATTCTCGAGAATAAGTCAACACTTTTCTTATCCCATTTCTATTTTGTTTTTCGTTGGTTGTTACCTTATAGGTAGATTACCAATTTTTACTACTATCAATTTCTAGTTATTTTCTATTTTCGTTAGTTGATGACCAGAAGTGGTAAGGCCCCTCTCACTCCTTATAAGCCTGACATAAACACTTACGAAAGGCGGTTAAGAGTAGAGAGTAAACGCGGTCATACTAGTCAGGGAAATCGACCAAGAATCATCTTCAAACAGAAATACGAGAATGGTGAAATCAGTGATGAAACACCTGAACAAGGGCTGGAACATGCTCTAGGGCATGGACAAAACCCTGTTAACCATAATAATAATAATAATAATAATAATAATAATAATAATAATAATAATAATAATAATAATAATAATAATAATAATAGAAATAATTAGAATCGGAACCAGAATAATCGTAATAATCCGCCAAACCCGAGACCTATCTGTGATCAAACCGTAAGAAGAAACCAGACTAATAATCCCATACTTTTACCTAATGAAGGAGCGAATAATTTCGAGATTAAATCTCATCTTTTTGGTTTAATTGACGCAAGAGCCCAATTTCTAGGAGAGGATGATGAAGATCCACATCATCATCTCTATCTTTTTGAAGAACTGTGCAATACGGCCAAAAGTCAAGATGCTCATAAGGAATTAACGAGGATGACTATGTTTCCTTTTTCTTTAAAAGGACGAGCCCGAGATTGGTTTATGTCTCTTCCACATCATTCACTTACAAGTTGGGAGGAGATTCAAACTGAATTTCTGAAACAATATTTCACTCCAGGACGAAATTTGGAATTAAAAGTCGAGGTTGCTAACTTTAGACAAGGATCTGAAGAAACACTTGGGAATGCGTGGGAAAGGTTTAAAAAACTGTTACGAGCTTGTCCCGATCATGGTTATTCCTTAGATATGCAAATTCAACTCTTCTGTCGTAAATTGAGAAAAGATTCACGTGCGGATGTAGATCATGCATGTGGTGGTTCGTTAATGATGAGAGAAGCTCAAACAGTTTACGATGCTATAGAAAAGATTTCCAAAAATAACAGAATGTGGGAAACCGGTTCTAGCACCAGAAAAGTAGCTTTTGCAGGAGAATGTACGTCTAATACGGAAGTTCTAGCACACTTAGAAAATTTGAGTAGGAAATTTGATGGCCTACAGAATAAGAACCAAAGTTCAGAAAATAGTACACCAAATGAATACTCAAGTCATGGTAATGTGTCATTAGGGAGTGAAGAACCAACAGGATATTCAAGAAAGGATGTGAGTTTTCTTCAGCAGCATAGGAATTTGAACAATGCATATTCAAACTCGTTTAATGCTATTAGAAGAGATCATCCTACTTATCGATGGTCTGAAAACCCTAGTAAGCCAGGACAACCGCCATATCCAGTCCCATATAGGAATAATAACCAAGTTTATCAAGAAAACACATCTAATCAGAATTTACAATCATTACCCAGATCCTATCCTCAACATACCACTCAAAGTATACCAGTAACTCAAAGTTCAACTCAACCTGCAGAAGGAGTTGAAAAATGGGAAAAACTAATGGAAAATATGATGGGTGTAGTATCTACTCAAGCTAAGAACATGGAAACAATGATGACTTCTATTGGTACAGTCTCTAAGGTTATGAGTACAATGAAAACATCTATGAGTGGACATGATACCAGAATGAGAACGATAGAAGCCTCATTGAGGAATATGGAAGATCATTTGAGTAGGGAAGGTGAACGTAACAACAGTAGACCCCCAGGAGGATTACCAAGTAACACTGAAAGAAACCCAAGAGAGGTAAATGTTGTAGTTACGAGAAGTAGAAAACTCTGTGGAAGCAATGGAGTAGAAAACTTTGGGAATAATGAAGTAGAAAATGATTTAGATGGAAAGAATGATGAAACTAAAGATGAAATTGAATTCACTGATGAGGAAGAAGAAATTATAGAGAATTTCTTGAAAAGGAATAGAAGTTTGGAACCTGAGAATGAAGGTGAAAATTGGGTAAAAATCCCTAGGATTTTGAAAGACCCTATGGATAAAGATTTAAGGAATTTATTCAAGGAACATGTTAGAATAGATGAGAAACAGGAAGAACCGAAAGAGTCTGAAGTAGAGATTAATTCAGGGAACAATTTAAAGGAAAAAACTCAAGAACCTGAAACATGGCGACTAAGTAATACTCAAAGGTTTAAGGAAAAAGGAAAAGAGAAATTGACTAAGGAGCCAAAGGTTATAGATTTAGAATCTTTACCTTACCCTCCTAAAGATCAAATCAAAAAGGCAAAAATTGATAAGAAGTATGCTCGTTTCCTTGATACTTTTCGTCATCTTCATGTTAATATCCCTGTTATTGAAGCTCTGATTAATATACCTGCTTATGGAAAGTTTTTGAAAGATATACTATCAAATAAGAAAAAATTAGAGGACTATGAGAATATATGCCTGAATGAAGAATGTTCTGCAATTCTGCAGCATAAGTTACCACCTAAACTGAAAGATCCTGGAAGTTTTACGATTCCATGTGAAATTGGAGGATTTCTGTTTAAGAAGGTCTTATGTGATCTAGGAGCTAGTATAAATCTCATGTCTTATGAGGATTATAAAAAGCTAGGCATAGGAAAGCTTATTAAGACTGAAATGACTCTGCAAATGGCAGATAGATCGATTAAGTACCCTAAAGGAATGATTAAGGATGTATTGGTTAAAGTAGACAAATTCTATTTTCCAGTAGATTTCGTAGTTATGGAAATGGAAGAAGGATATTCAGCGCCACTTATTTTAGGTCGACCATTTCTAGCTACAGGAAGAACTTTAATCGATGTTCAAAAAGGAGAATTAGTTTTGAGAGTCAATGAAGATGAAGTTGCTTTCAATATTTTCAAAGCTATGAACCATACATCACCAGAATCATGTTCTTTTATAGAAGATATTCATTCTGTCTATGATAATCAGTTACCAACTTTTGAAGACAGATTAGAAGAATGCTTAACTCTGTCTATCTATAAAGAAGATGAGGAAGACATTGAAATGAAAGAGATAATCCTTTCTCTAGATAAAGGAAGCTTTATTTTTAAGCCACCATGGCATAAGTATTTGGAGTTAGAACTAGAAGGACCAGTTCTTAAATCGTCAATAGAAGATCCGCCTAAGAATCTGGAATTGAAACCGTTACCTTTAAATCTGAAATATGCTTTTCTTGAAACTGATAATCTATTACCGATTATTATTTCATCAACTTTAACTGAGCAACAAGAAGATCAATTACTTAGAATGTTAAGAAAGCATAAGAAAGCTTTTGGATGGACAGTTGCCGATATTCGAGGTATTAGCCCTGAGATTTGTGTTCATAAGATAATTTTGAAAGAGGATGCTAAACCTTGTATTCAACCGCAACGCCGCCTCAACCCGAATTTACAGTTAATCGTTAAGAAAGAGGTGATTAAGCTATTGGAAATGGGGATAATCTTTCCTATATCAGATAGTGAATGGGTGAGTCCAACTCAAGTTGTACCAAAGAAAGGAGGTTTCACAGTGAAAAAGAATGATAAGAATGAATGGATTCCAACAAGGGAAATTACAGGTTATCGAATGTGCATTGATTTTAGAAAACTAAATGATCATACTAAGAAAGATCATCATCCGCTTCCATTCATAGTTCAAATGTTGGAACGTTTAAGTGGTCATAAGTATTACTGTTTCTTAGATGGTTATTCAGGATATTTACAGATTTTCATTGCAGCAGGAGATAGGGAAAAGTCTACTTTCACTTGTCCTTATGGAACTTTTGCTTATAAAAGAATGCCGTTTGGTTTATGTAATGCTCCTGCTACGTTTCAAAGATGTATGATGTCTATATTTTCTGATATGGTTGAGAAATTCTTAGAAATTTTTATGGACGACTTTAGTGTTTACGGAGATTCTTTTGGTAAATGTTTGTCGCACTTAGAAAGAGTGTTACAACGCTGTGAGGATACTAACTTAGTACTAAACTGGGAAAAATGTCATTTAATGGTATCAGAAGGAATTGTTCTAGGTCATAGAATCTCTGAAATAGGAATCGAAGTTGATAAAGCTAAAGTCGAGGTGATTGAAAAATTACCACCACCAGTGAATCTAAGGACTCTAAGAGGATTTCTTGGACATGCAGGATTTTATAGGAGATTTATTGCAGATTTTTCAAAGATAGCAAAGCCTCTAAGTCATTTGCTTGAAAAAGAAGTACCTTTTAACTTTGATAGTAAATGTATGGAAGCTTTTCAGACCTTAAAAGCAAAGTTGATTACTGCACCAGTGTTGGTAGCACCAGACTGGGATTTACCTTTTGAGATTATGTGTGATGCAAGCGATTTAGCTGTAGGAGCTGTTTTAGGTCAAAGGTATAACAAAATTCTCAAAGCTATTTACTATGCATCTCACACATTAAACGCAGCTCAGCTTAATTATGCAACTACAGAAAAAGAACTGTTGGCTGTAATTTTTGCCTTAGATAAGTTCAGATCTTATATTGTTGGTTCTAAGGTAATAATCTACACGGACCATTCAGCCCTGAAGTATTTACTGAGTAAGAAGGATGCGAAACCACGTCTTCTTAGATGGATTCTCCTACTTCAAGAATTTGATATTGAAATTAAAGATAAAAAAGGAAGTGAGAATGTAGTAGCAGATCATCTAAGTAGAATGGAGACTGAGGAAGAGATAGGGAATGAAATTAAAGATTCATTTCCTGATGAACAACTATTTAGAATAGATACTCCTTCAACCATGCAGTTATTAAAAAATAGAATTCCTTCTAAGGAAATGTCACCTTGGTTTGGAGATATCATTAATTACTTAACCTGTGATTATATTCCGTCTCATTGGACTTGGCAACAGAAAAAGAAGTTCTTTTACGACTTAAAATTTTATTACTGGGAGGAACCAGACCTTTTCCGTAAATGTTCGGATGGGATAATCAGAAAATGTGTGCCTGATAATGAAATTTTAAGTATTTTATCGTTTTGTCATGATCGTGAGGCAGGAGGTCATCATGGAGGATGGAAAACTGCTTTTAAAGTTTTACAATGTGGTTTTTATTGGCCTACATTATATAGAGATGCTTATACATATGTTAAATCTTGTGAATCTTGTCAAAAATGGGGAAATGTATCTAAAAAACATGAAATGCCTATGCAACCTATTTTAGAATGTGAATTATTTGATGTTTGGGGTATAGATTTCATGGGACCTTTTCCTATATCGTTTGGAAAAAGATTTATTCTTGTAATGGTAGATTATGTTTCGAAATGGGTAGAAGCTGAAGCTCTTCCCACTAATGATACCAAAGTAGTCATACGATTTCTTAAAAAGAACATATTCACTAGATATGGCATTCCGAGGGCAATCATTAGTGATAGAGGTTCACATTTTTGTAATAGACCATTTACTAAGTTAATTGAAAAATATGGTGTAACGCATAAGTTAGGAACGCCCTATCACCCGCAAACCAGTGGACAGGTAGAGGTGTCGAATAGAGAAATTAAAAGAATCGTGGAAAAAACAGTTGATTCAAATCGTAAAAACTGGGCAGTTAAATTAGATGATGCATTATGGGCGTACAGAACAGCTTTTAAAACACCAATTGGTTGTTCTCCCTATAAGTTAGTCTTTGGTAAGTCATGTCATCTCCCAGTTGAGTTAGAACACCGAGCCTTCTGGGCTATTAGATTTCTAAATTTCGATCCTAAGGCTGTCGGTGATCATAGATTGCTTCAATTGACAGAACTAGAAGAATTTCGTCTCGATTCTTATGAAAATGCTCGAATCTACAAGGAACGCACGAAATCTTTCCATGATAAGAGAATCTTTAAGCGTGAGTTCCATGTAGGTGATCGAGTGCTTTTGTACAATTCACGTTTAAAGTTGTTTCCAGGTAAGCTTTAATCAAGATGGACAGGTCCATTTAAAGTAACACGGGTTTACAAAACTGGAGCTGTTGAACTAACTGATGGAAATACAACTTTTATAGCCAATGGCCACAGAGTAAAGTTATTTGTGGAGGGAGAAGGAATCAAACTGAAAGAAGAAGTAATGTTACTGATTGATCCCCCGACAAATTGAAAAAGCAGAGAAAAATGAAAAACTGAAAAGCAGAGAAACTGGAATCAGCCGAATACCAGGTGCTATCTATCTTTACTTTTCTGTATTTTTAATTATGTTTAAACTCTTTTCGTCTTTTACCGGATAGACGTAAAAGAACTGGATGTCTTTTTAGATAGAATAGGAGTTTTTATTTTACTTTTGAAATTAGGCCTTGATAAAGATGTCGCGTTTTCTATAGAAGCTTTAGTTTTTGAACAAAACAAGAAATTGTTGAGAGAGATCAGATTGAGAGAAGTATGTAATGGAACATCAAGAAGTGCGATAAAAGAAGGGCAAAGTTTCTAATGAGATGCAGAATCTGTGGAAAAAGTGAACATGTTGGACGCTGTGGGAAAAACACAACCAAATCCCAGGATGAGTGTTTGAATATTGTTAGGAAGGGAACGATTAGGTGGTTATCCGAAAATCCCGATGGAATTCCGAGAGATAATTCAAATGCTTCGTTTTTAGGAGTTAGGTTGATTGAGCGTTATATCAGAACTTTGGAAGATTTAGAAATCGAAGAATCAGGAACCCCTTAAGTTTCGAGTCTTTTCTTTTATTTTATTTTATAAAATTTTCGCATAACTTCTAAAAATTTTATAAAATTGGATCTTTATGAAATTTGAGGAGTTTTATAAAAGTTTTATAAAAGTTTTTTAGTTTTAGTTTAAATGTTTTATAAGAGTTGATATAAATTTATTAGAATTTTATAAGCTTTTTATTAAAGTGTTATAAAGATTTTATTAAATTTTTAGAAATTGTTATAAAATTATAAAATTTTCTTTAAATGTTATTTTTAATAAGTTTTAAAAATTTTATAAACTTATTTTTAAGATTTTAATTAAGTTTTTTTAGGATTTGTATAAGTTTTCATTAAAAATCATAAAAAGTAAAAAAAATCGAAAAAGTGAAAAATTTTGGGCACGGACCGATCCGGCCTTAATCCGGACCGGTCCGGGGTCTAAAAACATAAAAAATGGACGGGGACCCTTCTTTTCTTCTTCTTCTTCCCTAATTCTTCTAACAGCCGCACCCCACACACCAAACCCCACCATTACGAATTTTTTTACTTTTCTACAACAAAAATTCATCTCACACTACACCATTACTTAATTTCTTCTCATTATCATCTCCTCTCTTCAACACAAATTGGAAAATTCAAAAAGGGTCAAAAACAAGCTCCATTTCATTCCGGCGACTTTTGAACTTTTCCGGCCTAATTTTCAACGTTTTCTACACATTAAGGTATAATTTAGTTTATTTAGTTGTCAATTTCGTATTTTTCATAATTTTTTAGATTAATTTCAACTGTTTTGATTTTTGAGTGTGTTGTGACGTTTTTATTTTTTTGTTGTTTTTGTTGTTGTTTTTGTTGTTGATTGGCATTACCAATATCGTAGAATGGCTGAGTCGAGTACTAGAGTCTCTAAAAAGAGAAAATCAAAAATTCCTATATCAACTCCTGTCGTAGGCACAGTAATTTTATCATCTGAGGAAGAAGCCGTAAGCTTTGAAAAAACCGCATCACCGGAGGCTAAGAAAGCATATAAGAAAATTTATAGTAAGTGTGATGTTCTGGTTGAAAAAGGATTAGACTTGGATGACTTAGGTGATGAAGTTAAGAATATCTTTAGAAAGCGTCAGTGGTTAGATTTAGCAGCCAGAAGGGAAGGGGAGATTAACACGACTATAGTAGCTGAGTTTTATTCGGTTTTATCTACATTGTCAGAAGAACAGCTTACTCAGTCGCAAACCGTACCCTTACGAACCAGAAATATTCCTTTTAACCCTGCCGTCATTAATGCAATTCTAGGAGTTGAGGTTTTTCCTGATGAGGAGGATTACAGGGTAGTTTATAATTTAGATGATCCTGCTAGCTTTGAGCAGACTGCCCTGAGAGCCCAGAATGTTTTTGACCCGACCGCTGTGTGGGTTGAAAATCGGTTTAATTACGGGAACTGTTTTAGAGGGTTGAGGGCAATTAAAAGATTTATTAGCCATAATCTCTATCCTTCTCGTAAACATACTGCTTTTGGAAAGGAAGATGTTTGTATCGCTTGGGCGATGGTAAACGATGTTAGAGTGGATGTTGGAAAGGTCATGTTTAAAAGAATTTTTGAAAGTATTGTCATCGCCAGACCAGGGAGTCATCTATACTTCCCTTGTTTTATCTCTGATTTATGTCGTAGGTTGGGAGTACCATTCCTGCCTAATGACAAGTTATCTCTGGCTGATGGAAATCTGATTGGACCTAGTTTGACTAGTCTTCCGGATGGTAGTATTAGCTCTTTTCTTAGAAGAAGTCAAACTCAGCCAGCTCCACCAGTTTTTACATCTTCTTCTTTTCCATCTTTTTCTAGTCAGCCTCAACAAACTCCTTTCTCCAACACTATCACATATGACATGTTTCAATCTTTAGTGACAAATGTTGCACGTGGTCAAGCCAATGTGGCTTTATTTGCTGAGAGTACTAGGCAGTGGTGTGATGATATTCGTAGAGGTTTAAGAAGGAACGAGCAGTTGCTTCGTAATCCTACATTTGATGATCCTGCCTATCCACCTTGTCAGTCTGATTCTTATACCTTACCAGAATGGGTAACACCTATTCCACCACCTTCGAGCTTTCATCCATCGTCATATCCTTTTGGAAGCCAATCTAGTGGGACAGGTGTATTTTCGACAGGTGTTCAGAGACCAGCGATGTCGAGTTGGGGAGGATTCACTGAGTTTGCACATGTCACGACTGGCATGAGTTCGATGGGTCTTGATAGTTCAGTCAGGACCACGACTACAGTTCAGCCATCAGCTTCTCAGTCGTTTCCAAGTTCGAGTTTTCAAGTTGATCCTGAGGAAGACTACGATGAAGATTGAATTTAATAATTTTGATTAAACATTTTTATTTGCACTTTTTTCTCGACATTTGTCATTTAGATATTGGTTTGTTTTCATTTTTCGTTTAGTTTGATTTTACAATCATTTTTATAAAAATTTGGTTTGCATTCTAGATTGTCTAGTTTTTATATAAAAAAAAATAAAAAAAAAATTATCATTACTACGTCGTTTTATAAAAAATAATGTGTCGTTTTATCCGTTCGTATCAAAGATAACATACTCTTTGTGAAATATCTTCAAAGTATTATGCAATGTTTCACACGTGAAGTAAAAAAAAAAACAAAACACAAGTTGTCTTTCACCTCTGTCCCCTCAGTAAAAGTAAGATGAGGCCGGACCGGTCCGGCATATTCTCGGACCGGGCCGTGAAGAACAGAAGGCTGAGTCATTTTGAAGTCTGTCTAATGCAGCCACGTACGTATACTTTTACCATCTATTTAAAGAAGTAAAGGCAGGAGCAACAATTGCTCATTCTTTCACTGTCTATCTACCTTAAACTGTATTTCTTTCACTTTTTTATCGAGTTTTAAAAATGTCGAACCACTCTTCACCATCGGTTAATTCTTACGAGCCTCATACACCGGATCATATGGAATCTCAAGCTTCTAATGAGAGTATCATTTTACACAATCGTTTTGCAAATTCTCCAATCCTATTGGAGAAAGGTTTAAATTTCGACAAGCTTGATCAATGGGGAAAAACTATCATTCGAAGTTTTGGTTGGAAAAAATTTGTCAGTACACCGAGAGGTAGGATAAATGTCTCAATAGTGCGAGAATTTTATTCTGCACTTATGACGACATCTATGATCGATATCACTCAGATTGTTCTAGTAAGAGGAGTGGCTGTTCCCTTCTCTTCATCTATTATCAATCAAATCTTTGAAATTCCACCAGTTACGATGCCACATTTTGAAATGCAATGGGGACTACAAAATCCCTCTAATCATTTGAATAAAGTACACGAGTCGTTCCAATGTCTGTTCCCGCTTTTTGATACAAATCACGACATGTCAACACGAGCTCTACTTCCACATCTAAAGGCGTGGAAGCATTTTATAAATTCTCGAGTTTAACCCACCTGGGATTTTGAAAGTTTGGCTGAGAATGAAATGCTTCTACTTTTTGCTTTGGCATTCGGTGTATTTGTTGATTGGGGTATATTGATTCAAAGGACAGTGTTGGAGTTTGCGATCACGAGAGGTAGTAGGGGGAAACCTATGCCTAATTCATGGATGATATCACGTTTGTGTATTCTTCTGAATGGAGTAGAAGAGCTGGAGACGGATGAAATTTTTCCGTCTAGAGATAGTCGGTTTGGATTGCTACCGGTTGATACACCGGGTTGTTCGTCTACTATTTAGAGAGTTGTTTGTTGGTGTTATTTAAGTTTTAATAAGTTAAATTAAGTTAAGTTTGAAGTTTCTTTAGTTAAGTTAAGTTTTTCTTTTAAGTTTGTAATAATGTATCTTGTTTAATATATATGTCTTAGTTTTTTTAAGTTGCTTGTTTTTATTTAATGATATAATTAGTATACGCTAAAATAAAATCAGAAAAATAACGTTAATAGATAATTTTAATTTTATTTTCGAACCTACTTCTTTACTACTCATTGAACATCGGGACGATGCCACTTCGTAAGTGGGGAGTAGAGTTAGGTTAGAAAAATTCATTAAAATTTTCGGAAAAATAGTCAAAAATAATTATATTATATGTCTAATTTAGATTTTAATAAGATTTTAAGTTTATATAAATATTAGATATCGTTTTTATGAAATTATATAAGTATGTTGATATTTATAAGTAAAATTTTTAGAATCATTTTCAATATGAATTATGAGTTTGGAATTGGACTAAGTTTGTTGATTTTTTGCACCACAAAAATATAACTATAGCCAAATAACCTACCTCAGCCTTGATTAGAGTGATCAAGACCTCACTCGAAATTGTCAATTGTGATTAAATAACCAAGCTATAGCTAATTTTGGTCTACATTTCCTTGAAATACCGCAAGTTTGTACGTACTTATGAAAAGAGATGAAGACATAAAAGCTAAGTTTTGGTATATGTTGAGATTGGAAAAATTAGATAAGTATTAGTATATTTGATCTTACCTCATGACACTTGCAAGATAGTCGATTTTGGTAATAAGTTCGGATATATTAATATTCTAAATTGAGAACGAAGCACCATATTTACACAGAATTAATCAAATATCAGGTATCTTCATTATCTGTGATTAACAACTTAAAAATAAAAAGAACATATCGGTTGTAGCTACCAATGATTGGAGTGAGTAGGGTATTATCACGAAATGTCCTATATCACTATGAGGTAATTAAGCTCCCGATTGCCTGATGATAGTAGTCCAGCTAGGGTATTATCTCGAAATGTCCTATTGCTGGGAATGAAGGCACAAGATAAAATGAAAAAGGAAAAGTTGAATCATAAGATCTCAGGAATTATTACAAGTTTAAGGAAACCGGACTTGTAATTTTCGATCGAAAGAGTAGTACTCCGATCAATCTTGATGAAGCAATGCCTGTAAGTTTGATTTTCTACACACACTCACGCTTTTAGTTCTTAATCTTAAAAAAAAAAAAAAAAAAAAAAGAGATGTTAGTAATCGATGATTATTTTTTGATCAAGAATATGAAGATGTAGGTACGTACGACTTGCCTCTTTCTCTTTTTGATTTCCCTTTTTTCCGATTAACCAACATCTTGAGCCTAAACTCTATAAGCCGTTTTTGTCGACTACCTGACCGAAGTTTCCGATTCCAAAATTTCATAATAGTTACGATTAAAATTCTGATATTTTATTTATACTTATTAAGTGTTACATGTACAATTTCATCTAAATAATATTTAATTATTTCAGTTATATACTCTTTCTGTCTTCTTAAGATTTTAAATTAAGATAAATAATATATTTATAATATTGACAATATTACATTAAAAATTATAATCTGATAAATTATACTATCTTTTACTTACCGCTTATTTTTGCTCGAGGACGATCAAAAGCTAAGTGGGGAGTAATTTGATGTATTATTTTTATATGATTAAATATACGTTATATTATTATGTTTATCAACGAATTCTATATAAAATATATGAAATTATGGTATAAATAGTATGAATTGTTAATCTTTATAATTTAGAGTAGTTAGTAGTAAAAATAGTAAAAAGTTGTAATTTTGTACCGATTTTAGTAAATCGGATTGTCGTGTCAGATTTACGTGGGTATTTGTGATGTTTTATTGCAGATTTATAAACCGAGACCCCGAGAATCGACATATTGAAGTTTAATCATATCTCTGGAATGATTTAGAGAGTGCCACGAGCTTAAATGGTCAATTGAATAGCTTAAGTGGACAAGTGGCCAACTAATCTGGTTAAGTAATAATCGAGAAATGTCTCCGACAAACGAATGGCTCATCAAAATGACATTTTCAGGAAAAGTGTTCTTCACGAAAGTTGTAGATTTTTCCGAGAGCTTTCCAATGCAATTTAAATTATGAAGATTGGAGGTCTACAACTTAAACAGTGATCAAGTGGCTAATCGATTTGGATTAAGAAAAATCCCGTAAAAGCTTCGGAGGAACACGAGGTTATCAAGAAGGCGTTATCTGAAGAAGAGTCCTTCATGAAAGTTGTAGAGTTTCTCGAGACCTTAATTTTGGCAATTCGTTTGCAATTTTTGGAGGGCCAGAACTCGAGATATGAATTTTAGAAGTTTAATAATTATATAAAATAAATAAATATCTCCACTGCACATGCTGATTGCAATCAGCAGTGGAAGCAATCATTAGTCCGGACCGATCCGGCTTAATCTCGGACCGGTCCGGCCTTGAGACCTTTGCCTATATAAGAAGATGCAGCAGCAACAGATCGGGAGTACCAAATATATATATACATCCTATATATATATATATCTCTCTCTCTCTCT
This sequence comes from Gentiana dahurica var. dahurica, assembly GCA_024500145.1. NCBI lineage: Eukaryota > Viridiplantae > Streptophyta > Magnoliopsida > Gentianales > Gentianaceae > Gentiana > Gentiana dahurica. The sequence continues at coordinate 44,575,102 of CM044904.1, forward strand.
CTTTTCTTTTTAATTTTTTTGTAGTAGTTTCAAATAAGGCCTTACGCCGTAATAATGTAGTTTTAGTATCGTTATAATGCTCGGGAAAATCTCGGAAGTCGGTTTTGCTGAAGAAGTTGTAATGTCCGGAAAATACGATTTCTGAATCAACTGCCGTATTCGGGTAACTTTTCTTAAGTATTTATGTTTGTTTTTATATTTTTCGTTGTTATAATGTTTTTAGGCTAAATATAATACTGGCCAAAACTATGTAATCGGTTTTATTTCGATCTTTTCGTTAAAGAAATGTTGTTAAGTTAAAATGATTAAAATTGAGTTAATTGAATCTTTTTCTATTTTAATCGTATTCGTATTGACATATTTAATCAATCTGAGGAATTCATAATCTAATTATGAATTGACGCCTCGTAGTCAGGATACGAGATAAAAGATAGAAAAACCGGAGGGTAAAATTGGTCGTGTGAATAACGTGATAACGGAATCCGATTTCCTACCCGGGGGTAAATTTGTTTTGGGAGAAATGAATTTTATTATAATTTGTACTCGAGATCGTAATAATGTTAAATCATCAGTTAATGGAAACTTAAACCGGAAAGTTGAATCGTCCGGCTTTGACAACCGGAGCCTTTAAAATAAAATTGACCGTTTGACGAACGGAATGACTCCTTTTTATCTAAAGGTAGATTTGTACTCGGGACCTGTTCAGAAAAACCGTAACAGTTGTGGACCTTGGACTGATGCAATGGACATATGACAATTTCATACGCTCGTGTGAGGAGGAATTGTTTACCTCAGGAGTGCACCGTTTCATCTACTCAATTGGACCTAAAATAAAAGGAGAGATCGAACACATTTCAATTAATCGAAAAGATCGTATAAACCAATTATATAAGTTTTGGCCAGTTCTCTAAAATTATCTGTTTAATATATTGGTACCTATATATTTATATCTATATATATACTTTGCAATTTATGTACATCTATATATTTTTATATATCTATATATATTATATTAGAATAACTTTTAAATTACGTATTTATTTTATGTTGACTAGAATAGTAGTGATCTGTGTTATAAAATTGCGGTTTAGATCGAGTTAATAACAGCTCTTTGGTGTTTAACCACACGTAAAAGAAATTTCGAAGTTCCCTGAGGATTCGACACTCTGACTCACCATACTAGCACCACAATTTGACCCGGTACACTGCCGGTTAGGATCTGTATAGCCTAGGTAATGTCCGTCAGCTTTTTGGCGCCGTTTCCAAGGTTAGGTTTAGGTCTGTCAGTCTTCTACTGGTAATTGTTCAAGAGTTATCTTATCAGATCAATGGCGAAAACACGATAGCAGAAAGCGGCTGAAGCCCCCCAGAATGGCCAGAATGACAGTAATGAAGAAACGGAGAATACTTTTTTGGACAGTCAAACACCACAAACCAGGGAAATATCCTTAAATTCATAACAACAAGCCATTACGGATCAATTGGCGGCCATGGATCCCGCCACCAGACAGGCCATTCTCCAAGAAGTGCAATCAGAAGAGAATGATGTAGAGGAAGATACTGGGAGAAAAACACCTCATAATCAAAGGAAACAAGATGAAGAAGCATCCGTCTCAAATAAAGGAAAGAAACCGCTGAATGCTCGGGTTAAGGAAGCAGCCCGTGCAGAGATCAACGCCATGATGGGCAAAAAGGTTGATGACTTTTACTTCACTTCGCCTTTCACAAGGCAGATAGATTAGTATGATCGACCAGCAAGATTCAAGGTGCCTAAGTTGGATCCAAGGATCCATCAGATCATTTGTTTCAGTATATCATGTAGGTGAGTCTATTCAATTCTTCAGACGAGATGAAGTGTAAGGCTTTCCCTACTCTACTGATGGGCCCGTGAATGGTTTCGGAAACTCCCATCGAGATGTATTTCTAAGTTTGAGGAACTAGGGTAAATGTTTCTTAAGGTCATTGTTACGGCTAGGCTGTTCTAGAGAAACGCAACACACCTCCAAACAATCAAGCAAAAGAAAGAGGAATCTATCCTCCAATATGTGAAGAGTTTCAATGAGGAGTCTGTGCAAGTTAAGAGCATGGATGAATCGTTGCTGATTACGTCGTTTGTGGCCGGGCTCCGCAAAAAGAAAGTTATATGCGAAGTTGAGTGGTAAACTCCCTAGAACGATGGAAGAGTGCGTAGACGTTGCATACAAGTACTGTCAGGGAGAAGAGGCAAATCGATTGAAACAAGAATCAGAGATGGGAAATCTAAAAGAGAAAGAGCAGAAGAAAAGCCCAACAGGAAAAAGAAAGCGGTCTGGGACCAGATAACTGTCGGATGTAATATCGTCGGATGGATCAAGATATACCCGATTACGCAGCGGAATAGTATAGATCTAGATCTAGTCAACCAAAATACATAAAATAAATAGATCTAAACCTACGAGGGGGTTTAGATTGCTTACCGGTTTGTTGTGAATAAATGCCAAGAACAATCTTCAATCCGAGCTATATGAGAGCCTAGTTGAGAAGCCAAAGTCTTCCAACGTGTATCTCTAAGCACCACCAGGTGGATGGTGTTTCAAACCGCCGGACCTCCTCGATATGCTACCTTAGAAAAACCCGAAGTTTTTCTAAAACTCGAACCCAAGTATTATAGCCGAAAATTCCAAGCTACAATACTTCACAAAATGGCGTGTTTTCAATGTGTCAAAAGGCTTGGGAGAAATCTCTTTGTATATGAGAGTAATCCTTGTCCTCCAAGGATTTAATAATTAAGAGATAATTATTAGATTAATCCTTATTCCAAATAAAAGATAAATAAAATAATTATCCCAAACAAATTAGGATAAATCATATTATTATTTAATATTCCATGAAATATCAATTAACAAATAAAAGATAAATCACACATTAAATAATTATCCAAGAAAACTAATTCATTGATAATTAATAGTAGTAATATGCGCCCCACCCTAATTAAAAAAGGTCCATGCGCATTTTTTGACACATTGGGCCGAGTCCACGAAAAATTTCTTTTCCATGTATTTAATTATCTAGTCCAACTAAATAATTAATCCACATATCAATTAAATAGTCCAATCCAACTATTTAATTACAATTGAGGTGAAACGACGAGAAAACATATGCTCTGTTAGGAGCCACGTCGGGGACCATGGACCAATATTCAGTAGCTACAATAAATTAAATAATATTATCCGTCAGACCGAACAATAATATTCAATCTATTAATTCTGGGATTACACCACCATAAACCCGAAACTGAACTCTGCCGAATATAGATAACTTACACTCAACTATGAGTTGATAAGCGTCCACTGATGTAATCATTTCATACGGATAAGTCCTCCATAGACTGTTCACTTCGATTCGGGATATTTCCGTAAACCTTTCTCGAAACATATTATCCTTATTTACCATTAACCCCCTAGTGATCAATTAGTTCATAACCAATATGATATAAACTGGGCCCATCGATCAGTTTCTAGGGTTAACAAATAAGGGAACTGTCTGTCTACTTCCCGAGGGAAGGAATGGATTCCATATATGTGATAGCACAGACTACTCACTCATCCCAGAATAGAGGCAACGAGAAGTGTTGGACCACATACTGCGAAGTGATCCTTACTAACACATCAAACCCTATCCTAGTCTAAGCAGTCGTCTGTGATCACCTCAGGATTAAGATTAATCCATATATGATCATCTTGTGATTTGATAAGACTTCTCGATAATGGAATTATATCGAGAACTCAAATCAAATCGGTCCGGCCCTATATGATTATCATCATATATAAATGCCCCACTAGGTACCCTATTACCGACAGTCTGGATAAGAATGTCACACCATAAACTGTTCTTGGAGCATTATTAGCATATTAATCATGAGACCCGTACTCAGATTAATCAACGCTACGGACTAAGTTAATTTTAAGTACATCTCACTAACTCAATCCTCTTGTGTATAGCCGTACACTGAGTTATGTGATTACATAAACGAGGTACTTAGGGTTTTCAGTAGTGTCTTAATTATAAGCATACATGCACACAATAAGATGAATGATTAATTATGTCCTAAAACAATTAGATAATTGTCTTTCGGCCACTACACCTAACAATCTCCCACTTGCACGAAAGGCAAGTGGATTAATTGTTTTAGAGCACACCCTTTATATCTATATTTACAACATTCTCCCACTTGCTCAAAACAAGTGAGACGTATCCCTCAAATATGTACCCTCCAAGCGCATCTTAGTAATTCATCCCTCCAAGCACGACCGGAGTGTGCCGCCGCAGGGTAGGTCAGTGACCTGGCGCGTACTTAGAATCTGAATACCATGTGACTCGGTACATTAATCGTAGGTTGTCGGCTTGAGTCAATCTTTGGGATCGAAACGTCACCTTTCCATCTAATCCGGTGGTACACTTTCAATATGCCTTTGAGTCAACACTGAGGACAAAATCCACTTAACGATCATCCTTAATCTGACCTAAAGCCAGAATCAGTGTATCACTTATATTCTTGAATATACTAGCATATTATTCCTCATTCACCCAAAGAGACTTAAGGATTCACTGAACATCCCATTTAGTATTCATCTGCAGGTTTAGATAACCATTCCTGAGAGGTAGGGTAGACTACATCGTTGAATGTTTCATAAATGCAATAATATCTTAACCAGGTGAATGGATGGGATTGCCAATGATCAATTCTCGTGAATTTGAGCGAATCAAATCCTTTAGAATGAATCCTGATGGCATGTCAGACTCCGTCTTCAGATAACACACCCATGTTGTTTACAACTGTTTCAGTGTTACCATTCACAAACACTAATCTACATACTACTTTACTAATATTGATGCCCAGTCTATGAAAGACTTATCAACATTCCGGTCAAGTCCACATATTAAAATATATGACTTTGAAATGACCTAGAGGTTTGCTTTAATCCCCAAAGGATATAAGCTATGGCAGGCATCCTGCCAAAGGTTCTATCTGAATAAATTAAGATACCGTTAATCTCGCAAAAAGGTCTTAGGGAATAACCCTTATTTTCTGCCTTGTAACGAATCCGTTATTTTTTCTTAGCTAAAACCCTTATGTTCTGAATGAATTCAGATTCTGTTGTTCAGCAAGGAAGTCGTAGGGAATCACCCCTATTTCCCGCTTTCTGACGAAATCAAGCACGACTGAGTGGTAAGAGAGATCACGGTCTGGTTAACTCTCTACCTTTTGGGGAATCACCCCTAAATAACTCAGCTTTGCGTTGAAAGTTAAACTTTCCTATTCATTCGACTCTTCTCCGTGTAGTTCCAATTACTCCCACTGGGCCTGAGATACTCAGGTGGTTCTACAAGAGTTTCAACAGAAGTGGAGTATCAAACTCCATTCATAGGGTTATGGCTTTTAAACCAACCTCTATGATCAGGATCCTACACAGCCGACGAAGGACTATAGGTCATCAATCTACCCTATAGACCGTAAGGTCCTGCAATGGGTAATGGACAAACCATACTCCCACTGCGTTCGGGTGGATTGATATACTGATCTAGTTTAGTAGTTTTTATTAGTGTTATCACCAACTGCCGGTGTTGGATGTGGACTGAACAAATCAGTTGGTAACATCTTGAGTACAAATACTTCAAGATCTAAGGTTGTTATTTATAGACTCTATCAGACCGAGTTTCACAGTATAACCGTCATTCTCTGATTTTACGAGTTATAACCAACCTTTACTCAATGCATTAAGATATTTCATGACCTGAACGTGTATGCAAAATTTCCAGTCCTACCTTCAAGCACTAAATGCTAAATGTCTATATATATTTACGGAAGTGGGGTGAACCGAATTCACTCCTTATCCACAAATGCGTAGGCATCTTTTAGGTAGACTTCTCGGTTTTACAATACAACGTAAACCGTTATTTTGCAACCAATATCTTAAATGAGTTCAGCAGCGTATCGTAGCACATTAATAACAATACAAGGCAAATTTATGGTGTATCCCTTAGTGAAAAACTATTCACTGGGAGGCAGGCCGAGCATCAGTCCCGAAGACTACGCAATAACCTATTTCTGAGTATGGAATACTCTATCTCTGGTGAAATCAGAGATTTCCTCCTAAAATTTTGGATAAACTTACCGGAGTTTCGAGTAGTTGTCAGACTAAGATGTCACTACGCAGAGGCTCCCACTAGCTTGTATCTTTCATAAGATCCCGAAAGTCAATATGAACAAACTATGTAACTTCTTTAAATATATTACCATTTCCCGATTGAAAGGAAACTTAGGCATTGTTCCTTAGACAGTGTTTCTTTGACTGGGAGATAGGAATCACCCTAAGACAGTCTTCAGATCTTGTCGTTTAGGGAATATGCCCTAATTAATAGTATATAAAGAAGTGTTTATCTAAATACGGAAACCATTTGCGTTTATATTGTTTAAGATGTGTTACATATACCTATTCAGCATTTCTTAGTGGTTTTGACATTATCAAACAAAAGTCCGAGTCTTGGATTCGTGCTACGAATGTTATATTCATCGTCAATAAAGCAAACAGATTATCCTATTGAAAATGAATACGTTCGTTCCAACGAATCCGAAAATAGAAAATGAATTTTCTGTGATACTCAAGAATTGAATCCGAGATTCATCTTGTATCAGTCCCACTAGTCTATCTGAAATAACTGCCCGTTGTCTATTTTATTTATCGTTTAATGCAAAGCTACCTAGTTCTTCCAAATAACTTAGCTTTTGAGAAAATTGCTAAGGATGCATTGGTCAGTGATCCGAAATCACTTTCCTTATCCTCTAATTTCCAATTTATTAATTTTTCGGTTTAGCCTTAAAACTACTTAGTTTGGATGACTAACACGTATAAACATTCTTTCCCATTCTCGACTTTCCTTAAATGGAAGCAGTCTTGAACCAGCATTTCGTTCGAGTAGACACTACTCTTGAACTGTGGGACGTTCAGTGTTACTTGCTTGGACTATCGATTTTTCTAATCGACAAATCATAAGACCAAAGCTCCCACTAGTTTATCGGTTCCAAATACCGTCTAACTAGCAACACTTTGTATTTATGATTTTTCAAAGATTAGAACATCACCTAGAACTAAGCTCCCACTAGTTTATCAATTCCAAATACTGCCTAACTAGCAATGCTATGTTCATGATGTTTCAAACATTATAAAATCTCTAGAACTAAGCTCCCACTAGTTTAATAGTTCCAAATACTGTCTAACTAGTAACGCTTTATTCTTGTTTTTCCAGGGAATGGAAAAACTCTTGTGCAGTCCATTACACATTTCTAATGATTCAGAAAATCAACAAATCATAAGGCTAAGGCTCCCACTAGTTTATTGGTTCCAATTACCGTCTAACTAGCAAAGCCTTATTTTTATGATTTTCCAATTTTTCAATTTAGAAATTTGTTGTGTAATTACACTTTTAAAATTCACTAAATGAATTTGTCTGATAGTCCTATATCATCTTTGTAAACTAAGTATGGTCGTCTCCCGTTCAACACGAGTGACACCCGTGACATACCTATACTATGTCACTTAAGTTTTTAAAGGCTCAAGAGAAAATATTTTCTTGAAAATTAACTGCATTTATTGATAATTCACAATGTACTTGTTACTTTCCACATTTTTAATGAAGTCCTATTGCTAACAAATTAGTAGTCTAAAGATTAAAGTTGTAAATAAACCTGACAGAAAGTTAAATTCAAAAATTAAAATTTCACTACTAGATTTTTGTTTTAGTAATAATAAACTTGTTTAAAGTCTATCCTACCATTCCAAGGATTTAACCTCACACCTCAGTGCCGCCGCAGGGTCAGTCAAAGAGGTGATGATTAAACTGAGACAATCTCTCTCAATGATTAAACTTTGAGAATCAAACATCCCACGGGAATCAGACATCCCGGTCTTTAATCATTGATTACCTTCCTTTTTCTAGCCTAGATATTTCGAAAATATCCATAAAGAGTGTGACCTACTATATCACATCTCAAAGTACGCCCCGAGTGTGCAAACGTAAGGTCGGTCAGTGACTCAACGAGTACCCGAAATCCTATCCTTTCGGAAACCAACCCTTGAATTTTGATAGGGGTGAACACCACCCACAAGGGGCCGGAATCAAAGCGGCTTGAGGCGTCACCCTTCTCTCACGTGCTTGCATCTATAGTAGAGGCTGTGGGGTTGGCTGTCGCCTTCCCCGCTCCCACTCAATAATTTGAAAAAAGTTGTGGGTTTACTAATTACGGTTTCGGTCTTGACAATAAGAAACAATAAATAAAAGTACTCCTTATTACTTGCTTTGTGCATGTAAGTAATACACTACTGCAAACCTTAATCATATCAGTATGTAACTGCTTAACTCCGTGTATGGCATGCACGTGAGGATTGAGTTAGTGGTGATATAATAACACTATTAGTCCGTGGTGAACTTAATCAGAGTTTAGGGTCTCATGATTAAAACACCTATAATGCGCCTAGAACACCTTAGGGTGTGATAGTCTTACCCGGACTGTCGGTAGAGGGTACCTGAGTGGGGCATTTATATATGATGGCATTCATATAGGACTGGACCGATTTAATCTGGGTTTCTCGATATAATTCCGTATTCGAGAAAACTTATTAAATCATTAGATGATCATATATGGATTGACCTTAATCCTGAGGTGATCACAGCGCACTGCTTGTCTCGGGGTAGTGTTTGATGTGTTAGTTAAGGATCACTTTGGTATTTGATCTGAGTCACTTCTCATTGGCACTATTCCCAGATGAGTGATTAGTTCTTTGTTTCACAGACACGGAATCCATTCCTTCCTGCGGGAAGTAGAGAGACAGTCCCCTTATTTGTTAGCCCTAAGAAAATGATCTATCCCGGGAGTTCATATGAGACTAATTAGCTACTAGTCCGGTATGTGAACTAATTGATCACTAGGGGTTAATAGTAAATAAGGATAAGATATTCTGAGTCGGGTTTACAGAGACTTCCCAATCAGAATGGACAGTCTATGGAGGGTTAGTCCGTATGTAATAATTATATAAATGGATGCTTATTTACTCATAGGATTGAGTGTAAGTATGTATCTATAATTGGTAGAATTCAGTTTTGGGTTTATGGTGGCGTAATCCCGGAATTAATAATTTAAGTGTAAATATTTTTTTTCGATTAATATTTTCCTTAATTTATTGGAGCTACTGGTTATAGGTCCATGGTCCCCAACGTGGCTCCTATAATACGAGTATTTTCTTGTTATTGTGGCTCAGGATAATTAATTGGCTAGGCCAATTAATTGATATCCGAAATATTATTTAGTTGGGCTAAATAATATAATACACAAAAAAGACATTTTCTGTGGGCCTAAAAACCTAAGGTATGGCGCCTCCCTCTCATAAAATGCCAGAATTGATTTTCTTGTGTGATTAATTATTTACTTGGTAAGTAATTAATTAATAAAAGATAATTGATTTGTAATTGATTGATTGATTAATCACAATCTTTTAGAAATGGAATTATCTTTTATTGTGATTTCTTTTTAATTATTTATTTAATTAATTAGAAATTTGGAGGCCAAGGATTTACTCTCCTATATAAAGAGAGTTCTTCCAAGACATATGGGAGATGAAATTTTCGACATACACACATAAAATAGAGAGAAAAACTTGTTTCTTGTCTTGGGTTTCTGGTTGAAGAAAAACTTATAGTTTATCTTGATGCATATCAAGGGGGTTTCAATTCCAAGGATCGGTGTCCACCAATCTCCGTTTGGAGAACACGTTGGAAGATTGTGGTTACTCATCCAACTATTGGTAAGTAGATCTAAACCCCCTTGTAGGAAGTTTAGATCCTTTATTTATGATATGTAGTTTATAGATCGTGATCCATCCACTGCGCAAAGAACTGTTTTAGTACAGATCTGAGCTCCTACATGCTCCTACATCATTCATGTGGTAGCAGAGCCAGGTTCCACGATCTATGAATTATATTCATAGAGAACGATTTAAAAGGAGGGGAATTGCATGTAGATATTCTTTTTTAAATATGCATATGTGATTGGTTGTTGTGGTTGAAGAGATGGATTGGGGTTGGCACTGTTTACCCGTTATAAATATTGTAAACTTATATAAATTCGTTATATGAATATAGGAAATTTTGTATTTTATTTGTTGATGTAATTTTAAATTCCTAGAAATAGATCTGTTTTGTTGCTGTTCGGTTTTTCTGTTTTTCCCGTTCATTGAGCCGTTGAAACGATAATCCCTCTAGTCAGAATAAATATCCAAAGCTGATGAACAAGCCCTCAAAATTTGGTGTCGATCGGAGTCCATCTCGATATCAGATCGCTACAATAAAGTTGATGCTGTAACAGAAAAGCACAGCAGCCATAAAAACCCTAGCTGTAAGTTCGTCGAATTTCCTGAAGAGTTTGGAACGTTGAGACACAGATCCGACCGTTCAGATTGACTAACATGAAGTTATGAACAAGCCCTAAAATTTCAGGTCGATCGGGTTTTGTCTCGATGCCCGATCGGCTCCGGGAAGACACTGCTGCGCCGCAGTTATAAACAGATGCAGAATTTGGATTGGCGGATTTCTGGAGAAAATTGGGCCATCGAAACTCGGATCCAACCATCCATATTGATGCAGGAGGAGTGAAGAACATGCCCAAAAAGTTTCGTGACAATCAAAGTTCGTTTGGATGCCCGATGAACGATGAAACAGATCAGCAGCAGATTGTATTAGAAACTAGTAAACCCTAGTTAGGGTTTATTTATTTATTTTCTAATAGGTTAGATACGGGGGTGCCAACGGTCCATCTTGATGTTTATTTTCCGCACTATTATGTATGCTTAGGATGTATGCTTAGAACCGGAAAATTGCCATGACATGTATCATATCATGAATTCCACTCCATATGCATATACATGTAGAAATTAATTCGAGGATTTAATTAGTTAGGCATGTATAAAACACGCGATTAGTTTTAATTAATTGTATGATATTAATTAGAAACTAATTAGGGAAACCGAGGATTCCGGGTTTTGTCAATCGTCATGGTTAGGTGATGGATTCTCGGTGAATCCCACCTTGTGAAAGCATAGGAGTAAAATCCCGAAACCTTGACGAGATTGGGTTTTTTGTCCGTAGTGTCTACGTGAAAGTTTGATGTTAAGGGATTGAACAATTATGGGTAAATATGGTTCAAAAGTGGTCAAACCATGGATGGGTGGTCAACTGTGCCATGGCTCGATCGACTTATCCATACACGTGTGGCGTTTGCACGGGGGTCCGGCAAGGCTGAGCTATCCGACGAGCGACTACGGCTCAACGGGGCTCCCCTAGCCCCGATCCGTCCGACGGCTAGATATATTCCATCGAATAGGTCGGGTGGGCTAGCCCACACATTCGACACCATTCGGGCCCATGATTTATTTTTCCTCAAAGATACATCAAGTCCAAAAACGAAATCAGTAAACCCACCACTTTTTCAAAAATATTGAGTGGGAGCGGGGAAGGCGACAGGCGACCCCACGGCCTCTACTGTTGACACAAGCAACGTGAAAGAATTGTGATGCCTCGTGCCGTCCTGGGACCGGACTCCCTAAGGAAGGCCTTCACCGCTATCAAAATTCAAGTCTTGGTCTCCGAAAGGAGAGGATATTGGGTACTCGTCGGGTCACTGACCGACCCTAAGGCGGCATACCCGGGGTCCATCTAAAAATCAAATAGTAGGTCACACTCATTATAGGTATTTTTGGTAATACCTTGGCTGAAAAAGAAAGGTAATCGAGGATTAAAAATTGGATGTTCGATTCCATTTTAATCAGCGAGAGAGAAAGATCTCAATTTAGTCGTCACCTCTTTGACCTACCCTAAGGCGGCCCTGAGGTGTGAGACTAGATCCTTGGAATGGTAGGATAGACTATACATTTAGTTTATAGTTCCTAAAATTAATTAGTAGTGTATGATTTGGACTTATTTTCTGTCAATTTTATTTACAACTATATATATATATATATATATTATATTGTACTAGACTGTTAGTGTATGCTTTAAATTGACTACTAACGACTTCGATTAAAAGTGGTAAGTAACTAGAACGTTGTACTCGTTAATCATACATGCGATTAATTTTTCGGAAGAGATATTTCTCTTGAGCCTTCAAGACTCAAAGTGACGTAAATAAGTATGTCACTGTTGTCACTCGTGTTGAACGAGAGACAACCGTAATTAGTTTGAAAGATGATTGAGACGGTAAAATTCTTCTAGTGAATTTTAATTGTGTAGTGACTACATCGAGAAATTTTCTAATAGAAAAATTAAAGAATCATAAATTAAAGTGTTGCTAGTTAGATGGTATTTGGGACCGATAAACTAGTGGGAGCTTTAATCTTATGCTTTTCTGATTTATTAGAAAATTAGTCCCACAGGGTAACGCTTTCACTAGACATCCCATAGTTCACGATAAGTGTCTACTCAAACGAATCGCTAGTTTAAGACTATTTCCTTTTAAGGAAAGTCAAGAATGGGAAAGAATGTCTACAAATGTTAATCATCTAAACTAAATAAGTTTGAGGCTAAACCGAAATATTAATATAAGGAAAGTATATGATAAGGAAAATGATTTCGGATCACTAACCAATGAATCCTAGGGACTTCATTAACCGAGTAACTAGACTCGGGAGCTATGTTCTTTTCAAGAACAAGGTTGTTGTGCATTAATGATTAATAGAGTATACAACGGGCGCTTATTTCAACTAGAATAGTTGGAGTGATATAAGGAAATAGAATTTCGGATTCTAATCCTTGAATATCGAAGAAATTTAATTTCTGTTTCAGATTCGTTGGAACAAATGGATTCATTTTTATCTCGATACTACAGTTGCCTTAAGCGAAGTGAAAATGACATTTGTACGATTTTGGAACTTGTACTTTTGTTTGAAAAAGTCGGAACCACTAAGAAATGCTGAAAAGGTATATGTAACATGTCTTAAACTATTAAAGGCAAAAGGCTTCCGTATTAAGATAAACAACTCTTCAACATCTATTAATTAGTGCATATATCCTAGAGATAAGACCTGACGACTGATAAGGGTGATTCCTATCTCCTGCCTTAGAACACTGCCTCAAAAGAACAATGACTAAGCTTCCTTTCAATCGGGAAAGGCTAATAGATTTGAAGAGGTATCATAGCTTGTTCATAATGACCTTAGGGGTCTAGTGAAGGATACAAGCTAGTGGGAGCTTTTGAGTTGTGACATTTTGTCCGATAACCACTCGAAATGAGGTTTAGTTTATCAAAAATATGAGGGCGTGTCTCCGATATTACTAGAGAGTAGAGTATTCCATGCTCAGAAAGAGGCTATCGCATAGTCTTGAGACCGATGCTTGGCCTACCTCCTAATGGAATGTTTTCACCGAGGAGAAAGCGTAATCTAGCGTTATATAGTCAATGGTGTGCTACTATACACTACTTGACTCGAATTGAGATATTGGTTGCAATATAACGGTTAACATTATTATGTAAACCGAGAAGTCTACCTAGAAGATGCTTGTGAGATTATGGATAATGAGTAAATTAAGTTTACTCCACTTCCACAAATATGGGCATTTAGCACTTAGTGCTTGAAGGTAGGACTAGAGATTTTGCAAACACGTTCGTAAGATAAATGTTCATGAAATATCTTAATGTTGATGAGTAAAGGTTGGTTATAAGATTCTTGAGATCAGAAAGTGACGGTTGGACTGTCACACCCATTCTGAAAGAATCCTTAGATAACAACCTTATACCTTGAAGCACGGTTACTCATGGAAGTTACTATCCGATTCAATCGGACCATGATCAACGTCGGTTGTTGGTGAATACACTAATAAATACTACTAGATCGTAATATAAATCCACCCAAAATGCAGTGGGAGTATGGTTTAACCATTGACCCATTGTGGTTTTGTGGACTTTATAGTCTCCTTGGGTGATTGATAACCTATGGCTCTTTGGGGCCTATATAGGATTCTGATCATAGAGGTTGGTTTGAAAGCTTTAACACCGTGAATGCAGTTTCGGTACTCCAGTTCTGTTCAGCCTCTTGTAGAACCACCCGAGTGTCTCAGGCCCAGTGGGAATAATTGGATCTACACGGAAAATGAGTCGAATGAATAGGAAAGTTTAATTTCAGCACAAAGCTGAGTGGTCTAGGGGTGATTCCCTGACAAGTAGAGAGTTAACCAGACCTTGAACTCTCTCACCACTCAGTCTTGCTAGATTTCGTTAGAAAGCAGAAAATAGGGGTGATTCCCTGAGACTTTCTTGCCGAAAAACGGAGTCTGGATTCATTCGGAACAGAAGGGTCTTGGTTAGAACAAATGGCAGGATGACTGCCGGGGCTTATATCCTTTATGGATTTAAGAGAACCTCTCGGTCATTAAAAGTCACATGTTTTAGAATATGTGGACTTGACCAAAATATTGATAAGTCTTTCGTAGACTGGATATCAATATTGGTAAAGTAGTAGTATTAGTGTTCATGAATGATAACACTGAAACGGTTGGAAACAACATGGGTGTGCTATCTGAAGTCGGAAACTGACACGCCAAGATTCTCTGGATGAGAGAATTGGACTATATTCTAAGAATTTGATTCGGTCAAATTCACAAGAATGAGTCATTGGCTATCCCATCCGTCTTATTGGTTAAGATGATCTTGCATATACGTATGCAACATTCAACGAGAGTAGTCATACCCTACCTCTCAAGAATGATTCTCTAAATCTTCGGATAAAGAGAAAATGGGATAGAGTCTCTCTTGGATAACGGCAAGTCAGGTTATCACAAGTCAATAGTAGTCGAATCTCGGATTCGAGCATTGAATAGCGGTTTAGTACGTCCTCAAGTATCTTTGAAGAATGAGGAATAATGTGCTTGTATATTCGGGTGCAAACTTGAATATGGTTGACTACACTGATTCTGACTTATAGTCAGATTAAGGATGATCGTTGGGATGATCTCGGGCTCAGTGTTTACTCATTGTGATGGAGCTATAGTCTGGAGAAATCCAGCACCGCCAATTCGATTTTAGTTAATCGGATACGTAGCAGCTTTCGGAGCAGCTAGAGTGGCGATATGGCTTAGGAATTTCCTTTCTGATCTGGGAGTAATTCCAGGTCTAGTGAGCCGATATCACTTCATTGTGAAAACAGTGAAGAGATAGCTTAGAAGGATCTTCTCAGTCACTAGAGGTCAAAAGCATATTGAGAGAGAGTACCGCCTGATTAAATGGACCGGCGACGTTTCGATCCTAAAGATCATCTCGAGCCGACAACCTAACTAATCAGTGTACCAAGTCAAGTGCTTTGAGGGTACGGCATTGAGGGATATGTCTCATCTGCTTTTAGAGAATGTAGGAGAGTGTTGTGAATAAGATGAGGAAGGGTGTGCTCTAAAAACAATCGTTTCTTGTCATTTGGTGCAAGTGGGAGATTGTTAGGTGTAGTGCCCGAACGAAAATTTGTGTAATTGTTTTTGATAATGGATAGCAAAATTTATCTCACCTTATTACTTGCGTTGTGCTTGTAAGTAATACACTGCTGCAAACCCTAATTATATCAATATGTAACCGCTTAACTCAGTGTATGGCATGCACGTGAGGATTGAGTTAGTGGTGATATACTAAAACTATTAGTACGTGGTGAACTTAGTCAGAGTTTAGGGTCTCATGATTAAAACACCAATAATGCGCCCAGAACACCTTAGGGTGTGATAGTCTTATCCGGACTGTCGGTAGAGGGTACCTGAGTGTGGCATTTATATATGATGGCATTCATATAGGACTGGACCGATTTAATCTGGGTTTCTCGATATAATTCTGTAATCGAGAAAACTTATTAAATCATTAGATGATCATATATGGATTGACCTTAATCCTGAGGTGATCACATGGTACTTCTTGTCTCGGGGTAGTGTTTGATGTGTTAGTTAAGGATCACTTTGATATGTGATCTGAGTCACTTCTTGTTGGCACTATTCCCAGATGAGTGAGTAGTTCTGTGTTTCACAGACACGGAATCCATTCCTTCCTGCGGGAAGTAGAGAGACAGTCCCCTTATTTGTTAGCCCTAAGAAAATGATCGATCCCGGGAGTTCATATGAGACTAATTAGCTACTAGTCCGGTATGTGAACTAATTGATCACTAGGGGTTAATGGTAAATAAGGATAAGATATTCTGAGTCGGGTTTACGGAGACTTCCCAATCAGAATGGATAGTCTATGGAGGGTTAGTCTGTATGTAATGATTATATCAATGGACACTTATTTACTCATAGGATTGAGTTTAAGTATATGTATATATAATTGGTAGAGTTCAGTTTCAGATTTATGGTGGCGTAATCCCGGAATTAATAATTTAAGTGTAAATATTCTGTTCGATGAATATTTTACTTAATTTATTGGAGCTACTGGTTATAGGTTCATGGTCCCCAACGTGGCTCCTATAATACGAGTATTTTCTTGTTATTGCGCCTCAGTGATAATTAATTGGCTAGGCCAATTAATTGATATCCGAAATATTATTTAGTTGGGCTAAATAATATAATACACATAAAAGACAATTTCTATGGGCCTAAAACACTAAGGTGTGGCGCCTCCCTCTCATAAAATGCAAGAATTGATTTTCTTGTGTGATTAATTATTTACTTGGTAAGTAATTAATTAATAAAAGATAATTGATTTTTAATTGATTCATTGATTAAGCACAATCTTTTATAAATGGAATTATCTTTTATTGTGATTTCTTTTTGACTATTTATTTAATTAATTAGAAACTTGGAGGCCAAGGATTTACACTCCTGTATAAAGAGAGTTCTTCCAAGACATATGGGAGATGAAATTTTTGACATACACACATAAAATAGAGAGAAAAACTTGTTTCTTGTCTTGGGTTTCTGGTTGAAGAAAAACTTGTAGTTTTTCTTGATGCATATCAAGGAGGTTTCAATTCTAAGGATCGGTGTCCACCAACCGCCGTTTGGAGAACACGTTGGAAGATTGTGGTTACTCATCCAACTATTGGTAAGTAGATCTAAACCCCCTTGTAGGAAGTTTTGATCCTTTATTTATGATAGGTAGTTTATAGATCGTGATCCATTCGCTGCGCAAAGATCTGTTTTTGTACAGATCTGAGCTCCTACATCATTCATGGCCAACATATTCGGAAGCCTGTCGCGTCACACACATAAGAACATTTAGCCGGATTAAAATGCGGTTATAGCGATAACCAAGTAAGAAAAGTTTTATCTCGACTATAATGTGTTATAGTGATAAATTAATATGGTGGTATTTATTTATTATGAATAAATATAATACAAGATATTAATTAGGTTGATTAGTTAAATATATATATTTAATATGAATTGGTTGCATAAATGATGTGTATATGATACACGTGGATTTTACAAATTAATTAATCATGGCATTATATTATCTAGTATTAATATAAGATATTAATATATATATATATATATATATATATATATATATATATATATATATATATATATATATATATATATATATATATATATATATATATATATATATATATATATGTATATTTGCTACAAATGTGCACGTGCATTTGCATGTCACACACGTGTGTGTGTGTGTGTGTGTATATATATGGATTTATATGTGTAATATATATATGTGATATATATGTGTAAATTGATTTATGGTAATAAGATAAAGATAGTCAATATTAGATATTGACAATAACTTGGAAATATTTAATATGAGATATTAAATTAAATGAGATAAATCAATCTAACATATTTTTCCTTATTTTACTAGTAAAAGGTTTTCTTTCTCATTAATCTGCACAGAAGCTTTTCCCAATCAGATTGGGAGTAACTGGGCGCCACTCACCCTATATAAGAAAGGGGTTGACTAGCTCCTTTGTATATCACAATTCCAAGAGACTAATAGTTCTTGTGAAAAATAAGAGAGCTTCATAGAGAGAGAGAAAAGGTCGGTCTAGCCATCGAGTTTTTCTGGTAGCAATCAATGATGGGATTCCAGCGGGCTGTTCGTGTGGATCACTGGTAGAGGCCGAATGCTTGGGCGACTTCGTGCAGAAACAACAACCGCAGACAGAGCGTCGATCTAATTGGATCAACCAAGGTATTCTCTTGTCTACTTCTTTTATGCTTGTTGCTTAAATGAAGTCGATCCTGGTTAAAAGGAAATAAAATTTTGAATTCCGCTGCGTTCCCGCAAAGATTTCCTAACAGTGTATCAAAGCGAGCTTCGAGCTTAAGCATTAAGCATGTGAATTTGCGTAGTAATTAATTAATAGATGCAAGATCTAGATTCGCAAAACAAGAGAAAAAAACAAAAAAAACAAATATAATCGATTGGGGGCTCGGCCGAAGCAGCGGCCCCTCCATCGTAGCAACCGCCGGCGGATTCGGCGCCTGGTGGCCAGCGTCGGCCGGTTCTAACGTGGAGGAGATCGATTCCGTTTTTGTTTTGTGATATTTATTGTGCATTGACATATCCTTTGTTTTTTTGTGCCCTGTGGCTAACTAATGGTTCAAATAGTTTGGTCATTGGGATGCCACATGGCATTAAATAATATAGGCCCCTTTCAAACTTTGTTTTGAATAGGCCTAGGCCCTTTTCAAAATATTTGATTTTGGAAAAAAACTAGGCCTAGGCCATTTTCAAAATTTTGATTTTGGAAAGGGCCAAGGTAGATGTCTTTTAGAATAGGCCTAGGCCCTTTTCAAAATATTTGTTTTTGTAAAGGGCCCAGGCCTAGCCCCTTTTAAAATATTTGGTTTTGAAAACCAAATGCATCCCTTTTGAGTCGGAATCAAAATGAAATGAAACAAAAGAGACTTACTTTTGATTTTGATTTATTTTTGGAATATTTCTAATTAATTAAAATTAAAATTAAAATTGTTTAAAATTAATAGTTAATTTTATTTCGATTAAAATCATTTAATTAATTAAATTTTAATTAGTTAATTCATTGGACAAAATAATTTAATTGATTAAACATTAATCGATTAATTAAGACGCAAGTTGGTAATTTTAGTATTT
The DNA here is from genome assembly GCA_024500145.1 of Gentiana dahurica var. dahurica. Taxonomy (NCBI): domain Eukaryota; kingdom Viridiplantae; phylum Streptophyta; class Magnoliopsida; order Gentianales; family Gentianaceae; genus Gentiana; species Gentiana dahurica. Next base: position 44,594,228 of record CM044904.1, read on the forward strand.
ATCTTTTTCATTAGATTTTTATTGTATGGGTTAGATATGTTAGATATAATATTATTATATGGACCCCGATTGATCATAGACTCGACCAATTGGATAGATGTGAATGATTTAAATTTTCGATGGTTTAAAAATTGTCCGAGGCCATTATGAAGAACGTGACCTAGTTTATTTTCTGCAATATCCCATTCCAGTTAGCCCCCCTCCCTCCGTGTGCGACGGGTGTATTTATTTTATTAGATAGAATTTTATGTAACAAGAATGGATCGGAAGATGAAGACCAAAGAATAGAAGACATAGAGATCCTATTGGCGGTTGCAGCTACCTTAGATTGTGACACGCGGTTTCGTTTGTTTGCATTCAAAACCGCACTTAAGAAAAGTCCATTATAATACCGGTTTCTTTACGCATTTATTTATTTTGTGCATGTATTTATTTTATTCGATACGATAGATGCATAACTAGGCATGATCTAAATGAACGTGTAGAATGTATGTCTATAGCGATAGATATATTTGATGAGATCGTATTAAAATTAATTAAGTGAATTAATTTCCATAAATATTCCCTCCACAAAACTGGAGTCACATTTTGTCTCCCAATATTATAATGACAGTGAAGAGCCCTTGTTCGGATCCAACTGATCGGCCCATGTTGGGAGTTGACCTACCTCGGGCATATCGTTATTATCGAAATATGATCGTTATGAGATATCATGAATATTTGGGTTGCGACTCGACTAAAAATCTTGCGGTGATTGGCCCACGTCAGGACCGTTTCATTTTAGAGACAAGAGGTGGCTATCACATATAGATGTGAGCTGTCAAAGAGTTGACTAGTCAACCAATGGAAGCCGCATGAGATGTGACCGGTAAGTGTACCCACCTTTCGATATTGTCCCGGTTCATCGGCCCACGTCGGGGATCGAGTCAACTAGATTGGATTCCATCCACTAAAGGATTTGGATAATTCTTGAAAGTCAATTGGGAGTAGTTGACTAGTGGGAGCGAAATCATAAACCATAAGACCATTTTTTATTTTCAATTTATAATTATGTTTTGAATTCTCGATTTGTAAAACCAAATTATGACTGTTACCTTTTGACAAACATTTTCAAATATGGTTAAGTAATTTTAAAATAAGCAATGACACGAGAAACTACGTAGTTAAAGACAATGAGCTACATATTTGATGGAGTGCTCCAAGACTTTAATTGTTAATCAGAACAGAAGCTCAGGTTATGATTAAATCACTTGAAACAAATTAATCATATATTGGATACGATGTTGTCCAATGGGTCATTTTTTCATATGATGACAATTAATTCAAAACATTAGATGTGTTGAATGTGAATGATCACAACGGATTTTCGAAAGGTTGTTTTCAAAATTGTAAGATTTTAGTATCCACTTATTTTTTTAATCATTTCTTGAATGTTAATTAAATAGTTCATGTTTTGAATATGATTCAAAAGGCAAAATAAACTATCTAATGAACATTGGATTTTCTTTATGAAAGGAAATTGAAGACATAGCTCTTGTGATTTTTCTTAAGTCGTGTGAAGACTATAGTAAGAAACAATTACAAATACTTAAGGGATTAAAAGGAAAGTTAGGGAACATGCATAAATAAGACAACTTATCGAAATCTCTATTATAAGCAAGTAAGTTGAGGTAAACCTCAAGTCAACTCTGAGATATATGATAACTTACGAGTGTGATTAAGTTAGAAAGATTAAATACAGAATACACTATGAAATGGAATGGTTAGCAAACATTGCAACATTTCCTTTATAGTGTTTTGAATCTGGTAAAGTGATAAATGAGCTAAATAAATGTAATCATGTTCCGGTTCTATTGAAGAACATGTTTTTAGTTAAATGCTAGGATTTAATAGACAAACTCAATTGTAAGGAATAAACGTTATTCTGATAAGTTGAATAGTCAATGAATCTAACATAGTAGATTGATGTTACTATATAGTTGACATAGGTGATAAAATCTCAACCAAATATTTGTATGGTTTGTTATCCTTCATATTTATGGTTGTTCAAGATGTTGACTCTCTGGACGAGAAACGTGTAATCAAATGTCATTCTGATGATGTCTGAACCATGTGATTATGAATCATGTGGATAATGCGTATATTATCTAAAGATGACTAAAATACCCTTTTATGAATAGGTTATAAAATCCTGAAAAGTGCCTAAAGCCTAAACATATTGATGCTTGTTGGGTTATGACAATTAAATCCACGAATGATATTATTGTTTATTACTCTCTTTGACTATTTTAGAAATAGCCAAGTGTACTCAATGAAGTGCGAAGTTCAGAAAGCCCAAAAAGATTGAGCTAGTACGAACATGAGATTGATGAATATTCTCCAATTAGATTGAACCAATTAATACCTGAAGGGTGTTTCAGAAGTCGTCAGAAAAAGGAATTAGATTCTCCCTTGTAGGATACCATATTGGGACACTCGATCAGATCGTGTTTCTAAAATGGAAACAACACTTTATACAATAAAGGTGTGACATAAGCCAAGCGAAATATCCTTTACCGGTTTTGGGATAGTGCCCTTATACGATATGCATATACTTAAACATGTTCCGAAAATGAGGTTGAATAAATTCCATCACGGATATGGAAGACGATGACATCAAATCCATCTTAACCGATGATTTAGCGTTGTCATGCTTCTAGCAAGCAGGCAATGTCTGAAATGCTTGGAGCCTAGTACAACATATGCAATTTTGTGGGATATATTTGCAAGTATGCGGGATATCATTTATTTACCCGCAGAGCAAAAATGTTTGTCTGCAAACATGTTGTCATCTAGAGGAAGTGTTTCTTCCAAAAGAAACAGTGGGAGTAAATAAGATCTCAAAAGAGTTTGAGAACCACAAAGAGATATACAACCATTGAAACATGAGCAGACACCGCATAGCGATGAGGTGTAAGACACTGCTTGATGCACACGAGTACTTTATGAGTCTGAGGATAACCACGTGCCTAAAGAGGCTACTGGCATGTTCATCTTGAAGAATGAAGATCTCACGGCTTATGTAGGAATGCTTGATAGTAAAGATTAAGAGATATGTCTTGGAGCCATATTGTCGAAAGTAGATTCTATGAGTGACATAAAAGGTTATGAACCGGGTCTGTCTTACCTGAAGGGAATGTCTCAAAAAGTTGTAACATGTCTTTATGAAAGACTGACATGGATAGTAATACGATTACTAGTTAAGATGAGTTGATGGCTAAAGGCTATATGGTGTAAACCTTGTAATCACCTTTAAGCTACCAGCTATGCTTAAGTCTATTAAGATAGTGCTTGTTGTAGCTACGTATCATGGCTTTATGATAGTGTTGAAAATGTTGGGCCAAAGGCTTGATGTTCATAGACGATAACATTATGTATAAGCTTATGAGATCCATTTATGGACTTAACCAAGTTTCTGTAAAAGCTCTTTACTTTGATAATCAAAATAGATTGATTTGATCAAAAAGAAATATTTGCCTTGTGAGAAGGGTTAGTGGGATTGTTGTTTCGAGCAAGGTATTGGATATCCTTCTCGGAGTTGTCACCCCGTGTCACAGTCAATTAATGTTTGGTAGTTCAAGATTTTTATGAAAGATCTATGAATGGTAGTTCTTATTTTTGAAATAAGAATCTATAGTGATAGATTCAGATGCTGATTAATCATCACAGTTCACCCTAGTAGATGGGATTCTTAAAGCGTTTAGCACAGATCCCAACAAGAGATACTGCTAGCCAGTATTTTTGGGATCTATCTATGATAGGACGTGAGTTCTGAGGGTAAGGTGAAAGATTATACTTATGGAATGTTCCCTTTTTGCTGCTGCAATAGGATCCATCATAAGTGTTGTGAGTTAAATAAAATATTCATACATCATGAAGAGTCATGAGTAAGTATGAAAGTGATTCTGGTAAATGTCGAGAATATTCTTAAAAGTATTACAGATGGGTTCCTAGTTTATTGAAACTGGGAATTGGATAAACGTAGATATACAGATGTATACCCAAGGTCTTATGAAGATAGTTGGAGCTACAGTTTTGGTTTGCAATCACTTTGATTAAGTGATACAGTGAGCTGGAAACGTTCTTAGCTAGAGATCACTGTGGATTCTACAACTAGGTGAAAACACAATATACGCCTTGGAGGCGCAGCGGGAGTAGTACATGGATCTAGAAGGTTCATTCCAAAACCTTGTCCCGTTCATCCACATTCTCTATATAGCTCATAGAATAGTGGATTCATTGCTTGAAGCAAGGACTAGGGTCTCGTCACAGATTCATGTGTGTGTTGAGGCGGTTCCTTTTGACTTGGTCATTTGGAGCATGATATGAAGATAATCTGAGTCCCCATGGATAGTGATCCGTTCACGCTTAGGGTTGGTTGCGAGTACTGCATGAGATTCTTATGTTTTAACTTGGTCTTGTGTGTACGAGTGATTGGCTTTAGGCCAAGTGGGAGATTGTTGAAATACTGTCCTAAACCCAATCGGGTTGGACGGATCCGATCGGGTTGGATCATTTCTACTATTTCTTTATGTTTATACATATATTAAATGGCTTTTATGTTGTTATATATTTGTTCGTTTAACGGACCAATTACAATATTGTTATATGATAACGTTCCTAGTCTCAAACTGTGAAAGATAAACCATGATAGTGATTATGGTTGATGAGATATCGATCACTTTAGAAGGTTTGATACTTAAATGTCTCTAGTCGTCTGTACTATCAAACGGGACATTGATGGTACGTTTATACTAGCACGTATTGGATGTCTTCTATCTTATTGAAGGTAGGGATAGATCTTGTCTATCAAATTGTTGAGACACTTGGAATGTACGTGGATATGTATTAGAGATTGCGTACGTTAGACTGACTCACTTACTTTATTAAGTGTCGCACTATATGGCGGTTGTGTAATTATTCTGAGACCGGAGTCTTCATGACATCATGGTGTGGATTGTCATGCTTTGACACTATTGAGGTTTCCCTTAGCCATGGGGCGATCATGCGGTAGTGATTGGGTGTCATACTGAAACAAGCATAGGATTCATGTTGCTCGTCCGAAAATCGCATATATATCCTATTCTTAGGAGTAAATATCTGAAAGGGCCTTCTTGTAAGGAATGTCTTAATCTTGTGAATCTTTGCAAAGTAGAAGTAAATGAGACTTCGAGAGAGTAGGATTTCCACTTTATAAGATACGGTCTTTAATGTATTGACACTAGAGATACAACCGTATGGATATTATTACAGCGACATGATTCTATTTACACGGTAACTGTTTCACATGAAAGGTAGTAGTCATTGCATTTGCCTCTTCCGATGATTGGGGGTCACGCTGTGTTGCTAGACGTTATTCCGTGATCGTTAGGTATGAAGGGTATTTTAATAAATGCACTTTGTGCCTATGGCCAACATATTCGAAAGCCTATCGGATCACACACATAGAACATCTAGCCGGAATAAATGCGGTTATAGCAATAACCAAATAAGAAATGTTTTATCTCGACTATAAAGTGTTATAATGATAAATTAATATGGTGGTATTTATTTATTTTGAATAAATATAATCAAGATATTAATTTTGTTGATTATTTAAATATATATATTTAATATATATTGGGCGCATAAATGATGTGTATATGATACAAATGGGTTTTGAAAATTAATTATTTATGGTATTATATTATCTAGCATTAATATAAGATATTAATATTTATATATATACACACACATGCGTGACATGCAAATGTATGTGCACATTTGTATATATATATATATATATATATATATATATATATATATATATATATATATATATATATATATATATATATATATATATATATATATATATATATATATGTAATGTTGGAAATAAAATTTATGTTTTGATGATAATTCATCATATTTATTCAAAGTATTATCTTAACCTCGTTGATGAAGTGCTGAAGCCAACTGTTATAGTGAAAAGCTAAAAGATGTCTAGAACTGAATGTTTAGGTTTTACTAGAGTCTGATATTTGTATAAGTTACATCAGACAAGCACTGTAATAGTTAGTGTGTCGTAAAACTGAAAACTGGAAGTCATCTAGAAAACTGGAAATCACTAAGACGAACACACTGACTCAGAATACACCAGTATTGAACTGAACAAAATAAGTTCGCTGAGGGACACAGACTCAGTTGTCTTATCTAGAAGACTGAAGAACTGAGGGTTCAAACTCAGTTATTGAAGACTGAAGAACTGAGGGTTCAAACTAAGTTATGAAGATTAAAAGTCGAGACTATGAAGTTAGACTTCAGGCAAGTTTGTGGTGACCTGAACTGACTTTACGGATCTTGAATGAAGACCTAAGATTCATAAGGACAATGAATTCTTAGAAGATATTTGCTTTTGGTGTACTCTAATTAAGTCAATTATAATCAGATGTAAACTGGAGTACTGATATTTGAAGAAGAGTAAAAATCTCAGTTAATGCTCCAATTCAGTCAAGAAACTGACAACTGATAAACTCAGTATAAAACTGACCAGGAAACTCATTTTTACATGTCAGCCATCCAACAAACTGATAGTACAGTCGAACGTTTAAAAGGAAGCGATTTTATTGGATGAGTTACTGACCGATCAGAACGGTCAGAAAATATAGTCGTTACAAGATGGACGCTGATACAGTTCGAATTCAAGCCAGATGAATGTTGGATCTCACACTATAAATAGAGGACTTTTCACCAAGGATTACATACGAAGATTTAAGAGATTTACAAGCATATTTGTGCATTAATCTTTTTATTCGAATTGCTATCATCTCAGTGCTATAACAAGATCACATCTAGAATTTCTTCAAGTGTTCAAGATACACAGAATTTATCCAGATTCAGACACTTTGAAGAACCACAAACAAGAATCAATTTATTGATCCTCAGCCCAACTTTGATTCTACATCAAAGGTTTAGACTGTGAAGCAAACCGGGAAGGTTTCGCCAATGACAGTTGTTACAAGCAGTCGGGTAGACTGTGTTTGTGGTGGTAGCTGGTGAAGAGGCATACGTAACCCTTCAAGGACCAGTGTTCAAGCAATTGAAGAGCAGCAATTCTACATGTTCTATAACTATTTAGATAGTGAAGCTAGGGATTAGCCAAGGACTATTGTTTAGGACTTTTTGTAACAGTTCACCTCAAGAAGTTCTAGTGGAATTTTCCTCCACACCACAAGGGAAGAGAGGACGTACAGGATTACACCACCTGGAACCTCTATAATTCCGCCTTATTTACTTTACGCATTTACTTATTTATTCAGCATTTACTTACAACGATTGTGATACCTGATTGTTATACTCATCACAGTCACAACTGACATTCATCAGAATTCAGTTCACAACACTCAGTTTTCAAACAGAATAACAAGATCAAGAAAAAAAAGTCTAGAATTATATCCGCCGGTTGACTCAGTTTTAGCTTAAGTCAGTTTGACTTAATCTCAGCTTTGTCACTTAACTCCACACAAGTTTTTAACTGAACCTTAATTTGCTTTAACTCCAGTTTTAGGGACAAGTTTATTCACCCCCCCCCCCCCCTCTAAACTTGTGTTAGCCTTTCAAGGACCAACAATTGGTATCGGAGCAGTGTTTCTTTAACAAGCCATTGTTAAAAGCTCATTTGCTCTAATCTCCTCTAGTTGTTCTCATAAGAAAGCTCAGTTTCTAGTTATTACACAATCAGTTTTCACTCACTCACAATGGACAACGAAGCAATGGAAGTGTTATTGGATCTCAAAATTGATGCGATTTGCAGGTCAGTATGTTCTCCACCTAAGTACGATATATCTCTTTGATGTTATATATGATTATATGTATGCAAAATGCAGCAACTGTGATGATTTTTTTTATCACAAGCCATAAAAGACACAAGCGGTAAATAATTTCTAAGATGAAAAGTTACAAAAACGTACTTCAAATACTATACGTATCTGAGAGGGAATAATAACTGATACAACATATAAAAGGGGAAAACAATGAAAATACCTATCCATATCCACACAATATGATATTTAATGATCAACGATCGTTTTACAATTGAATATAGTATGTGCAAGCTCGGTATATAGCCGAAATCTACTCTGGTAATTATCTTCAATTTGTTTCCTTAAGCATTAGTATTTGCATAAATTTGTTCTCCTTGAGTCACACAATCTGTAAAAGCAAGCACAAAATGAACAAGACTGAAAAAGATGACGTAAACCGGTGCATCCAAGTTTCCAGAAAATTGATGATGGAAACAAACTTTTAACCTTGGGCAAGACATAATAATCGGTGACAGATTTCTAAAACAGCCAAATTTAAATTGTATACGAGCAAGTCGACTTCCATTCTAGCGTGCTTCTAGAATTTACAATGAAAAATTACATTGACATTCCTTTCTAGGTAATAAATTTTCTAACATGGAAATGAACTCTATAAAATTCTCTGCATAATCTAGAATTGCACGCTTGTGTATGGTGACATAGAAACAAATTAGCAAACTGTTGAAGAATCTACCATTGATAGATAGTTATTACGCAAACTTGTGAAGTAATTTTATTAAATGCGAATAGAGAATCACTCTTAACTTTTCATGTTGACAAATTAAACTTCCAAATAGAGCACTGAATGTAGCCAATTGAAGAGATCATGGAATCATGGCAAAGATATTGGGATATAAATTTCAAAATATAAACAAAAAAATACAACTCTTTCCTCGTTTGAAATATATTCTGAACTAATGATGCAAGGGCAAGCAAATAGTTTTATTAACACTACAAGAAAATCGTAATTTTAGAGCGCACAATTTATGACGTTCATTTTTGCACGCCATGTTTTAATAATATTATGGCGCACATTACTATGCGCGTCCTGATTTTATGGAAACTATATAAATTAATGGCGTTGAATAATAGCACGCCGTATATTCAAGACATTTTAAGGCGTGTTTTCTACTGCATGCCGTGAATTTCGTTCCCGTTAAATGCACGCGAAATAAACCCAAAATTTCATTTCCCGCATTCGACAAAAATAAATCCTAAATTCTACACGAGTAAATAAATCTTTTTTTTGAACAGTCAATTTTATTCCATTATCAACAAGATGCTAAAAAATGTTTACACAAAGTTCCAATTTGAATTTAACAACAACAGAGTAGCATCATCATAACTAACCAGGATACTACTGCAAATCTTGCAAAATAAAAACTTTAAAAGCTGCTCAAAAATTCGCCTGCAGTTTGAAAGAGCTTATTTCCTTCTTCAGAACTTAAGTAGCCGCCTTCAACAAGGTTGCTAGCCATTCATCCCAATTCAATTTCTTGAGACCGTTAGCATTAGAGAGCCATGTGAAAGAGATTCTTTGCACATCTCGAAACATAGATTCCGGATTCAAAACAAGATAATTAAATACCACATTGTTTCTTGTGGTCCAAATACCCCAAGCTGTTATTGCGACAATTGCCGACCAAAGCTATGAAGATAAAATTGAAGATGACATCCTTGCTATTTCATGACATAAGTTCGAAAACAAAAAAAACATTTAAACCTGTGATCTTGCACCAATTGAAGATGTGAGACCAAATCAATAGAGCCACATCGCAAGCACAAAAAAAATGATTGATCGTCTCATCAAATTTATAACAAAGCGGACAATAAGAATCTTGAACCGAGACACCACGTCGTATAAGATTCGGTTTTGTGGGTAGCCTTCTGAGACTTGCTTTCAACATGAACAAATTCACCTTCGAGGGTAAAAATTTATTCCATTTGACAGGCTGCTCATTATTCAAAAAGGATTTTTTGAAGAATTCCAATCCTAGCATTTTTCTCAAAGTGGCCACCGAGAAGTAGCCATTTGAGCTAAGTTTCCATTTCAATTTATCCAAACAACCTGCATTTCCACAAACTGAGATTAAAGTTTCCAACTCAATTACATCATCCTCCTCAAACACCCTTAGCCTTCTACAAAATGTAATTGATAAAAATAATTAAAGCTCGGAGTCCATATAGTCCTCATTTCTTCACTATACTATGTTAAATTACCGTCTTTTTATGAACTTAAGCCATTATGTAGCTATGCAATTTACATATTTAAACTCAGTTCACTTTAACATAGGTCAATCATCATTTTCCGGGTTCCATCCGTGGATGCAATTTAAAGGCTAGAATTATTATTTGATCTCAAAATGGATATGATTTGCAGGTCAGTATGTTCTCCATCTAAATACGATATCTCTTTAACTTACTTGATGTTATGAATATATGTATGAAATTTGCAGCAACTGTGATGATTTAATTTTTAGCACAAGCAATAAAAGAGACGAGCAGTAAATATTCTCAATGTTGAAAAATTATAAAAATGTACTTCCAATTCTATACGTATCTGAGAGGAAATAACAATTGATATAACATATAAATGGGGAAAAATGAAAAATGCCTATCCAGATCAATACAATATTATATGTCATGATCGACGATCGATTTGCAATGAATATAGTATGTGCAAACTCAATATATAGCAAGAAACTACTCTGGCAATCATCAATTTGTTTCCTTAAGTCTTAGTATTTTCATATATATGTTCTCCTTCTGTTACACAATCTGCAAAAGCAAGCGCAAAAAGTGACTGTAAGCAAGAGCATATAAGTTTTCCAAGAAACTGGATGACAAGCAAACTTTAACCATCGGCAAGACCAAATTAACGGTGAGAGATTTCTAAATTAGCCAAATTTAAATTGTATCAAAATATTCAATGTCTGGAACTTTTACGTTCAATCAAGTCGACTTCTTTTCTAGTGTTCCTTCTAGAATTTACAATGAAGAATGATAATGACATGCCTTTCTAGGTAATAAACATTTTAACATGGAAATGTTCCTTCTATATTCGTTTTACGATTGAATATAGTATGTACAAACTCGGTATATAGCCGGAATCTACTCTGGTAATTATCTTCAATTTGTTTCCTTAAGTATTAGTATTTGCATGGATTTGTTCTCCTTGAGTCACACAATCTGTAAAAGCAAGCACAAAATGAACAAGACTGAAAAAGATGACGTAAACCGGTGCATCCAAGTTTTCCTGAAAATTGATGATGGAAACAAACTTTTAACCATGGGCAAGACATAATAATCGGTGACAGATTGTGTCAAAAAAAAAAAAAAATAATCGGTGACAGATTTCTATAACAGCCAAATTTAAATTGTATACGACCAAGTCGACTTCCTTTCTAGCGTTGCTTCTAGAATTTACAATGAAAAATTACATTGACATACCTTTCTAGGTAATAAATTTTCTAACATGGAACTGAACTCTAGAAAATTCTCTGCATAATCTAGAATTGCACGCTTGTGTATGGTGACATATAGAAACAAATTAGCAAACTGTCAAGTAAATAAATCTAACCTCCGACAACTGCCGTATTCCTCACTCATACTCAATCCTCTTCTTCTACATTCGATTATCTGGGTCTAGGAATGGTTTTTGAATTTTGCTGCTGTATTATATCCGAAAAATCTCTTAATCTCACTGTTGAATTTCTCTTTTAAGAATTTATGAAATTCTTTTCCTTCTTTCTGCGAGTTCTGGATTTTTTTTTTCTTTGAATAAATTGCTTTGTTCGTTTAAGATATCTGCATTCTTAAACACCATTAAGCATCAGGTGTACTAATTATTGTTAAACGAGATGCAAAATAGATTGATTTTCACTGGAAAAAGAAATTTTGTCTCCTGTTATATGTATATATGCTAACTTTGAAATTGTGTTTTGATTCTTTGACCGGTGATGATGTTTATTGTTCATAGCTTGAGATCTGTGTGCAAAGGAAATAAAGTCATCGTTCAATTCAAGCACTTTTCAGTAGATAACTCTTTAAGTCGATTGGTTTAATTCAAGCTCTTTTCTCTTTCGTTTCTATCTAAACATGAAAAGAAGTATTCGGTAATTTGCCTTCACAAGTCTTACTTTTTATTTGATTGTTTTCAATACCGGATTGGGGTTAATGACAAAGACTGCGTTTCTTTGTGTTTTCAGGTTATATCATTGATAAGGAACCTTACCATCAAATTGTCTGATCCTAATTGTGCATCTCTTGTAAGTATCATTCTTTGATGCGATTATTTTAAGGTGTTCATGATGACAGGAGCTTCCTGGGAAGACAGTCTAAGCACTACAAACAATTGAATATTAGGATGTCTGAGTTTTTGACTCGGTTCAGGTTCTGTGTTTACGTAGAATCCTGTCTAGTCTTAGTAAAATGATCAGCTATTGTTGAGTAGCAGTCTGTCAGTTGCTTGTTCTAATCTGTCATGCTTTGATCTGCTTGTAGCTAAGTAATCAGACCTGGTGTGCTTTTGTCTTGTCAATATGAATACCTGTTTGAATCTGTTTTAATAGAACAAGTTATGGGTCTGTTTTGCAGTCAGGTTTGTGCTTAATTTAGACTCTGTTGAAGGCTTCTTTAACCTTTGTTTAAGGAACCCGGTCTTACACTATGTTGACAGTTTGGGGTTGAGTTGACATGTGTCGCAAGCTTGCATCCCCAGATTTCAATCTGCCAGCCGCCGTTGAATCTCCATTTGAATTTTGTCCATTTTTTTTGTTAGTGTTATTACCCAAAATCAGTTATAAGGATGAAATGTTGGTTCATTTGTATACACTATTTAGAATGGTTAGACATTTTTTAATCATTCACTCATTTGGTCCTTATTGAGCTACAATGGAAGCATAATAAGACTGATCCCGTGAGGAAGAAGTTGAAAATTGGATAGAATCTGGTAAAAAACCTCCCTTTCCTTTGGCATAGGAAAGCTCCCTTTCATAAATTCATATGAAGAATTGTGCGTGGCTCGATCATTCAGTTCCAATACTTGTTTATTTTTCAAAAAAACTTCCCCAGATGTAAGTGGATTACCGCCTTCTCCAAACCGAAAGTTGTTCTTTTTCTTTTTTCTCTTCATCTTGAGATGTATTTCTGTCTCAACACTATCCGGATTTCGTGAGGAACCGATCCTGTGTTGATATCTGTCCAGAGTAAAAGGTCCTTTTCTTGAAGACCAATCATTAAATGTTGTTAAAATAAGAATCTGCAATGGTGTTTGTGAAAAGTCGTTTTTTTATTTGTCGGTTTCTCTGGCAGACTGATAATCATGAGAACTATTCATCGGTTCTCCAGCTGCTGATGAATATCCAAATGATTTTGATACAGACATATTGCATCTCTTGGAATCATCATTACTTATGTTAACACTTTTAGGCAGCAACTCTTTAGAAGTCTTATTAGAAGGAAAAGCATAAAAAAACTTGTGAAGCCTTTCGTTTCTTTTTAATCAGGGACTGTTTTAAGCTTCAACCGATCCGCCTTATTGCCGATTCACAAACCTGAACCAGAACTAGAGGTCACACTTCTCTTATCTGTTGGATCTACATCAGATTTGCAGCCAATTTGCCCTAAACAGATGATATTTCTTCTTCCTGTTGAAAATATTCTATTGTATGTGGACCACTAGAATCCGTATCAACATCATCCTGGAGATTTTGATCATGAGACCAAAAGGTTTCTGCCTCTGTAGGTTCAAGACTCTTTGAACTGGTAGTTGAACTATATTTTAAAGAGAGAAATCTTATTTCATCCCTATGTTTCATAAAATAAAAAAAATGATAATATCACATAATTGTATCAAAATATTGTCTCACAATACTTTTAAATTAGGTTTATTGCGAAACGAGACTCAACCAGTAATCAATAATCTATATGCATGTAATAATATAATATATTTTTTTGATTCATTCAATTAATTTGGATATCTATTTTTATGATTTATGATGTTATGTTTTACTGTATGTATCATAAGTCTGTGCGAACAATCATATTAAATTACAATGGTGAAAGATATTCCTCAACATTTACATGAAACAGTTTGTACTCATGGCGCAGGCCCACCCGGCGCCATGAGTATTTTATGTTGGAACTGCCGAGGTTTGGGCCAGCCTCGTGCAGTGAAAGCTCTTAAGGCTCTTGTATTTACTTTTTCGCCGTCTTTAGTTTTTTTGTCTGAAACAAAACTCTCTAGAAGTAGGTTTGAAATTGTTCGTTGTGCTTTGGGTTTTCCTAATGCTCTTGTAGTTGGTAGTTTGGGGGCTAGCGGGGGTCTGGCTCTGCTTTGGCAGTAGTTGAACTATATTTCCTCACAGGATCAGTTTTTATTATGCTTTTTTTTTCACTCAATAAGTTAGACGAAAGACGGACTTTTCTAACTGTACGACATGATGAATTACTGGAAGGAACAACATCTTCCTCACTCTTTCACTATCTTAAAAACCATTCATCACACACACCAGGAATAACTGGTGTTTTTTTTTCCATTTTTTCTATTTTCGTACTAGCTTTTGCTCTGTTTTGATGATTGTTGTGAAACATATTGCTATTATGAATACAATTTTTCTACATGCAGCAGTAAAAACTGTGTGGGTAGAGACTAGAGAGATGCACATTAGTGAACTAAGAAATTGTGTTTGATCAAAGTGAACTGCTAATATTGCCTAATAGTGAACAACTTTGGTATAACCAGAAGAATAAAGGCAGCATTTCATTCTACTTGCTAGATTCAGATAATTATGTGATTTGATGCTCTGGAAATTTTGCAAAAACACCATTGAGATTGAAAAGATCACATTCACACCTTCAATTCAATTTGAATGTAATTTTAGGATATCAAAAAAGTTATCTTGACAGTCTTTTGAATGCTAAATCTTTGCCTTAAAAGTATTTGTGAAGTAAAGGAAACACATCACATATGAAGGCATAGTATATATAGAGATGGATACATAATGGATTTACTATCCCAGGATGAAGGTGTATCTTTTGCGCCACTGATTTGGTTGTTTAACAACACTTCCAAGTGATCCTTATTACTTTGTTTTAGAAATCCTCAATTGACCATGAATATCACTTATTTCATTCACATTGCCTAGTTACCCAACTCTATTATTATTGAAAACCCATTGTTTCATACTGTTGATAACTAGTATACTTTCGTGTTTGTTTTTGAACAGATTGACGAAGCCAGTGAAAGTAGTCGTCAATAATTTGATAGTAGTGGTCAATAATTTGATAAAAAAAAATGTTAGATACTGAGGTAAGAATTTCTGCATTATTATTGTTTTTTTTTTGTTTCTTGTTGCATCCACATCATTGATTTTCTCTTCTTCTTCATCAATGTAGAGCTCCCGGAATGCTAAAAAAGGAGTAAAAAGCAACAAATGGCTACACAAGTTGCTGCTATAGCTTCATTGCTACAACAAACAGAGATGTGCGTATTTCTGAACCATCAATGAATAATCAAGCAGCACCTGAAACATACGAGGCGATGAATTGTCAAAATTCAAATACAAAGGACAAAGGCAAGGGAAAATGCAACGACGGGGACAGGTGCGGGGCAATGAATTTGGGGCAACACCTTCCTTGTTGATTGGAAGAGGTCTTGCGGATAGTAGAATTAATATGGTGGAAAAAGAATTGCAAGATTTGAAGATGCTAGTTAAAAATCTTTTATCACAACGTGACAAAGGAGATAATAGTAGTGTGAGTATTCTTACATATATTAGTCTTATTTTATTTAAAAAGCATTGTTGAGTATATTCTATGTAATTTTATATGAAAACTAAGGTTAATGTAATGCATACTCATGTGAAAAGAAATTTTAAAACAAATGGTTGATGTTAATTTTCATCATGAGTGCGGATCATCTCTAGTAGTGAGCATACAAAGATTTTTCCGGGGATTCCGATGATTTTTTTACTGCCGCGCGCCAAAGATTAAAACTTATCGCCATTGTGCCGGAGATTAGAAGTTTTCACCCGGCCGATGCCGGAGCAAGATTTGGATTTTTCATCTCCGGTGCCGGAGATTAGAAATTTCCATCCCCAATGTCGGAGATTTGGATTTTTCACTCCCATTCTCCGGCATGAAATAGAAATCGTTGGACGGAACAAAAATATGAACGGGAGTTGGTGAGTCACCAAACATATTTATTCAACTGAAATTGAAATCATGTCAAGAAAGCCAAATGCAAGGCATCAAATAAATTTAAAAATTAAAAATAAATAAAACAACAGCTATTTTAACAACACACCTTCAAGATATATCAATGTTGTGAGCAAAAACAAAAGCTCTTGATTTGCACTGGGTAAGAACAACCTGCTACAAGTGAGTCCAGTTGCTGAGCTGTGAGTGGATTTTAGAGAGAGGCGGCTGAGCTATGACCTAGATAGACTGGTGCTTGATATATATATATATATATATATATATATATATATATATATATATATATATATATATATATATATATATATATATATATATATATATACATGCATTGCACGGGGACTTATAATAATGTGATTACATTCAATTAATATGCATAATATATACTACAAAACAAAAACCCTTCAAACTTATTGTAATGCTAGCTATTAAAATTCTTTTATTTCAGATTAGTATTCTTTTTCGACGTTAGATAGAGTAAAAAACAGACAACACAAAATGTCCAAAAGTTATACTGATGCCAATAATTGTCGTTATATTTCATCTTTTATCATTGCACGGGATAACATATATTTTAAAAGAATAATCTTTTTGAAGGATGAAAAGAAGATTTTATTGGCATGTTTGTTACGCATTAATGAAATTGAATGGAATAAAATAATAGGAACGAAATGGAATGTAATGGAATAAGTTAATTCTTACTGCGTTTGGAATATGCAAGATTGGAATGAAATAAAATATATAAAAGATGACACATTGAGTGATGGGTAGAGCATGATAGTGAATTAAGGTTGGCTGGAGTAGGGTATAGTATGGTTCATAAGGTATGATATAGACGAAGGGGTGGGGTAGCCCTACGCTATACCCTATTGCACCTCACCTCTCTTCTCACCCAGGCCAACCCACAGCTACCATACCATATCGGCCACCACCCCGTCCTACCCTACCCAATATCACCATATCTTACCCTCGACATCATACCTACCTTACCCATTACCTACTCTACTCCACTATCACCCACAACCCTACCTTACCCATCATACCACCCCCTACCTTACCCAACACCCCACCATTATCTACCATACCCTACCCACCACCCCAACCTTACCCTACCCTATCCACAATTCCATTATACCCTATCTTACACACCACACCACCCTACCTTACCTTACCTACTACCCCAACACATCCTACCATACTCTACCTACCCTACTTTACCCACCATTTCACCTTACCCTACCCTACCCTACTCTACTCACCATTCCACTCTACCGTATCACACCCACCACACCACTCTACCTTACCTTACCCATTACCCCAACATATCATACTCTACCCTACCCCAGCAACACTACATTTCCTATCACTCCACCTTACTTACCCTACTATACCTTACCCACCACCACCCCTTACGCTACCCCACCCACCACCACCCTTACCCTACACACCACCCCATCCTACCTTCCCTTACCTATAACCCTATCATACCATACCCACCACCTCATCATACCCTACTTTACCCACCACCCCACCTTATTCAAATACTCTTCCTACCTACCATACCCATCACAACATTAAATGAGATGGATAATGCGCAGCGAATGATCTAATTTTAGAGCAATACTATCTTTTGACAAAAGTCCAAGAGTCAAATTGACCATGCTCCTAAAAGCAGTACACAACAATATTTCACTTAGAGGATTATTATCTTTTGACATTTTTATTTTTGGAGCATTAAACATTTGATTTTTATTTTTATTTTTTTTTATTTTTGGAGAATTAAACATGTGATTTTGTGGCACTGGGATGCGTACCCAAACCCAAACCCTGTGCCAACTCCATGTTCTATTTTTTGTAACTTTCTAATAATAACAACTCATTTATGGGCCTGTTAAGAATTAAATAAATAAACCTCACGTAGCCTTCCTCTCTGCCAATTTCACTTTAATTAAGAACCCTGAACTTGAATTGAAGAACATTAACCCTAAATTTAGAACCCTAGCCCCTAATTCAAAACCTTAAGCCCTTAAATTAAGAACCCTAACCCTTAAATTAAATTCAGAACACTAACCCCTAATTAAAAAAGAACCCTAAATTAAGAACCCTAACCTTTAATTGAAGAAGCCTAACTTTAAATTAAGAACCGTAGCCTCTAATTGAGAACCCTAACTATTAAATTAAGAACCCTAACCATTGAATTAAATTAAGAACCATAACCCCTAATTGAAGAACCCCTAACTCTAAATTAAACCCCACCCAAAACCGCCATTGAAACCCACCCAAAGCCGCAGTTGCACCCTCTTAAAACCACCCTCAAACTTCATACGTGAAGGCCATTGAAACTTTTTCATGATTTGATGGAAAAAAGAGTTAAAAAGAAACAAAAAAAGACGTAAAAGAAAGAAAAAAGAAAGACAGAAGAAGGGAAAAAAAAAAGACGACGGCAATTTTTGGGATTTTTTTTTATATTATGGAATTTTTTTTAGTGGAGACGGTTTTTTTAAACCAATAAATGAGTAGCTATTATTAGAAAGTATAATATAAATAAAAAACAATAGAATAATAGGGAGTTGGCACATGCTTTGGGTACAACATCCCATCAACGGTGATTCTGGACAATCAATTTTATGAACATTCGTGAGATTCCTTGGCATTAAACGTGTGATTTTTTTTGAACGAATTAAACGCATGATTTTGGACAATCAATTTTATAATAATTTTGAGATTCCTGGAAAATAAACACGCGTTTTTATTTTGAAAATCAGAATGTGTCGTATTGTAGCTGGAAGCATTATCCGCAAAATATGTGATGCAATCAGTTAGTTTTTGCCCAAATTTGAATGGATTTTCATTATATGTTAATTTTTTTTGATTTTTTGTTTTGTAATTTTTTGGAGCATTAGATAGTGTGATTTGTTTTTTATTTTTGGAAAGAATTAAACGTATGATTTTGGGCAATCAATTTTATGAAGGGATTCCTTTACATTAAACGTGTGTTTTTTGGAAGGAATTCAACATGTGATTATAAAGTGGAGCATTAAACGTGTGATTTTATTATTATTTTTAATTTTTGGAAGGAATTAAACATGTGATTTTGGGGAATCAATTTTATAAAGATTCGCGAGATTCCTTTGCATTAAACGTGTGATTTTATTTTTGAAAAGGAATTAAAGGCGTGAATATAAATTGCAGCATTAAACATGTGATATTTTTGGGAATGTATTAAATGCATGATTTCGGACGGTCAAATTTATGAAGATTCATGAGTTTCCTTTGCATTAAATATGTGATTTTCTTGGAAGGAATTAAACGTGTGATTATGAATATTCGCGAGACATCTTTATATTTTTAAGGAATTAAACGCGTGATTTTGGACAGTCAATTTTATGAAGATTCGCGAGATTCCCTAAAAAATGTGTGTTTTTATGTCTGGTATAGGCCGGGTCTTTTCCGGAGTTTGCGTTTAAATTATGGGTAATCGGGTCAAATTGTGCTTTCAAATATCTATATATAATATATAGATAATCATTTGCATTTTATCCTAATAGATACATGTATGATGTACCTATATTATTCGTAATGTAAAGATAATAATACATGTAAAAATATTGCCATCAACATATACCATAACTATATAATTTTAACGTATCATACCTCCATGTTGATTGGCACGGACATATTAACTTATTAATAAGCCCAATATTTTATTTTGGTAGAGAATATTATTTTACACACACGATTTTTATGATTTTTTTTTGGGTACAAATAAAAATATAGAATTGATGAAACAAAAACAATGTATATCTACCTTATCGTAAGTTCGTAACTAATAGAGAGGGAGAAAATGAAATAAAGGCTGATTGATTTTTGTAATTGAGATGTTACAACGGAGATTGACGCTATTTAAGGTGATTACTTGGCAACTAATAAGTTAATGAAATATCTCATAATAAATACAATTCACCAAAGAATAGAAGATTGATTCTCTCTAACGAAAATTCCTAGAACATCTAAAACAATTTATTGTACCGGTATCGAATAAGAAAATCATTCATGAAAGATACATATACTTCCCTATAAAAATTAAAAAAGAAGAAGATATTGATTCTTCATGTACGTAGCAAACCTGAAAGAATAGAGAACACAAAATCAAATTGAGCACAGATATTGAAAAAGAATGCGGACACACACTGATATTTTAAATCATTGCATTAAGTGCATGAGGACAAAAACATGCGGACAAAAACATTATGTTAGAGAAAATCTATGTTAGACATAAATAAAAAAGCATGCAATATCAAAAGATTTGAAACAAAAAAAATCGTCTATAAAGACTCTTTTTTAATAACATAGAAAATGATTGGAACATAACTATTGAACCAAATGATGCGGTTACTGTCTTATATCAAAAGGACAAAATATGGAGGACAAAGTATAGAGGATAAAATATAGAGTGAAAGCGAAAATAGCATTTCTTTAATATTTATTTATTGATCAAAATATATATATTTAAAATAAATAGACGGAAAAATATAGGCTTTCTCCATATTTTAATTTCCCAGAGAGCAAAAGATAGTGGTGCTTCAAACATCGGTCTATTTGATTCAATTCCAAATTTCTACTACAGAAAAAATCCTATCAAATTGAGGAAAATGATGGAGCTGAGCTTACTGGTCACGGCTACCACCAAATCGGAGCGCCGATCCAAAGTCTATACAGAGTTCAAAATAAGATCTTCAATGTCCTTTTTCTCACAAAGCTTAGCAAATAGACTTGGTCTGTACGGCCTGAAAAACACGAAATAACTCATAAATTCTAATTTATAGAACTGCAACCGGATTATTTACAATCAGAATCTCAAATCGAGCGAAATTGAAAAGTCGAAACGAAAAGAAAGAGAGATTACAGTAACGACAATGCCGTCGTCTTGAAGGATCAAAGCAGCATAAGTGCAGGCATGCTCTCCGACGGACATTTTTGTTACACGATCTGCAACAAAAGATTAACGAAATGCAAAAAATAAACAAAGATTGAGACTGAAAAATGAACGAAATCAAATGAATTTTTGTTATAAAAAAAAAAGAAAAAATTGAGAATATGCAACAAAAGATCAACGAAAAGCAAAAAATAAACAAAGATTGAGATGAAAAACGCACGGGTGAATAAATCAAAAGGAAAAAGAATAATGGCAAAATAAATTATATCAGTGTGTGAAAATGGGGCATTTTTTTTAAAGTAATGCGTAGGTTTTTTTTGTTATGCATGTGTTTTTTTAAGATTGAAGGTAGTAATGGTGAGTAATTAATGGCAAAAAAAAATTTTAATATTTTTATGCGGCATTTTTTTTGTAATTAATTTTTCTTTGTAATTATTTTTTCAAAGCACAGCACGTGTTTTTTTAAGAGTGAAGTAGTAATGTTGAGTAATTAATGGCAAATTAAAAATGTTTTTCTGTTTTTTTTCAAATTAAAATTGTTTTCATGTTGTCTTACCGGGTATGGGTCGGGTAATTGAGGGGAAATGGGCTAAATTGCTTCGTCTATATATTATATATATACATATATATATATATATATATATATATATATATATATATATATATATATATATATATATATATATATATATATATTAAGGAAAATAAGCTTGGGCTTGGCGAATAAACATTCCCAACAATTAAAAATAAGGGGGAATGAGGAGAATGACATAAATATTTCATCAATTGAGTAGGACAGTCTTTTGAAACCTTTTCATAAAGGATAAAACTATTTATTCACTGTCGAAATTCACTTGTGTTCGAAATTGACTGTTTAGATTCACTGCCAAAATTCACTGTCGAAATTGACTAATTTTCAAAATTCATTGTCGAAATTCATTGATTTTTAGGATTCACTGTCGAAATTCAATGATTTCGGGATTCACTGGGGAGATTCACTGATTTTTGGGATTCATTGTTTGTCCTTTTTCGCTATAAAAATTATGCAGTTGGCTTTCACCCTATAAAAAATATGTAGTTGTCTGTTACTTAAAAATATTCCAGATTGTTTCCTTATCCCTAATTTCCCATTAAAAATATGTAAACGTGAGAGGAGAGACTAGCTAGCAGAGTATATTAGGTTTTAGTTTGCTGGAGAATATTGAAGATATTACACGTAGTGAATAATATTTGTGTAATATTAATATTTATTTTCCTATACTTGTTGGCCTAGTTAGACTAGCACTATAAATACTCTCTTGTATCATCATTAATAAATCAATGGAAAATAATTTACTTTAGTAAATTCTACATGGTATCAGAGACAGTTGTTTCCGTCTCTCACGGTATTATGCCAACACAATCCTAAAACCCTAAACCTACGTCCCTCTCTTCTCCAACTCGTCTTCTCCAACCAATAATGTCGGATTCCGACGGTACTACCTCTACAGCTGCAACAACTACAACAACGTTGCCCGCCTATTATCCCTCCCTCTGTCCCTCTTCCTCCATCCATATCTCCAAATTAACCCGTCACAATTACATCCTTTGGCGAGCTCAAATTCTGCCCTATCTCGGGGGCCGAGGAGTCTATGGATACATCGATGACAGCATCCCACCTCTGGCCAAGCTGATCACTAATTCAGATGGTACCTCCTCCTCAAATCCCAAATTTATCGAATAGAGCAAGAACGATAACCTAATTCTGAGTACAATCACGTCATCACTATCCGACGATCTCTTGCAAGTTTATTCGGCATCGTTCTCGGCTGAAATCTAAACCGCCTTGCATAACTCCTTTGCCTCAACTAGCCGAGCCAACTTGGTTCAATTACGTACAGAATTGGCCTCGACCCATAAGCACGACCTATCGTCATCTGATTACTATTTCAAGATTAAACGTATCACGGACAATCTTGCCCTCGCCGGTCATCCACTTTCCGATAATGATTTTATTGAATATGTGCTTGCCAGCCTCGGGCCGGACCACGACTCCTTGGTCACCACACTTGGCTCATGATCTACTGTCACCATTGATGAGGTGTATTCTCAATTATTAACACTTGAATCATGTCTGCAGCATCATCGCCCTCTAGCCCCGCCTGCCTCTTCATCAAACTCGGTCACAGCCACCTCAGCCAATGTTGCAACAGCCTCGTCTAATTTCCAGAATTCAGCCCGTGGCCATGGCTCAAATAATTATCGGGGACGGGGGTGCGGTCGTGGTCGTTGCCGTGGTTCCGGTGATCCCTCTCAACATTGCCAAATTCGCCCTCGTTATGGCCACACCGCACAAAATTGCAATTACCGGTATAATCAAGTTCCTGCTCCCCAGTATCAGCCTCCTCCATATCAGCCTGGGCCATACCCACCTGCTCTATATCAGCCCTCTCGGCATACTCCCCCGCCCCCACGTCCACCTCAAACCTATCATACGCAATCGTACTATCCGTCTGCATCTTCCAATTGGGTGGCTGACACAGGTGCCATGCACCATCTTATAGATGACTTCAACAGCTTCAATCTAAACTATGAGCCCTATGACGGTCCCGATAAAGTCCATGTCGGTGACGGTACAAGTTTACCGATATCCCACTTTGGTTCTGCTTCTATTTCCTTCCCTTCCCAAACTTATCTCTTATCTAATGTTATAGTTTCTGCCTTAATTCAAAAAAAATTATTATATGTCTGACAATTTTCCAATGATAATGTCGTTTTATAATATGTCTGCCATTTTCCAATGATAGGGATGTCTACTTTGAATTTCATAACACCTATTTTCTTGTGAAGGATTACTCGGGCCGCGTCCATCATAGAGGATATGTCAAAGATGTTCTTTACCACTTCTCCACATCCTTCAAACTTTTGCCCTCCCAAGCCCTTGCTGTCTCCACCGGCTCGACGTCCACTTGGCACCGGCGTCTTGGTCATTTTTCTTTTCCTGTTTGGCACCGGCTCCTGTTTTGCCGTCGACTTGTTTTCTTTTATATTGGTATGATTTTTCTTCATTGTGCTATATATTATGAGTAGTTAATTTGTCTTCCAGTTGTTTGATTATTGAACCCTCGATTTCTATAGGTTGTGAAATCTAAACGTTTTTCTCCTCGTTTAATAATTAGTATTTGTCTGTTTTTTGATTTCACGGATGTAGGATATGAATTATTCGTTTAGTTGTTGGTGCGCGATGATAAGCGGTTATTTTGATATAGCACCAAAATCCATCTTAGACGGTTGTCATAAAAGATTGGATTTTTAGTGGTAAGCAACACATTACCTGCCGGTTCGTAGCCCGTAGGATTCCCTGTTGTGGAAATAGACAATCTAGGTTAAAACTAGTCCGGTTGGATTAATACCATGAATTAGGTCTCCAAATCTTAATTCTTCTGGGATTCCAAACTCTTATGACCGTGTCTAGGGATGTCTTCCGGTTAGAGAATAATTTACGACGGTGTCTTGATTATCGAATTTAGGAGAGATTGGTCACTTGGCGGTTTCCGGTGACTATAACCAATTTATTAGTAATATAACGAGTCATCAATCGTAGGAATTGAGGGGAGAACGATTAATTATCTTGAGCTTTTCTTGATTTTCTTTATTGATTTTGTTTTATTTTGTTTAATTCTTAGGAAGTAGATAAAAACCCAAAATATCTTTAGCTTTAACAAATTTTAGGAGAAATAAATCCATCGTTCCCTGTGGGTTCGACCCCTACTTCTACTGTACTATCTATAGAGGTTGTAGATGATTTATCTTTAGTGGTTTGACGACCCATAACATACATCAGACTGTCTACTGCACAAGCATATGGAGCACTAGACATGCACAAAGACTTGCTGGCGAAAATCATTATCTCACCATGTATATATTAATCCCCCATGCACCACCCCACACATCAGAATGCGTCATTGCACAAAGACTTGGTGGCGAAAATGATGCGTTTTTCAATATTGAGACCTATTCAGTTGAGGAAAAACAATTACAAAGGAGAATGTGAGAAATTTTCTAAGTGGTAAACTTGCTTTTTTATAATAGCAACCTTCTTCACGGGTTCATTTCAACCTGATAAAGCAGCATATAGCATATAGCATATATATAATAAGATGAACAAAATCATGAGTAGTATAAAAAAATTGCTAATGAGATTCTATATTAAGAAGACCACAAATCCGGTACGCGGAGGAAGTAAGTAGTCATGGATTCCCTGAATATTTTCTTGTATAGTTTGGGTGAAATAATTGTTGGAGAAGCATTATTATTTTTTCCACCAAGTATGCCAGAAGCCTTAACCCAAGTCTCTCAGTGCTTGTCCCAAGTGTATTGTCTGATGAAATCTATGATCCCAAGAACAAGTACATTCTTTTCATCATCAACTCCAACGAGCAATGCTTACCATACACATTAGAGATCAAAGTGAAATTTATCATCAGTTTCTTGCCTTGTTCTGCCAGTGGATGATGGTTGTGATGCACATAATGATGATTGGGGTACAGATGTGGGGACGGTGGTCCTTGATAAAGAATCGTTGAGCGATAACCTGCAATACAAAGAATCACCATATTAATACGGTATGTAAAACTCAGAGTCCAGATAGTCCTCATTTCTTAATTATACCATTTTAAACTACTGTCTTTTTTTATGAACATAAACCGTTTTGTAGCTATGCAATTTACGTATATTTAAACTCGGTTCACATTAACATAGGTTGATCGATCATCATTTTCCGGGTTCCATCTTTGGAAGCTATTTAATCGCCTAATTTAATGGCTGGAAGTATTATTGGATCTCAAAATTGATATAATTTGCGGATCAGTATGTTGTCCATCTGAATATGATATATCTTTTTAACCTACTTGATATTATGAATATATATGTATGAAGTTTGCAGCATTTGTGATGAATTTTTTAACAAAAGCCATAAAAGAGACGAGCAGTAAGTATTTACAAAAATGTACTTCTAATTATATAGGTATCTGAGAGGAAATAATAACTGATACAACATATAGAAGGAAAAAACAATGAGAAATACCCATCGTGATCGACGATCGTTTTGTAATTGAATATAGTATGTGCAAACTCGGTATATAGCTGGAATCTACTATGATCATCATCATCAATTTGTTTCCCTATGTATTAGTATTTGCATCAATTTGTTCTCGTTGAGTTACACAATCTGCAAATGCTAGCACAAATTGAACAATACTGAAAAGATTACGTAAACAGGTGCATGCAATTTTTCCAGAAAATTGATGATGGAAACAAATATTTCCTGCATTTTGCAATTGAATATAGTATGTGCAAACTCGGTATATAGCCGGAATCTACTCTGATAATCATCTTCAATGTTTTTCCTTAAGTATTTGTATTTGCATCAATTTGCTCTCGTTGAGTTACACAATCTGCAAAAGTGAGCACAAAATTAACAAGACTGAAAAGATAATGTAAACTTTTCCAAACTTTACAAAATTAACAAGACTAAAAGTGTACGTAATTTTTCCAGAAAATTGATGATGGATACAAACTTTACCTTCGGCAAGACATAATAAACGGTGACAGATTTCTAAATCAGCCAAATTTAAATTATATACAAGCAAGTTGACTTCAATTCTAACATTACTTCTAGAATTTACAATGAAAAATGATATTGACATACCTTTCTAGGAAATAAATTTTCTAATAGGGAAATGAACTATAGAAAATTCTCCACATAATCTAGAATAACATGCTTGTGTATGGTAACATATAGAAACAAATTAAGAAACGGTTGAAGAATCTACCATTGATAGATAGTTAATATGCAAACTTGAAAAGTAATTTTATTCAATGCGAATACGGAATTTCTCTAAACTTTTCAAGTTAACAAATTAGGCTTTCAAATATAACACTGAATGCAGACAATTGAAGAGATCATTGAATCTTGCCAAAGATTTGGGATATAAAATTCAAATGTAATCCCAAAAAACATACAGCTCTTTCCTCATTTGAAATATTGCGAACTATGATGCAAGGGCAAGCAAATAGTTTTATTAAAAAGCACTACAGTGTATATATATATATATATATATATATATATATATATATATATATATATATATATATATATATATATTTTCCAGAGAACAGAGTATATTCTAAGTCGTTGTATCTGAAAACAAGGTGAATGTAATGCATATTCATGTGAAAAGACATTTTAAAACAAATGTCTGATGTTAATTTTCATCACGATTCATTAGTGCGGATCATCTTTAGTAATGAGCATACAATGATTCGTTTGTTGACTTCGATTCCGATGATTTTTTTACTGCTTTCGAAGATTAAAACATATCGTCCCGGTGCCGAAGATTAGAATTTTTCACCATATGCCGGAGATTTGAATTTTTAATCCCCAGTTACGGAGATTAGAAGTTTTCACCCCAGATGCCGGAGAATTGGATTTTTCACTCCCATTCTCCGGCATGTAAAAAAATGTTGGATGGGGCAAAATAAATGAATGGGACTCAGTGAAATTGAAATCGGGGTACTGCCAAAAAAATTTAACAGGAGTCCGTGAAATTGAAATCGGGACACGGAAGCAAAAAAGCTAGGCATCGAATAAATAAATAAAAAATTAAAAACTAAACAACATCTATTTTACCAACACACGTACAAGCTATATCATGTTGTGAGCAAACAAAACCACTTGATTTGCACTTAGGAAGAACCACCTGCTGCAAGTGAGTCGGGTTGCTGAGCTGTGAGTGCTTTTTAGAGAGAAGCATGACAAGAAGAAGTAATCACAAAGTCAAGTAGTTCCCGTTTCAACCTTTGGGAAAAAAATAATTTCTTATCTAACCTTTCAGACTCAGCATTTAAGTTATACGTGCTTTAAAAGGCTGACTCAACGACATAATATGACAAGATTATAAAATAAATGATTTTATTCACACTTTAGAATGAATGATGTACACTTGTTTATATAGGCTAAGCTAGGGGTATAAAAGGCAGATACAATAATTACAAACCCTAGGATACAATTATATTATATATACATTGCTATTACCACCCCTCAAGTTGGACGAGGGAGGAGACCTAACTTGCTGCGTTGTTGTTGAAAAACCGTACGAGGCAAAGACTTGGTCAAACAGTCAGCAAGCTGATCTTGAGCATTAACATGAGCAACACGCAAGAAGCCACGTTGTACCTGATCACGAATAAAATGATAGTTTATCGCAACGTGCTTCATACGAGAGTGAAACACAGGATTAGCACAAAATTGCGTGGTGCCCAGGTTGTCACAGTAGATGACCGGAACTTGCTTGGGAGGAAAACCAAGATCACGAAGGAGAAAAGTAACCCAATTAAGCTCCGCAGTAGTTGAGGCCACCGAACGATATTCAGCCTCAGTAGAGGACCTAGCGACTATAGTCTGCTTCTTGGAGCTCCAGGAGATAGCGTTGCGACCGATATAAACAATATAAGCTCCAGTAGACGAATAATCATCTCTATTACCACCCCAGTCCGCATCGGAAAATGCATGAAGAACCATAGGAGAGTCACGATATAGCTGAAGACCAAGATCCAATGTCCCAGCCAAATACCGGAGCGTACGCTTGGCATGATCCCAATGGACATCCGTAGGGGCATGCATAAACTGAGACAACTTATTGACAGCAAAGGCAATATCCGGCCGAGTAAAAATCAAATACTGAAGGCTGCCAATAACCATGCGATACTGAGAGGGATCAGGCAGAGGCGTGCCGGACTTAGCAGTGAGCCCGGAAATATCAGCCGGCAGAGGAGTGGTGACCGAATTAGAACGATCCATGCGAAATTTAGCCAACAATTCAGTGGCATATCTTTTCTGAGACAGGATACAACCAACGGAATTGTAAATTACCTCAATTCCCAAAAAATAAGAGAGTGAACCCAAGTCCTTGAGAGCAAAGCGACGACCCAATAAAGCTATGAAGGTCTCAAGTGCCTTGGAATTATTCCCTGTAACAATAAGATCATCCACATATACCAATAGATAAATTATAATGCCACCAGAGTTATAAATAAACAGGGATGAATCAGCATCCGCATTCCGAAACTGACTTGCCAAAAGAAAACCCTTGAGCTCATCATACCAAGCTCGAGGTGCCTGTTTCAAACCATAAATTGCCTTACGCAATTTGCAAACATTAGTAGGATGATCCGAATTAATAAATCCAGATGGCTGAGCTAAGTAAACATCTTCCTGTAAATGACCCTGTAGAAAGGCATTATTAATATCAAGCTGCCTCAGAGACCACTCCTGCGAAAGAGCCAAAGTGAGCACAAGGCGAACAGTAGTAGGTTTAACCACAGGACTGAATGTCTCAAAGTAATCAACACCAGGGCGTTGAGTGAACCCCTTAGCCACAAGACGAGCCTTGTACCGATGAATAGAGCCATCCGGATTACGTTTAATACGAAAGATCCACTTGGAATCAATGATATGATAGTGATGATGCGGGGGAACTAGTTCCCAGGTGTCATTACGCATTAAAGCATCATATTCCTCTAGCATAGCAGTTCTCCACTTGGGATTTTTAAGGGCTTGAGTGACAGTGGTGGGTTCAGTGTCAGGAGAGGAAAGTTGAGTAAGAAGGTTGAGTTTCTGAATGGGTTTACGAATATTGTCTTGGGCCCGAGTACGCATAGGGTGAGTGGGAGGAGGATTCTGAGGTGGAGAATGAGGCGGTGAAGCCGATGGGGAGGTGGGCAGGGTTGGTGGTGGGGAAGGATCCGGAGGGGGAGGAGGGGGAGGAGGTGGAGAGGAGGATGCGGGCAGGTGAACAGGAGGAGGAGTAGGAATCCAATCTGAGGTAGTTGTGGTGAAAGTAGGAGGAGGAGAGATAGTGAGATTAGCAAAGGGAAAAATAGACTCTACAAATTTAACATGACGTGAGACATAGATACGAGATGTGGTCGTGTCTAAGCAGTAGTAGGCATGTTGGTCTAGAGCATAACCAAGGAAAACACACGGCTTGGAGCGAGGTTGCAACTTATGGTCGGTGTAAGGGCGGAGCCAAGGATAACAGAGACAGCCAAAGACACGAAGTTTGGTATAGTTTGGGGACGCATGGAAGATAGACTCATAAGGAGAGTGCATTTTGAGAGTGGGAGTAGGCATGCGATTAATCAGGTAAACCGCAGTGGAAAAAGCATAGGGCCAGTATGTGTTTGGAATAGAGGAATGGGTAAGGAGAGCAAGCCCTGTTTCAACAATGTGCATATGCCTGTGTTCAGAAATGCCATTATGTTCCGGAGTGTGAGGTGGTGTGGTGAGAAAAGAGATTCCATGTGTCGAAAAATAGTCACGGAGGGAAATAAATTCGCCCCCATTATCGGAATATAGCACTTTAATAGGGTGATCAAAGAATTTTTCAACGATGGAGCGGAAGCGAATAAAAGTTGAGTGAACCTCAGATTTTCGAGTCAACGGGTAAAACCATACATAGCGAGTGAAATGATCAACAAAAATCACATAGTATTTAAAACCATTCACAGAAAGCACTGGAGATGTCCAAACATCACTAAAAATGATTTCAAGAGGTCGAGAGGAACATAAGGTAGACTGGCCAAATGATAGTTTATGGCTTTTACTTTCTAAGCAAGCAGAACAATGCGAAAAGGAAGAAACTGTCGAGTCTAAATTATAGTTGCATAAAATGGTAGATAAAATCGGGCTGGCAGGATGACCCAAACGATGATGCCATTCCTGAGAGGTGGCTTTTGTGGAGGAAAAGGCAACTAAAGGTTGAGACGGCCATTCATAGAGCCCGTTTTTAACTGGGCCACGGAGTAGAGTTTGATTCTGTCTTAGGTCTTTTACAACAAATCCAGTGGGAAGGAATTCAACAGAAAGATTATGGGCTTGACATAATTGAGAGACAGAGAGTAAGTTACGAGACATGCTCGGGGCACACAAAACGTTGCGCAAGGGAAGGGATTGTGCAGGGGAAACGGGGAGTGAAGTACTGCCAGTATGAGAAATAGAGATACCTTTACCATCACCAACGATAATATCATCGGTCCCAGTGTACAGGAAGTGCGGCGAGAGATTCCGAATATCCGAAGTCACATGGTGCGAAGCCCCACTGTCAAGAAGCCATGTGGATGTAGACGAATCAAGCTGAGCCGAGTTGGTAGGTGGGGCGGCTGAATGAACCTGTGGCCTATCCGAACGAGTCGAGCTTTGGCCAACCGATTGAGCCTGAAATAGAGTGCAAGTACGAGCCGAGTGTCCAGACACATAACATAATTGGCATGTACCGAGATAGGGACGTCGAGGACGAGAACGTTTACCCCTATTAGTGCGTGTAAAAGTACAATTCGAGCGGCTGCTGCTGTGTTCAAAAGCCGGGCATGCTGATTCATAATTTGATGCTGATTCTGGCTGCTGTTGCTGCGATGAGGGAGCCCTGGCGGCTGTCGGAGATGCAGGTGACGGGCTGCTGCTGTGCTGATAATTGCAGCGGCTGTAGGAGGAGCTGCTCGTACTGTGGAAGTGCGGCAAAGATGCCGAGTAATCTGAGAGTTGCAGCGATGAGGCTGAGTGTTGCGGCGGAGATGCCGAGTGCTGCTTATATAGCGGCTGAGAGGCTGGTGAGGCTGTTAAGGAGCTGCTGAGGCTGAGAGACTGTCGGAAGTTGGCCATTGACGCCGGTTGGGAGGAGAAGAAATTTAGGGTTTGGGCCGTGTAGGTGGCGGCACCGTAAACCAAAATTAGGATCTTTTAGAGCTCTGATACCATGACAAGATTATAAAATAAATGATTTTATTCACACTTTAGAATGAATGATGTACACTTGTTTATATAGGCTAAGCTAGGGGTATAAAAGGCAGATACAATAATTACAAACCCTAGGATACAATTATATTATATATACATTGCTATTATAATATAT
The DNA here is from genome assembly GCA_024500145.1 of Gentiana dahurica var. dahurica. Lineage (NCBI taxonomy): Eukaryota > Viridiplantae > Streptophyta > Magnoliopsida > Gentianales > Gentianaceae > Gentiana > Gentiana dahurica. The sequence continues at coordinate 44,626,216 of CM044904.1, forward strand.
GTTAAATACAAAACTACGCACATAGCGTGATATGATATTTACTAAGTGTGGAAATATTAATATTACTATTAATATTACTCAGCAGACTCTGCTGAGCATCAGGATTTCGTGCATAATATTTTGTACACCTTATTTAATTGTAAAAGACATATTAATTGTGATTCATATAAACAATTAATATGTCAAACTCTAGTTTACTTTATGTCATAGACATAACTTTTACTTTTTACTTTTGCATGCTTGCCGCCCACATCTACATACTCAAGTGGCCGCCCAAGCTAGCTAGCTAGTCTCTCTATCTCAATTGTATCTATTTATACATCTTTTTACTCAATGAATAAACTAAGTTGAAGTTTACTCTTGTGTTCATCACATTCTCAAACTCTCTTCATGGTATCAGAGCCTTACTGAGTTCTAAAATCCGCTGCAAAACTCAGTTCTTTTTCAGAAAAATGTCAACATTATTTGAAGTTTCATCTTCCTCAGTAGACTCACAGCTGCCTCAGCAGACTGGGATAACTGAACACTCTTCTTTTACAAATCATAAACTTGATGGTAACAATTACTTGCTATGGTCAAGGTCTATGAAAATGTATATCTCCGGCCAGGGCAAGATGGGATATCTGTCAGGTTCCAAGCCTGCCCCTGCTGAAACTGACCCCAAGTTTGAAGCATGGGACATAGAAAATAACCAAGTCATGACCATCCTCACGAGGTCTACGTCAAAAGAGATCAGTGAGAATTTCATGATGTATGACACTGCTAAGGAAATTTGGGATAATGCCAGAGACCTTTACTCAAAAAAAGACAATACATCTGAAGTCTATGAACTCGAAGCTCAGATTCAAAACTGCGGACAATGAGATATGTCTGTAACTCAATATTTCAATCAACTATCTAAGGCATGGCAACACCTAGATATGTTGGAAACTCACACCTGGAATGATGTCAAGGATGCTGCTCTCTATAAAGACATCATAGAAAAGAAGAGAGTATTCAAGTTCCTCACTAGATTGAATCCTACTCTTGATGATGTTAGAGGGAGAATTCTTGCCACAAAACCTCTCCCAAATCTCAAATCCATGTTTGCTGAGGTCAAACATGAAGAAAGCAGGAGGAAAGTCATGCTGCTGAACACCTCTGCTGATAACCCTACTGAAGGTACTGCCCTGCTGATGTCAGGAAGACTGCTGAGGTTACTGGGACTTACAGGAAGCCTGCTGAGAAAGCTGGAAAGCTGTTCTGTGATCACTGCAAACGCACAAATCACACCAAAGACAATTGTTGGAAGCTACATGGCAAACCTACCCCCTCTAAAACCTTAAAATCAACCAGGGAAAGTCAAGGCAAACTTGTCAGTGAAGAGGAGAATGACAGTAAGCTGAATGCTCAGTTTGCTGCCTTTAAAGCCTTTATTGCTCAGCATCAGGAAGGTAGCTCCCCTACTGAAATGGCCACTCATGCTAAAACAGGTATATTTTACTCACCTCTTAGTAATGAGACTTGGATTGTTGATTCTGGGGCTTCTTCCCATATGACTGGTAATAAAAACCTTATTACCCAATATATGCCATGCAACCAAATTCACAGAATTAAGACTGCTGATGGTTCTGTTTCTTATGCAAAAGGTGTTAGGAAGGTTAAACTTACTAATCAGATATATCTACAGAATGTCATGTTTGTTCCAAAGTTAGACTGTAACCTTATATCTGTCAGTAAACTCACTAAAGATCTGAATTGGACTATTTTTTTTAATAAGAATCAGTGCACATTCCAGGATCTTTCTTCTCAGGAAGTGATTGGGCAAGCTAAACCCTGCTCAGGACTGTTTGTGATCACCCCTGCTGAAGACAGGAGACTGAAGACAGAATCTGCCTCAGCAGCCTGCACTCAAAACCTAGACAATATCATGTTATGGCATTATAGACTAGGACATCCAAGTTTTGGTTATTTAAAGTCTTTAATCCCTGAATTGTTTAAAGGATGTAATCTTAATGATCTTCAATGTGATATTTGTCAATTTGCTAAACTCACCAAATCTGTGTATGCTAAGTTACCTCACTTGCCCTCTTCCCCTTTCACCCTAATTCACAGTGATGTATGGGGACCCTCAAGAGTGAAAAGTATAACAGGAAAAAGGTGGTTTGTAACCTTCATTGATGATCATACCAGAAACACTTGGTTGTTCTTAATGAAAGACAAATCTGAAGTTGGACCTATCTTCCAATAATTTTATCACATGGTCTGCACCCAATTTGATACTAAGATCAAGATCTTAAAGACTGATAATGCTCTGGAATACTATGAGTCTAACCTCAGTAACTTCTTGACAAACAGAGGAATTGTTCATATCAGTAGTTGTGTGGAAACACCTCAACAGAATGGGGTTGCTGAAAGAAAGAACAAGCATCTGCTGGAAATGGCCAGATCAATCATGTTCACTACACATGTTCCTAAATACATGTGGGGTGAAGCTATATTGACTGCAACATATTTAATCAACAGACTTCCCAGCAGAGTGTTAGGGTTCAAAACTCCTCTCCAAACCCTACCGACCACACACTCCTGCTCTCATCTTATTACCCAATTGCCTCCAAAGATCTTTGGTTGTACTGTGTTTGTTTATATCCATGCTCAACACAGAAGTAAACTTGATCCTAAAGCTCATAAGTGCATTTTCCTTGGATATGCACAGGACAGGAAAGGTTACAAGTGTTACTCTCCTACTGAAAAGAAATTTTACAATTCTATGGATGTGAAATTCTTTGAAAGGACTCCATATTACAGCAAACCTACTGAGCAAGTCACCGATGGAAACCTGATTGAGATTGAACTAAGTCCGCTCCCTCAGGAAACCATTTACCCTCAGCAGACTCATAACCTTCAGCATCCTGCGGATACTCACATTATTGACCCTCAGCAGTCTGCTAACCCAGAGTCTCAGCAACCTACTGACGCAGAGCCTGCTGAACCAGAACCTCAGCAACCTACTGAACCAGAGTCTGCTGGACCTCAGCTTACTGAATCTCAGCAGTCTACTGAAGTGGATGACAGACCTATTGCTCTAAGGAAAGGGAAAAGATCATGCACTGATCATTCTATTCATACTTATTTATCTTATGATCAGTTGTCTCCTGTCTTTGCTATGTTTACACAGGACCTGGACTCTCACTCTATCCCTAGAAATATTCAGGAGGCCCTTCAAAATGATAAGTGGAAGGCTGCTGTTAAATCAGAGATGACTGCTCTCCTGGATAATCATACTTGGGATCTCACAACTCTTCCCAAAGGCAAGAAAATAGTTAGCTGCAGATGGTTATTCACTATCAAATACAATGCTGATGGTCAAATTGACAAGTATAAAGCCAGATTGGCAGCAAGGGGATTCACTCAAACTTATGGCATTGACTATAAGGAAACTTTTGCACCAGTAGCAAAGCTCAACACTGTCAGGGTACTGATTTCCCTAGCTGTCCAACTTGACTGGCCTCTTCACCAATTGGACATAAAAAATGCCTTTCTAAATGGGGACCATACTGAGGAGGTTTATATGACTGTACCCCCTGGTTTTATCAATCCTCATACTCAAGGCAATGTGTGCAAACTGAGGAAATCTCTATATGGCCTGAAGCAATCCCCAAGGGCATGGTTTGGAAAACTCACTACTGTGGTTAAAGCTGCTGGATATCATCAATGCAACTCGATCACACCATGTTTGTCAAGACAACCAACCAGAGGAGGTCCATTCTAATTGTATATGTGGATGATATCATCCTTACTGGAGATGACTCTACTGAGATCCGAACTTGAAGACTCTACTGGCAAAGTTCCAAGTTAAAGATCTGGGCTACCTCAAGTACTTTCTTGGTATGGAAGTAGCTAGAAACACCAATGGCATTTCGGTCTCCCAAAGGAAGTATGTCCTGGACCTACTGAAGGAAACTGGCATGATGGGATGCAAACCTGCTGTATCTCCAGTAGACCCCAGTCATACCCTACTGCATGGTGACATTGCTGTCAGGAAAGAACAATATCAAAGACTTGTAGGCAAACTCATATACCTTTCTCACACAAGACCTGATATTGCATATGGGGTCAGTCTGGTCAGTCAATTCATGCATTGCCCTACTGAGCAACATTGGGATGCAGTGAATAGGATACTGAGGTATTTAAAATCCACTCCTGGCCAAGGCACGCACTTCACCAAGTCTCCTGATAGATCAATCAAGGTCTACACCGATGCTGATTGGGCTGGATGTCACATTGACAGGAGGTCTACCACAGGCTATTGCTCATATATATGGGGGAACCTGGTTACTTGGAGGAGCAAGAAACAACCTACTGTGTCAAGAAGCAGTGCTGAAGCTGAACTAAGGGCACTTGTACTTGGCATTTGTGAAGCTCTATGGCTAAAAAGTGTACTGACTGAACTTCAGCAACCGTATCAGCAACCTATCACACTCTGTTGTGATAATAATTCAGCCTTATGCATGGCAGAAGATCCAGTCCATCATGATAAAACCAAGCATGTGGACATTGACAGACACTTTCTGAAGGAGAAGATTGATGCCAAGATTATTCAACTCCAGTATGTTCCCTCAGCAGATCAGAATGCTGATATTCTTACCAAGGCTATTCCACCTCTTATGTTCAGCAGACTAAGTAGAAAACTTGGCTGCATCAACATATACAGCCCAGTTTGAGGGGGGGTGTGGAAATATTAATATTACTATTAATATTACTCAGCAGACTCTGCTGAGCCTCAGGATTTCGTGCATAATATTTTGTACACCTTATTTAATTGTAAAAGACATATTAATTGTGATTCATATAAACAATTAATATGTCAAACTCTAGTTTACTTTATGTCATAGACATAACTTTTACTTTTTACTTTTGCATGCTTGCCGCCCACATCTACATACTCAAGTGGCCGCCCAAGCTAGCTAGCTAGTCTCTCTATCTCAATTGTATCTATTTATACATCTTTTTACTCAATGAATAAACTAAGTTGAAGTTTACTCTTGTGTTCATCACATTCTCAAACTCTCTTCACTAAGCAATTCTGAAGTTAGCATGGCAAAAATAAGTTATAACTATGCTTAAGAGCTTCTTTCAACATCTATACATGCTCGGTTTTCACAAAAGATAAATGTGATTCAAGCTCAAAATTTTAAAATTTATTCACATATTAATTATCTGATATATGGAAGCTAAGTGACCCGTACCCCCCACTTAAACGATGCATTGTCCTCAATGTATAAATTAAATAAAGATAGGAACTTAGCTTCGGTCAAGTGCGGATGTGGAACAAGTCAGTGAACTTTGGGGCACTCCAAAAACCATGGAACGACCAAGAAATACAATATCTCTGCAAAACAAATCTTCAACAAAGCGCGAAAACTCGTTACAGCGTTAGCCCAGATAAAGTAATAATCGAAAAAGGGACCGTAAAAGGAACAAAATAAACCATAAACATGTTTAAGTCCTTGAAACGATTACATTGAAAAATTAAAACTACTAACCAGACATGATTTAGCACTTCATTATTATTCAGGAAACAGACTCCAGATAGACTCAATCCTTAACTTAGACTTAAGACCAAGGAAAATATACTAATTTCGAAATACAAAGATACAGTCAATCTCCTCCAACAAAAGGTCTTCCAGAACCCGGAGGATAACAAGGAGTAGAGGGCTCAAATCCCTCAAAACCAGGTGGTGGTGTAGGCCGATGGTCACGTTGGGGTCTAGAAATGTCATCCCCATCCATATTTCTCACAATCCTCCCGACCATGTGATACGTCTCAGCCACCGTCCGCTCCATTCCATTGATACGAGCAAAAAGTTGCTCCAAGTCTCGCCTTCATCCAGCGGCATTGCCTTCACTGCCATTCCTTGCTTGTCGGGGTCGAGGCGGTGGTCTTTGATGTGGGTTGGCATTGGTGAGGGCCGGAACGGATGTTCTTGACAAAGGGTCTCCGGGTCAACATAGATATCTGCCTCTAACACTGAGCAGCCAGCCGCTACTGCAAGATTTGAAATCACAGAACCGTAGGGCAGAACAGTCATTTTCTTCCTGGCTACATCGGTCATGTTTCCTCGTATGTGTGTGCCCAAGTCTGCCGGCCGCTCTAACCATAACCAATACATCAAGGCAGCCTGAAAGTCATAAACTATGGATGTATGGCCGGTCGGAAGTAAATCGGAACGAATGAACCGATGTAAAAGCTTGTCATCCCAAGTGGAAAATGCGGCCTCCTCAAAATTTCGAGCATATCGACCAACATACCACTTGATGTCAAAGTAATTACCGATTTCTGCTAACAAATCGTCTGAATGGTCATACACATTAGCAAACTCCTTAGGGTGAACGACCAAACTGCCCAAATAGAAATAATCATTGATAGTGGTGGGCGATATAGCAAACGTGCAGCTTCTAACAGTAGCCGTGTGGGGATAGGGATGCACCGCTAAATAGGCATAAAACTCTCTTACCAAGGACCCGTTACAACGAGTAGGCGGTTCGACCACGTACTCCCAATTGTGATAAGCGATAAGATCTGTAACGAGCTCCCCACAATCCTCAAGATCTATGCCCCTTCCTCGATGCACCGTCGCATTGCTCCAATGGGTGCGAAATGCCTCGTAGACCGCGGGACTAACAAATTGTGGCACCCCGTCAATCTCCGGTATTGCGTCACCATCGAGAACAAATTGCGCTCCAGCCCGATGAATCTGTGGTTGATTCCTTCTACTCCGATTGTTTCGATTCATTTTGCTACGCTAGAACAGCACCCTAAATCAGCTTCGGCCTTAAGCAGGGACTCGCTGGGGGCGAGCTAGGGTCTCGCTGGGGGTGAGTTACCTAGTCCTGGCTCGGCTCGTTTCGTTTTGCTAATCGTTCCCTTGATCGATTTGAAATGTGTATTTTTCCAGAAATTTAAGAGCCAAATTGAATGAGAAATGACCTCATTGCAATTTATAAAATTTGGAAAAAAGGTAGAAAGTGATTAAATTTGGGTAAAAACTGGTATAGATTGCCAAGATAGCACCACAATAATTTTCTATATAAATTGGGTGTTTAGGTGAAAAATAGAGGTTTACAGTGTGATGGGTTTAGAAAAATGATAGAGAAAGAATGAGAGGAGTGGAGTGGGTGTGAGAAAAATGTGGATAGAAGAAGGGTTTAAATAGAGAGGGGAGTGAAAATGAGAGAGATGGTGATTGGTGGGTTTAGAAAAGAGAGAATTGGTGAGGTGGAAAGTGATAAAGGTAGAAGGTGGAAGATTGGGATATGCAGAAAAAGTGTTGACCACTTTTTACTTTTTGACCCTAAAAATTTTGAGTTTTAAAAATAGGAGGGTAAACCAAAATTTTCTAACTTTCACACTTTACCAAAAATATTGCTCTAAAAATAAACCAGATACTGCCTAACGAAAGGTTAATTTCGCATGGGCGAAACAACATTTCACCGTGGCAGTCTGACCAAACTGTCTCCGATTAAATCCATCTCGCCTCCAGTCAGTTCCACTCTAAAGCTCATACTTTGGTTCCTTCTTCTTCTCGATTTGACTGTATGCTTTTTATTCCTAAATTAGGATATTATCCTAGACACACCTGCAGAACTCTATTTCACGTTTCAAAATTTTGAGTAAAAAAAAGCTTTTGCACATCCTTAACCCAACGGTCATCGGAACATGGCAAAAAAAAGAAAAAACTCAATTGTTTTAACGTTACTTTTATTTTGACTCAAAGAAAAGAAAAGGAAGAAGATACGAAAACTAAAAACCTAAAGAAAACTACAAAAAACCTAAGGGATAGAAGTAGTTCTGAGTTTTGAGTCCTCAGCTCGAATTTCCAGAAAAAAAAAACTCATTCCATTGAGCTACCTTCTCTCGCCTTCCAAATTTTCACCCGGTTATCCTTCACTGAGGTCTGCTTGCCTTCTTTCCGAATGAACGCCTTTCCCTTAGTTGTGAGACCAAGGAAAACACAGTCATCTTGACCATCCAAACGGCCACTGTCTTAGAAACCAGAGAGATTGTGACAGATCGAACTCTACGAGTTCGCTTTCTAGCTTGCCTCCGTTTATCTTTATCACTCAAGCTCTCCCGAGTCTCAGTGTCTCTTTCGGATAGGGCGGCCCCACCCCCGTACAGAGTATCTACCTCATCAGCGAGAAGCATAGAGGTATCTGCTCGTACCGTACTCTGAGACTGAGCGTCTCTCTCCTTCCTTAAGATAGACAGGAATTCTCCATCACTGCTTTCCTTAACAGTGTCAACACCACCAAATTTGCCTCGGCTTAGAATCAAGGCTGCTTCCTCCACACTATGGACTTTGATTACTGATACTCTAGGCGGAATGGGATAGTTAGGTCTCATAATCCTATGGACTTCCGAGCCTTTAGCATCGGAAAGAGTTAGCTCGAACTTGTCCATGTTGATCTGGGCTTTAGAGGTGGCCATAAAAGCTCTGCCCAATATGATTGGGCAGCTCAGGTCCTCATCGATTTCCATCACGACTACATCTATCATAAAACGGAGCTTTCCAATACTGATGGTCATGTTGGGCATCGTCCCAATTTTGACGACACGTATGCTATCGCACAACGAATAGTCATCATCGTGTTTGTAGGAGTGAAAACCATCATCCTATCACACAAACTCTTAGGAAAGATATTCAGGCTCGATCCAGAGTCGATCAATGCTAAGCCTGCGTGTTCACGTTCTAAGGTCACATCCATAATGAATGCACCGGGGTCTCCTAGCTTGGGCAGTAATCATGCATTGTTCTCTATATCTACTGCCTCTCTAGAGCAAGGAATCAGGGGCAAGTCATCTAGATCTGACTCAGAATTAGGATATTCAGGAGGAGGGGAAAGGGATGGTAAGTGCTCGGGATCCGAGTCAGATTCAGACCTAGAACTAGAATCTGAATCTGAAATAATAATAGGGATACGAGCAGTCATACCTTGGAAAAGATTTGAATTTCTTGCTTCCCTTTGCTCTTGCCTCCGTCTTATCCTATCTTTCTTTCGCCTTTGTGTGTCCGGCCTTAATGGCGTTATCTTAGTGCGTAAGACTTTTGTTTCTTCATTCATGGCCTCAGAAAATTGGTTGGTTTGCATTTCGGCTTGGCCCAAGTAATAACTCGACGAAATGATGTACTGCTATGGCTTTCTGCAAACATAAGAAAAAAAACAAACAAATGTTAGTAAAACTAACAGTCAGCATGATGACTCATGCTGCTGCCAGACCTACAGACTAACAAACAGGGGTTAAAACGACACAATTGAAAACCCATAATGCTGAAAAAGTGACCTCGCTGGCAGCGAACATAGAGCTCGCTGGGAGCTAGCCCAGATTTTCAGTTTCTAGTGATTTTTTCACTTAGGCAGATTGCCAGAGGGACTCAAAAAACGTAAAAATAGAACCTAAAACAGATAACTCGACATGAATAAAAAATTATTTATATATAAAATTGATTTTTGGCTCCCCAGCAACGGCGCCAAAAACTTGATGGACGTGATCAGTCAAGTGATAATAAAATACTCGATCACCATAACTAGCAAGAGGACTAGTTCCATCGTAGTATAGCTATAGCGAATGAAGGTCGATCCCACAGGGAACCAATTTGTGAATCAATTTATATATAAACAACTAATTAATCATGCCATGAACACATAAGCGGTCTACGACCAACAATTGACAAGGAAAGAGAAAAGGACACGACTCGACATAACACATAAACATACAAGTAATTAACCTCCCCAATTATCAAGTTATCGCCTGGAATTAGTGAACTATATAATTAAACAATACTTCACAACTATCAACCCGATTCGTATTTCTCTTATATTGGCTACGGGAGTCATCCTCTAAACTAGATCTAGCTCCGGGTAGACCATTTAGATCACTGTGCTACATTACGTGACTTTGCTTCGTAGGCCTCCATCTCATATAACTCGCACGCTTACAAAAATAGGGATGCCGATATTAACCGTATTCCTCACCTAGGCAACATTCATGTGGTTAGGCGTACTTCCTAGATGATTGCATCAGTCTCTGTCCCATTAACATTCACTTTTTAGGTCTCCTGTTAATCTATGATTTACGTACAACTAGGTGTCGACAATTCCCAAATACAGAACATATCTAGATCTCGTTGAAAGTCCCGGAAGATCAATTCATGAGCCGACCTAGGAGCCCTATATTGGTATTTCCTAATAATACGCTAAATAATACAGACGAGCAACGTAGCCGTAGCCATACCAACTAAGATTAGAAATTCTAGGTGGACAATCACACCATAAAGACGTGGCTAGATTGACGCGGCGAATACCTAAATCTTAGCGTTTCTCTATACGTAACGGATAAAATAGAGATTCATAAAGCAATTATATAGATCTACTAAAAACATGATTGTCGGTCATACCAAAGTCATCTATAGGTCACCGGATAACAGATCTGGGCGTGTGGATCCTTATAGACAAGGAATCCCCACTGCCTCATATCATATCCTTAGATCTACATTGTTCGGTGAAGAACGAATAATCTCAAACAATAAATAATAATTGGGGGGGAATTAATTACAACATAGAAGAAAGAACAATTAAAGAAAAAATATCTCACATAATTACTGCTGGAAATCTGTACTAAAACTGCTCTGAAAAACATGTAAATTGTGTTATGAGTCGATGTGTACAATTGAATAATAAAAGGGAGTTTATATAGGTTGTAAACCGACGTAGAGTAGCCATCAAACGACCTAAATTACGTTTCCTAAACCCTAACGAAACCTAAAATGCGTCTGGAAAAGCGGGGGCAAAACAGTGAACTTGCTGGCAGCCAGAGCAGGGCTCGCTGCCAGCGAGCCAGAGGATATGCCTGGGCTTTTTCTGCTTCGTCTGGTCCGTTCCTGGTCCGTTTTGGTGCTTTTACCCACTCCGAAGTCCAGCTAAATTGCTTCCGAATCAAGCCCACTATAAATAAGACATAAAACAAAGCTTGTAATATCAAATAATATAATAAAATGGCTAATTACATAATAACGAGTCGTAACTCAGTTCGGGTGTAATTTATGCACGAAACGACTGATTATTAACCACTTGAAGCCCATTTAAGCTAGAATCGGGAGTAATAAATAGATAATTAATGGTGTAAATTGTCCGTCATCACCAAGATAGCGCTGATGGCTTCATCACATACTGATAAGTAAATATACAAAACTTCTCCTTCCTGAGGAGAGGTTCAAGTTGGCAATTCCATCAGATATTTCTTCAATTCCTCGAAATCTTTTTGACATTCCGCGTCCCATTGAAATGTGGTAGCTTTCCTCAAAATCATGAAAAAGGGCAATGATCGTTGTGCAGATCGTGAAAGGAACCTATTCAAAGCAGCTAACCTACCCGTCAACCTTTGAACTTCGTTGATGTTAGTAGGTGGTGGCATCGTTTTTAAAGAATTCTACTTATCTGGATTTGCTCTAATTACTTCCTTTGAGATCATATACCCCAGAAATTTTCCAGACCTGACACCGAATGTACACTTCCTTGGATTCAGTTTCATCTTTGTACTTCGGAGTACATCGCAAACTTCTTTTACATCATGTAAATACTGATCTAAAGACCTGCTTTTGATCAGTAAATCATCCATGTAAACATCTATGGATCTGCCTATCTGAGCGCGGATAATTTGATTGACTGCCCTTTGGTAGGTGGCACCTGCGTTTTTCAGTCCAAATAGCATGGTCACATAGTAATACATACCAACCTCTGTTATGAAGGCCATTTTTTCTGCATCTTTAGGGTCCATAAAGATCTGATGATATCCTTTATACGCGTCAAGGAACCCAAAAATTTCAAATCCCACAGTTGAATCCACTAGCCTATCAATTCTAGGTGACGTGTAGCTGTCCTTAGGGCAGGCTTTGTTCAGGTCTGTAAAATCTACACATATTCCAGGTTCCATCTAATTTCTTCACCAATACTGGATTGGCTAACCACTCTGGATAAATCACCTCTTTGATAATTCCTGCTTGTTTGAGTTTTCAACTTCCTGTTCTATAACTGAGATTCGTTCTGGTGCAAAATGTCGCTTCTTTTGATGAACAGAGGTTCTGTTCGGGTCCATATTTAAGCTATGGACTATTAACTCCGGCGATAAAACTGGCATACCATTTGTCTTCCACGCAAAAACAACCTTATATTCTTTGAGTAAATCTGTTAAAGCCCTTTTGTGTGGATCTGGAATCCAAGATCCTATATTGACCACCGAATCTGATCCCTGTTCATCGACCTGAATTGCCTCGGTCTGATCTGCAGAAACCCAGGTCTTATCTTCCTCTGGTAATAATTCCTCCAAAGTTACCCGTTGAACAAATTTTCTTCATCGACTATAGATGTGTAACAGCTCCTAGCTACCTCCACATCTCCTTTTATCTCAATGGACCCAGAATTGAGGGGAACTTCATGCTGTTATGTATGGAAGAGATAACTGCCCGTAGGTCGATGATGGCTGGTCTTCCCATAATAATATTGTATGCCAACGGTGCCTTAACAACAATGTAGTTCACCATCAGGGTCCTGCCCTTAAGTAACTTACCATAGGTTGTAGGCAATGTAATCATGCCCATAGGGTGGATAGGTGGGCCTGCAAATCCAAATAGTGGGGTGGATACTGGAGTTAGGCTTGAATCCTTCAACTTCATGGCCTAGAATGCCCTGTAGTATAGGATATTAACAGCACTTCCTCTATCTAAACAAATTCTTTTCACCCAATTCTTACTGATGACGGCCTCAATAACTAACCCTTTATTGTTAATGACGAGTGGTAGTGGGTCCTCTGGTCCGTACCTTACCTCTCCTGACACTTTCTGTCGTTTCCCAAAAATTTGATCCTGATTCATGGGATCTGCTATCTTCTTCTTTTCCTGATCTGTCCTCTTGGTACCCCCCATGATCGTATTAATAGTATTTACTGGCTGGTTATCTATCTGACCGGCATGATCTGGAGATGAATTTCTGGACCTTCTCTGTTCATTATTCCTATTCCTATCATTATGATGATTTCCTCTTCTGAATTCTCTGCGCCCTCTGGGCTCTTCGTTGCGAGATCTATCAATGACTTCATCAAGTTTTCCTTCCATAATTGCTGCATCAATATCCCTGATCAATTCTCTGCACGTTTCCATGTCATGACAAACATCCTGGTGGAATCTACAGAATTTGGTCTGATCTCTCTTTTCCTTGGGTCCCCTCATAGGAAATGGGGTTCATACTATGCCTTTGCGCTCCATGATAGCCAGAACCTGCTCCCGAGATCTATTCAACGGTATTAACTCTGTCCTACAGAGCACCTCTTTTGCCCAATCTGTCCGTTATAGGTGCCTGGACCCTATCCCAAACTGATTTATGCTTCTTGTCAAATTTCTCTTCTGCCTTGCCTTTTCTGTGATCTCCTTTCTCTAAATCACGCTTGGCACGATTGGCTTCTTCACCTTGACAGTGCTTAAAGGCAATTGCTAAACAGTCCTCCATGGTTCTGGGATTTTTCCGTTCAATTTGGCATATAACCTCCCCTATCGTTGTCCTGCTACGAATGAGGCTACCAAAAATCAATCATCTACATCAGCCACCTGAGTTGACTCAGCATTAAACCTTTTGATGAATTGTAAAACAGTTTCATCCGACTTTTGCTTAATGGTAAGAAAATGAGTACTATTTCTTTGAAACGGTCTCGCAGCAAAACATGCTCATAAATTTCTTGGTTGAAACTGTAAAACTAGTTATAGATGTGGGTGGTAACTTGTTAAACCAGTCTCTAGCCCTTCCAGATAAAAGTGCGGGGAATGCTTTGCATTTCATTTCGTCTAGAGCATTGTATAAATGCATATGCGCTATGTATTGATGCATATGATCATAAGGGTCTTTTGTTCCATCATACGGACTGATCTTAGGTATCTTGAATCCTCTAGGACATGGATATGCATCAATATGCTCTGCAAAAAGTGAAGCCAGATTGAATTCGTCTTCTCATCTTCTAGCATAACATCTAATTCAGCCCTAGCTGCATCATTTGCTTGATGAGTTTTGCTCTTCATAATTTGGCAAATGGATTCCGCAGCCTCCTTGTGACCATCCTTTTCTTGTGAGGATGGTCGTTCTTCTTCTCCATGATTTCCTACTTTCTCCTTTCCCTTCCTTACACTTTCAAACAGAATCTGAAAATCAGCGTCCCCCATTGTCTTTAAAGCATCTACCAAGAGTTGTTTCGCTAAATCCTGAGTATTTGGCTGATCCTCTGTTTGTTTTTCAAGATTGCGTTCTTGATCATGATTCAGACTGTCCGGATCGTGTGAGGAACTTGCTAGATCTTTCCCTTGTTGATTTTTTTAGATTTCATGTCAACTAATCTGTTAATCTGCCGCTAGAAACAAAAAATGGCCCTCCTTCTAGCGCCAATGATCGAACTCAACCTGAAAAGTATAAAAGTTGTATGGTCCTTCTTGCTCTAGGATGAAATAGTGAGTAGTTTTTGTTATGGACTGAACTTTAATAAGCTGCCTACGTATCCAAATATATATATTTGGAATCAAGTCCAATTGTAGTTCAGGCGGTTATGCATAAAAGTGGAGTTAGTGGGCAGTTATGCACTCTACCCACGTCTCACGTTTACACATAACTATTCTTTACACATATCTTTGGTCTGTTCTGTCCTGATTCAGGATTTACTCTGATCGTCTGACCAATAGTGGCCTGCCCTGGTCGTATTGATCAGGTCGTCTAAATAGCGGGGACCTGCCCAGGTCGCTTGACCAAGAGGGACCTGCCCTGGTCAGTACAACTCCTGGTTTAATGTATCCTTGATCTGATCTGCTAATTCATCCACGGGATATGTGCCACATGGAAACATTCGGGTTATCCTCAATCAATAGTCGAGTGTGCTAATGGACTATATTTATATTGTCGGGTGGGCTGGATTAAAATATGTAACTGATTTATATAAGCTTTTGGTGTACCGAAAATAAAAACCTGGCGGGCTGCGCCTTCCGGAGCCTATGGATGGTTACGTCCCTGAGATTAAATGAAGACGACAAGGAACAATTTAGATGGAATATGCAGAGACTCGGAAAACAGGCCCTCACGATCGTCCATATTATATACAACCAACAAGAATATTATCATTGTTGTCAAACTGAAATCATAAATATCTAAAATATATACTAAAATGTCTAACATCCAACATGTCTAAAAAAGGAAACTACTACAACTACTTGACACAAATGTCTTATTCAAGGGAAAACCTACACTGAAACAAATACTAAAATCTCAAACAATCAACATGTATATAAAAGAAATCTTCTACAACTATTTGACCCATTGAGAAAAATTTATGGATCCGCTACATAGGGACGGAGGGAGTAATTTGAAGCTAACAATTGTTGAAGCCGCTTCATGTTTATTTCCTTATATTATTGTTGCTTTCTATTCTTTGTATTTTTCGAATGTTACAATGAAGGGTTGTGACTTAAAATAACATTTTTAATGTTATAAGGTCATTGTTTTCTATTGCTTGTATTTTTCAGAAGTTAAAACATAGGAGTATGACTAATGTTATAAAACGGATGGAGATAACTTCAGATGCAAGAAACAGAAACAGAAGCAATCAAACATAAACAATCAAAGGAGAAAACAGAAACAAGAAGAACACAGATTTAACGTGGAAAACCCCTCAGTGGGAGAGGTAAAAAACCACGGGCAGAAAAGAGATATTTTATTATGCACTGAAATTTACAGATTTCAACACACATAGATAATGAGACAACGACTGTATTTATAGGCACAAATCCCTAAACCCTAGCCGCAAGGAATCTTTGTCTGATGCACCATAAATACCCCTACATGTGTCCTCCTTTTAATAACACTGTATAGCTGTCACATAACAGAATTTGCAGATGTGGGACCCTGCTGTATTCGAGTACTCAGCAGACTATCACCCTGCTGATAGTCACCCTGCTGACAGAAGCTCAGTAGACTCCACCCTACTGATGCACAGAAACGAATACACTTCTCAGCTGACCATCACTCAGCTGAGACTTCAGATTGATTCCACCCAGATGTAGAGTTTAAGTCACCTTACTGACAAATCTCCACCTTGACTTCAACTCTCACTAGAGTCAAACAAATTGCATAACCAGATGTACTTGTACCAGATGCATTCGTCAATGCCAGATGTACTTGTACCAGACTATCTCCACAGCATCCACTCCACTGATCTGCCCTCAGTAGAGTTTCCAGAAACAGATTATAAGCTTTGAATATTCAGTAAGTCCAGGCAAAGCTGGAACTTACTCTGCTGAACTGGTTTAGTGAACATATCAGCAAGATTCTCCATTGTGCCAATCTTCTTCACCACAACCCTCTTCTCATTCCTCAAGAAATGATACCTGACATCAATATGCTTGGTTCTCTCATGATGGACCTGATCCTTGGCCAAACATATTGCACTAAGACTGTCACAATATATCTCAGCCTGATCCTGATGCAACCCCAAATCACTGACTAGCCCCTTCAACCAGATAGCCTCCTTAGCTGCTTCAGTAAGAGCCATATATTCTGCTTCAGTAGTTGATAAGGCTACTGTAGCCTGAAGAGTAGCTTTCCAGCTGACCACTGCATTTCCCAATGTAAACACATACCCAGTCATTGATTTTCTACTGTCAACATCACCTGCATAATCAGCATCACAGTAGCCTGTGAGACCAGCATCACCTTCATAAATGAGACCAACATCAGCTGTACCTCTCAGGTACCTGAATATCCTTTTAACAGCTTTCCAGTGTTCCTTTCCAGGTTGAGCCATAAACCTGCTGACAACACTGACTGCCTGAGCTAGATTAGGCCTAGTGCAAACCATGGCATACATCAGACTGCCAACTGCACTAGCATAGGGAACTTTTGACATATACTCCTTCTCTTCAGCTGACTGTGAAGCATAAACAGACAAATGAACATTTGATGCCATAGGAGTATCTATTGGTTTTGCAGCAGACATCCCAAACTTGGCCAATATCTTCTGCACATAACCCTGCTGAGACAAGAATAATTTCTTCTGACTTCTATCTCTCCAGATCTCTATCCCCAAGATTTTCTTGGCTGCACCCAAATCCTTCATTTCAAATTCAGCACTTAGAAGATTCTTCAGATTTTGAACATCAGACTTCCTTGCTGCAGCTATCAGCATGTCATCCACATACAAGACAAGATAGATATGTGATCCATCTTTCAGTAGACTGAAGTAAACACAACAGTCATATGGACTTCTGTTGTAACCCTGCTGAAGCATGAAATTGTCAAACCTTTTATACCACTGCCTTGGAGCTTGCTTCAGACCATACAATGATTTCTTCAACTTGCAAACATAATTTTCCTTTCCAGGAACTTGAAAACCCTCAGGCTGTGTCATGTATATCTCCTTATCCACCTCACCATGTAGAAAAGCAGTTTTCACATCTAATTGCTCATGTTCCAGATCCTGATGTGCCACCATTGCTAGTAACACCCTGATTGAAGTGTGTCTGACCACTGGTGAAAATATTTCATCAAAGTCAACCCCTTCCTTTTGACTGAATCCTCTTGCAACCAAACGTGCCTTATACTTGATCCCTTCTGACTTTGTTATTCCTTCCTTTTTCTTGAAAATCCATTTACAAGTCACAACTCCCTTGCCAGTAGGCTGTTTGACCAATTCCCAAGTCTGATTCTTCAATAATGACTCCATTTCATCTCCCATGGCTGCATGCCACTGAGATGCTTCTGTACATGTCACTGCTTCCCTGTAAGTAGTAGGTTCAGCAACCTCTACTTCTTCAGCAACTTGGAGTGCATATCCAGCCAAATCATCATATCCATATCTCCTTGGAGGTATCCCAACATTAGATCTTCTAGGCCTGCTGGCAGCTAGACTCTGCTGATCAATGTTTGTATGACGCCCTGCTGAGGTCTCAGTAGGCTGGCTTGGATCAGATTCTGGTTCATTATCCAGATCAGTATAGTGTTGATTTGGATCCACTGATTGTTGCATATCAGTAGACTCCACCTGAAGCTCCACCTGTTTCTCAACACTATCAGATTCAGCACTGGTTTCAGACTCAGTAGACCTCCCCACTGATGAGTTTAACATAGAATTTTCATCAAACACAACGTCCCTACTGAGGATTACTCTGGACTCTGCTGATGACCAAATTCTATATCCCTTCACTCCATCACCATACCCCACAAACACTCCCTTCTTGGCTCTTGGCTCCAACTTCCCTTCACTAACATGATAGTAAGCTGTACTCCCAAAAACCCTTAGAACTGAGTAGTCAGCAGGCTTGCCTGACCACATCTCAAATTGTGTCTTGAGATTGATTCCTGTGTGAGGACTCCTGTTGATTAAGTAGCAAGCTGTCTTAACAGCTTCTGCCCAAAATCTCCTTGATAAACCAGCTTGAGAAAGCATACATCTTGCCCTCTCCAGTAGAGTTTGATTCATCCTTTCAGCTACACCATTCTGCTGAGGTGTATTCCATACAGTATGATGTTTGGCAATACCCTCAGCTGCACAAAATGAATCAAAATCCGTCCAGCAGAATTCCAGACCATTATCTGTATGAAGCTTCTTGATTTTCTTGCCTAACTGATTCTCCACTAGGGCCTTCCACTGCTTGAAGTTATTGAATGCATCACTTTTGTTCTTCATCATCACCACCCAAGTCATCCTTGAATAGTCATCTATGAATGACACAAAATATCTGTGACCACCCAATGACTCAACTCTTGATGGACCCCAGCAGTCTGAATGGATATAATCAAGTGTTGCCTTTGTATTGTGCAACCCTGCTGAGAATTTACTTCTATGCAATTTCCCAAACACACAATGTTCACAAAAGTCCAGATTCTTGACCTTATATCCCCCAAGAAAACCTGCTGAAGAAAGAACCTGCATACCCCTTTCACCCATGTGACCTAGTCTCATGTGCCACAGCTGAGTCTGCTGAGACTGGTGAACTGCTGAGGATGCAACAGCAGCAGTGCCGGATACAGTAGATCCTTGTAATATATACAAGGTTCCCCTCTTGATGCCTTTGAGGACTACAACTGAATTTTTGAAGACATTCAGCTGTCCACCTTCACCCTTGAAATTGAACCCCTTGCTGTCCAGTAGACTTAGAGATACCAAGTTCTTGGTCATCTGTGGAACATGTCTTACATCTTTCAGTGTACAAAATTTACCATCCTCTGTCCTTAACTTTACTGAGCCAATTCCCACAACTTTGCAAACCTTGTTGTTGGCCATATAGATTTGACCACCATCTATCTGCTCATAAGTAGAAAACCACTCCCTGTTTGGACAAATATGGTAAGATGCTCCAGAATCAAGTATCCACACATCATTGTGGTGTGTAGAATCTCCTGCAACTAGAACCAGATCCTCATCAGATTGCTCAGTAGCCAAAGCTGTTGTGCCAGAATTGCCTTCCTGCTGTTTCTTCTTCCTTGGACAATTGGACTTCCAATGTCCCTGCTCCTTACAGTAATTACAGACATCAGTAGACTTAGGACCTTTGGACCCCGACTTCTTTTTCTTCTTCTGTCCATATCCTTTTCCACTATTGCTGCTAGCTACTAGCCCAGCAGCCTGACTGTCTGTTCCAGCAGCCTTGTGTCTAAGCTCCCTGGCATGTAAGGCAGACCTCACATCCTCCAAAGCTACTGTATCCTTCCCAACTATGAAAGACTGCACAAAGTTTTCATATGATGCCGGTAATGACACCAACAGGATTAGGGCTGCATCTTCATCTTCAATTTTAACATCAATATTCCTTAAATCAACCAATATTGTGTTCAGCTGGTCCAGATGTTCCCTCAGTGGACTTCCTTCATGCATCTTCAAACTGAACAACCTCTGTTTCAACAACAACTTGTTGGTCAGTGACTTGGTCATATACAGGCTTTCAAGCTTCTTCCACAACTTGGCTGCGGTGTCTTCCTCAGCAACCTCAATGATAACATCATCAGATAAGCACAGCATGATGGTTGAATGTGCTTTCTCTTCCAGACTGGCATAATCTGCTGCACTTGTATTTGGTTTGTCGGATAAAGGATTCCATAAACCCTGCTGTTTCAACAGTGCACGCATCTTGATTTGCCACAGACCAAAACTGTTCCTTCCTGTAAATTTATCGATTTTCACGTTTACTGCTGACATCTTTTCTTGCTAAAGATCACAACTTTATCACAGATCCTAGCACCTTACTGAAGGTCTTGGTGAAGATGAAGTTGATCGTACAGATTGTTTCTCCAGAAACTATCTCTGATACCACTTGTTATAAAACGGATGGAGATAACTTCAGATGCAAGAAACAGAAACAGAAGCAATCAAACATAAACAATCAAAGGAGAAAACAGAAACAAGAAGAACACAGATTTAACGTGGAAAACCCCTCAGTGGGAGAGGTAAAAAACCACGGGCAGAAAAGAGATATTTTATTATGCACTGAAATTTACAGATTTCAACACACACAGATAATGAGACAACGACTGTATTTATAGGCACAAATCCCTAAACCCTAGCCGCAAGGAATCTTTGTCTGATGCACCATAAATACCCCTACACGTGTCCTCCTTTTAATAACACTGTATAGCTGTCACATAACAGAATTTGCAGATGTGGGACCCTGCTGTATTCGAGTACTCAGCAGACTATCACCCTGCTGATAGTCACCCTGCTGACAGAAGCTCAGTAGACTCCACCCTACTGATGCACAGAAACGAATACACTTCTCAGCTGACCATCACTCAGCTGAGTCTTCAGATTGATTCCACCCAGATGTAGAGTTTAAGTCACCTTACTGACAACTAAAATGGCATTTTTAATGTTAGGTCGTTGGTTGTTGTTGCTCGTTCATTTCAAATGTTACAACATAGGAGTATGACTGAGAATGACTTTTTTTTTTTGGACGAAGAATGACATTTTTAATGCTAGGTCGTTGTTTTATGTTGCTTGTATTTTTTCTCCAAAAGTTACAAAGTAACAATTTGACTAAAGATGACATTTTAATTAAAAGTTAGATAGTGTTGTGGTAAACAAAAATCGAAATGGACCGGACAAATCAGTGTATAGAATATACGGAGTCTAATCATTTACCTCTAACAATGTGGCATCGGGAAATTTTTAACTGGTGTATCCGCTTGGTGCGGATAGATACTCCTGTTTTGACTTAAAAATATCTGTGTTTTTGAGAATAAAAGTCTTGCAACATCTTATTCCAAAGGTTTAAAACGAACAAAGTCTAAGGCCCAACATGCCAAAAGTCTAATTGTCAACCCGATACGATAAAATTTACGATTACAAGTATGGCATATGAAATAGAAAGAGCTTCAGCAACTTCATAAGCTAGCTCAAGCGTCAACATTTGCATAAACATTATCTTCAACCTACCAATCTTCTCGGGGAGAGAAAAGCATAAAATAAAAGGGGTATGTACAAAAATACTTAGTAAAAGAGTAAGCATCGATTCCAAACAAGTAACAATAGATAAATTACCGTTATATGTAGACAAACTCAATCTCATCTACAAATCCAACAAGTAAAACTCAACCATCAAAGGGATTGGTTACACATAAGAATCAAACTGCCATGTCAACCCCTCATATGGCATATGTCCAACCCAAGTGGATTCCAACTCCCGAATGTGAATATGGCTAGTGCAAAACCAAGAATCATGGTGTTTTATCTTTTACACTCTCACATACATATTTTTCGGCAAAGTGCATGCCTAACCTGTCCAATCGTACGCCTGCCAGCAAGACTGCAAATTTTCTTGTTTTGACAGTACAGGCGAACGCTTCATCCTCGTAGGTTGATGGCCTTTTTATTGTATGCCAACTAATTTCCAAATAATTCAAAATTAACTCCAAAATATTTTAATTAAAGGACCAAAATAAGTAATTAGATATTAAGTATCATGAATTTAAATACTAACTATTTTTTCGTGCTCCGAAGGTTATAATTGAGTGTATTGAGCATTTGTGAGCAAACTTTATTGGGGTGGGTGGGGAACCGAGAGCAAAATGTCTTGGATCTCATGGTCTACCATTCTTAAGCATACAAAACTTAGGGTCTTGGGGGTTGGGGGTCTTGGAGTGCAAAATGTGGCATTGCTTGGGAAGTGTTGGTGGAGATTCAAAGTGGAGGATGGGACTTTATGAAGGAAAGTGGTGCATACAATTTATGGCAATAAGGGTGGTTTTGAGGAACGAATTGTTGGAAGTAGCGCCCGAAAGACAATTTTTGTAATTGTTTATATAATTAATAAATGACAGATTTATTCTCATCTTATTATTTGCTTCGTGCATATAAGTAATACACTACTGAAAACCCCAAGTCGTATCATATGTAGCCATATAACTTAGTGTGTATCACACATGAAGATTAAGTTTATGGTGATACACATGAACTGTTAGTCCGTGGTGAACTTAATCAAAGTATATGGTCTATTGATTAAACCACCATTAATGTGCCCAGAACACTTTATAGTGTGACCGTCTTATCCGGACCGTTGATATTGGTTATCTAAGTGGGGCATTTATATATGATGTAGTCATACAAGACTGGACCGATTTAATCCGTATTCTCATATAATTCCTGTTGGAAATGACGCCCGAAAGACAATTTATGTAATTGTTTTTAGAATTAATAAATGACAGATTTATTCTCATCTTATTACTTGCTTCGTGCTTGTAAGTAATGCACTATTGAAAACCCTAAGGCGTATCATATGTAGCCATATAACTTAGTGTGTGACATGTTGGGAGGATTTTGCATCATAAAAACAAAAGAAAATTTATAAACCTATACTTAACATGCGAACTAACTCCTAACCGACCAAATATCGGGTAGTTGATAGCATAGTAGGGTAAGTACAGGGTCGATCCACAGGGAATTGGGATGTTGAATCTAATCCTATTAATCCTCTGAATTGCTACTCAAGAAACGGAAGAAACGAAAAGCAAAAGCATAAAACATAAATCAAAAGAACAATCAAAATAAATCTAGCCTAAGAAACAAAATAAACAAACTAACCTAAGGAAACATGGGATCAAACAATGAACGAACCTAAGTGATCTCAACCCTAGTTCATCTCATGATTTTAATTCAAATTGTGGTTTCACCTTTTCACGAGATACAAATTCCTAATTCCTTAGTGAATCTATTTCTCAAGCTATGAATTCCTAATTCCTTAGTGAATTCAATTATCAATCTCTCCTCTTCCGAATGTTGAGAACGATTTACCAAACAAAACTCGGTGTAGATTCAGGTTAACTTCCGTATGTTGTAAACGTATCAATAGCAAACTGATCTCTCGATCTAATTCACATCATAGCATCAAAATCATAGAACGATACAAAATAAATCAAAGATCATGAAAACGAACAAGGAATTGAATAAATTAAATAAATAAACTCACGTAGTTTGGTACATGGATGAACTCATGAATCGAAAACGGAAGAAAAAACTACATCTAATCTAACCCGGATCACCCGAGCACAAGTCTCGGGTGACCGGCCTTGGAGAGCCCCAAAAAAGCTGCTGCTTTGTGGTGTTTGCGGCTGGAATAATGTGATGTATGAATAATTGGTCTCCTCAATTAGGGTTGCATGCACATATATATATATTATGCGGCTGGGAGAATTCCTTTTTAATTAAGGAAATTGCATTATGTCGGCTGTTTCAATGCTTAAGTCGGTTAATCCTGAAAGCGGCTCCGGACGCTCGTCCATCATCTTGGACGCTCGTCCATGGTGTCCGGACGGATGCTGAACGTTCGTTTGAGGCACGGCTGAAGGCTCTGTATCAATTTTGGCTCCCTGGACGCTGGTTTACTGAGGCAGACGCTCGTTCAAGGTTGCAACTTAACTTCTTTGAATTTCTGCTCTGCAACTTCTAAAATTCATATCTTGAGTTGTAGACCTCCAAAAATTATGATCCGAATGTCATAAAAAAGCTCTCGGAAAACTCTACAACTTTCATTAAGGACCCTTCTTCAGAAAACGCCTTTTTGATTAGCCCGTCGTATTATGAGTATATTTCGGGATTTTCCACTCGAATTCATCTCTTTAAAATCATCCTTTCCATCAACAATGTGTATCTACAATGTAGGAAAAACATACCAAAGCGTAACATAATCCTAAAATAATATAAAATCATGATTTAAACACATAAATCGCTACGTTTTGCAATTTAACCTATTAGAAACACCATTTACTTAATTAATCGATTATAAGCTCGATTTCTATGAAAATCCTAAGAATATGGGGAATATTGACATAAAATATATCCTTATAAAACGTATAAAATCACCCTTAACATGACACACATGAGGATTAATTTTATGGTGATACACTTGAACTATTAGTCCGTGGTGAAGTTAATCAAAGTATGGGTCTATTGATTAAACCACCATTAATGCGCCCAGAACACTTTATGGTTTGACCGTCTTATCCGGACCGTCGACATTGGTTGTCTAAGTTGGGCATATATATATGATGAGAATCATATAGGACTGGACCGATTTAATCTGAGTTTCTCATATAATTCCGTGATTGAGAAATCTTATTAAATCACAAGATCATAAATGGATTAACCTTAATCCTGAAGTCATTACAGAATCCTACTTGTTTCAGGATAGGGTTTGATGTGTTCGTTAAGGGTCGCTAAAAGGTGCGGTCCGAATCACTTTCACGTTGGCACTATTCTAGAAACAGATCGATCCCGGGAGTTCGTATTGGTTATGAACTAAATGATCACTAGTGGGTCAATGGTAAATAAGGATAAGATGTATTGAAGAAGGTTTAAGGAAATAATCCTACTTCAGTACGGATAGTCTATGAAGGGTTGGTTTATATGAAATGATATTATCAATGGACACTTATCGACTCGACTCGACGTTTTGAGAATAAGTTATATCTATAATCGATAGAGTTCAGTTTTGGATTTATGGTGACGTAATTCCGGAATTAATATGTTGAGTAGAAATATTATGTTCGATGAATATTTTATTCAATTTATTGTAGCTACTGGTTATAGGTCCATGGTCCCCGGGTTGGCTCCTAACATGCGAGTGATTTCTCATTTTAAGGAACCTCGAGAATAAATTAAATAGTTGGTCTATTTAAGGAATACGCAAATATTATTTATTTGGTAAATAATATTTAAAATAGAAAATACATTTTCTATTAAAAAATCATGACTAGGTGGCGCCACACATTTGGGATAAATTGGGAGAAATTTTTTTTCTAGATTATCTCATTTGTGTAATTAATTAATTATCTATATGTTGGATAATTAATGGAAAATTAATATATTGATTTTTTCGGAATTATCTCTTATTTTGTGGCAAAAATTTCTTTTCCTTATGGAATAGGTTTTTGTGGTGTAGAAATGATAACTCTCTTGACTAGTTATTTTCCTATATAAAGAGAGTTCCTTCTAGCACAATAACACAACCAAATTGGCACCACACTTAAATAAAAGAAGAGAAATATTAGTTTTTCGTTCTAGTCATTAAGAGAAGAAAAATCTAGGGTTTTTCTTGTGCATATTCGAGGAGGTTCTACGGCGAGGATCAATGTCCACCAGTCGTCTCTAGGAGATACAATCCGGAAGACTACGGTCGATTTTATCATCTCTCTCCGGTATAGGTAAATCTACTAACCTTCTCGTAGGATTTATTAGATATGTTTCATATCGTAAATCGTATAAGCCTCTGATGTGCTAAGATAGAGTGTCTCGATCGGTGCTACTACTCCTAGAAATTCCGTGATTGAGAAATCTCATTAAATCACAAGATGATCATATATGGATTAACCTTAATCTTGAAGTGATTACATACTCCTACTTGATTTAGGATATGTTTGATGTGTTCGTTAAGGATCGCTAAGAAGCGCGGTCCGAATCACTTTCACATTGGCACTATTCTTGAATGAGTGAGAAGTGTGTGTCTCACAGATATTGAATCCATTCCTTCCTGCAGGAAGTAGAAAGACAATCCCCTTATTTGTTAATCCTAGAAACGGATCGATCCCGAGAGTTCGTATTGGTTATGAACTAATCGATCACTAGTGGGTTAATGGTAAATAAAGATAAGATGTATTGAAGAGGGTTTACGGAAATAATCCCGCTTCATTACGGATAGTCTATGGAGGGTTAGTTTATATGTAATGATTATATCATTGGAGACTTATCGACTCGACTCGACGTTTTGAGAATAAGTTATATCTATAATCGATAGAGTTCAGTTTCGGATTTATGGTGGCGTGATTCCGGAATTAATAAGTTAGGTAGAAATATTCTATTCGATGAATATTTTATTTAATTTATTATAGCTACTGGTTATAGGTCCATGGTCCCCGGGTTGGCTCCTAACACGCGAGTGTTTTCTCATTTAAAACCTTGAGAATAAATTAAATAGTTGGTCTATTTAATGAATATGCAATATTATTTATTTAGTAAATAATATGTAAAATAGAAAAGACATTTTCTATTAAATTTAATGATGAAAGTGGCGCCCCTTTTGTGGATAAATTATGAAAAGAAGTTTTTCTAGATTATGTCACATGTGTAATTAATTAATTATCTATTGTTGGATAATTAATGGAAAAATAAGAGATTGATTTTTTAGGAATTATCTCTTATCTTTTGGCAAATATCTTTTCCTTATTGGAATAGGTAATTGTGGTGTGAAAAAGATAACTCTCTTGACTAGTTATTTTCCTATATAAAGAGAGTTCCTCCTAACACAATACACATTCCTAATTTGCGCCACATCTAAATAAAAAGGGAGAAAATTAGTTTCTTGCTTTCGTCATTAAGAGAAGAAATACCTAGGGTTTTTCTTGTGCATATTCGATGAAGTTCTATGGCGAGGATCGACGTCCACCAGTCGTCGCTAGGAGATTCAATCCGGAAGACTACGGCTTCTCCCTTTTGTCGATTTATCGTCTCTCTCCGTTTGGGTAAATCTACTAACGTTCTTGTAGTTATTAATTATTTATTATGCGAATCGAATCGTGGTAAAATCGCATGCGAATTTATTCGTATCTTCTGCTGTGCAAGATTGAGTGTCTCGATCGGTGCTGTGAATCAGATCTAACGATCCAACTATAGATCGGATCCGGAATCATGTTTCTGTATATCCAGCATCTGGTAGCAGAGCAAGGTTAAAGCGATTTTGCGATCTTGATTGCATAATTAATTAATAAGGAGTGAAATTGAATAAATCTTGCATCTTTTATATATTCGTTATATATATGCGTGGTTGAATTCTTTGGTTGACGAGATGGATTGTGGTTGGTACTTGTTTATTGTTAGAACTATTGTAAACCCGTTTTCCAGGTATATGATATCATGTATTTATTTTTTGCAAATTTAATTTAATTCGGCCGTGACATATTAAATTAAATCGTTTGCATTCTTCATCAAAATTTGGAAGATGGAGCAGTGGTCAAGGCACAGAATCATCAAACTGTAGACCTGAGTTCAAATCCCCTTTGCCGGATAAATTATGAAAAAAAAAATTCTGCGGAATTTTTTTTTCTTCTGTTCGAATTTTTTTTCATGTACGAAACAAAAATAAGGCGGAAATGAGAATCGAAATCGGGGTGGGGATGAAGGAAGAAGAAGCTTCAAAATACTCAGCTAGAAGGATTTTTATTGAAGATCTGGGACTAGAATATTATATACAAGCAGCGGCGGCGGTTCATAAATGATTAGAAATTTTTTGAACCTAGGGTTTATTTATTTTATAGATTACGGGGGTACCAACGGTCAATCTCAGTGGTTCACTTTTACGCATTTATTTTCATGTTTGATAATTTATGTGAGATAACCATGCCATGACATGCATCATATTCATGAATTCCACTTCTAGCGTATGCATACATGTAGATAATTAATCGTGATATTAATTAGTCATGTATGAGACGTAATTAATTTAGATTAATTTAGGTAATTAATAAAATTAAATTAAAACAAACGGAATTTTACCGGGATATAAAATTCACATGATGAAAAAAAATTTACTCGGTAAATTTAATTTTGGGATCTAAAAAAATTCGTGGATTTTAATTATGTAGTGACTACATAAAAGAATTTTAATAATTGAAAAATTGGAAAATCCGGAAAAGTTGGACACCAACTGAACAAAAGGTTCGAAAATTGGTTCGGGCGGTCAACAGGGCTTCGGCTCGACTCGGCTTGTCCGTCCAAGTGCGGGGTTAGCCACAGGGGTCCGGAAAGGTCAAGCTATCCGGAAAGCTGAGGCTCAATGGGGCAACCTTAGCCCGATTTTTAACCCAGCACCCGCATAAGTGCTACGTTAGCGTCAGCGGTCCGGCAAGGTCAAGCTATCCGGAGAGTTTCGGCTCAATGGGGCATCCTCAGCCCGATTCATCCAGCAGTCATATATGAATCAACGAAGAGGATGGGTCGGCTTAGCCAATCCCGACACCGTTCGATGAACTCCGTTAAAGCTCAGCCAGGGTTTAATACCGATAAGTTGGTGATTGCTATTCCAGATTTATTGTTTTCAAATTATTGAGATAAAATTCTACGATCCAAAATTTTTATCATGACAAAATTAGGACTTTTTAAATTCTTTGGTGAATTTTAGTTTTGTATTGTCCACACAAGAAATTTCTAAAGATTCCAAAAATTGGAAAATCATTAATGTAGTGTCACTAGTTAGACGGTATTTGGAACCGATAAACTGGTGGGAGCTTTAAATTTTATGATTTTTTGTTTTTTTAGAAAATTCATAAAGTCCTAATGTATTCGGATTATAAAATTCTTGGTGCATTTTAATTATGTAGTGTCTACACAAAGAATTTAAAAATACGAGAAATTGGAAAATCGTGAATAAGTGACACGAGTTAGACGGTATTTGGAACCGATGAACTAGTGGGATGATTATTTTAAATATTCATGATTTATTTCTTTTTGGATTGTGAATAAATTCTGAAAATCCTGAAAGACTACCTATTTTTCAAAATAACGAGTGGGAGCAGGGAAGGTGGCAACCGACTCCACGGCCTCTAATGTTGACACAAGCAAGTGAATGAATGGTGACGCCTCATGCCGCTTTGATTTTGCCCCCCTAAGGATGGCCATCACCGCTATCAAAATGCATGGCTTGGTCTCTGAAAGGATAGGGCTTTGGGTAATCATCGGGTCACTGAAACAGTAGGTCACACTCACAAGGATGTTTTTGGAATATCTTGGCTGAAAAAGGAAGGTAATCAGCAATTAAATGGAGATGTCTGATTCTGAGTAAATTGTTGAGAGAGCTTGTCTCAATTTAATCGTCACCTCTTTGACCTACCCTAAGGCGGCACTGTAGGTGTGAGATTAATTCCATGGAATGGTAGGATAAACTGCATGCATGACATCACATTTATAATTCCTAAAATTTATTATTTGTTGTGGTATATGATTTGATTTACATTTATGTCATGATTTATTTTCACAACCACATATAATCTAAAGGTTTCTAAACTGCTAAACACGATAAATTGACTGATGATGACTTCATGAAAGTGAAAAAGGAACAAGAACGTTGAACTCAATAATCAAAAATGCAAATTACTTTTTGGAAGAGGATGTTGCTCCTAAACCTTAAAACTTAAGTTACATTGATAAGTATGTCACTGTTGTCACTCATGTTGAACGAGAGACAACCGATATTAGTTCAAAGATGACGAGAATGATTTATATCAATCTCACCAGACATCCCACAATTCACGAGTAGTGACTACTCAAATGAACTGCTAGTTCACAGCCATTTCCTTTATGGAAAGCCAAGAATGGGAAGGTAAATGTCTACAAGTGTAAGTCATCTAAACTAAATAAGTTAAAGGCTAATCCGGATTATTAATCGAAAAAAATATAGGATAAGGAGAGTGATTTTGGATCACTAACCTATGAATCCTTAGAGACTTTCTTAAACGAGTAACTTGACTCGAAAGCTAAAGTTCTTTTGCAAGAACAAGGTAGCTGAGCATTCACGATAAAAGAGTAGACAACGCATAGTTATTTCAACTAAGATAGTGGGAGTGATATAAGGAAATAAATTTCGGATTTTAATCCTTGAATATCGTAGAAATCTAATTTCTGTTTTTAGATTCGTTGGAAACGGATTCACTTTCACATCGATAATATAGTTTCCTTAAATTAAGTGAATATGACATTTGTATACGATTCTGAGACTCGGACTTTTGTCTGATAAAGTCAAAACCACTATGTAATGCCGAAAAGGTATATGTAACACATCATAAACTATTAAGACAAATGGTTTCCGTATTTAGATAAACGATTCTTCAGCATCTATTAATTACTGCATATATCCTAGAGAAAAGATCTGAAGACTGGCTTAGGGTGATTCCTATCTCTCAGTCTATGAACACTATCTCAAAAGAAAAATGACTAAGTAAACTTTCAATTAGGAAAGGTTAATAGAGCTAAAGAAGTATCATAGCTTGTTCATATTGACCTTCGGGGTCTTATGAAAGATACAAGCTAGTGGGAGATTTTGAGTAATAGACCTTTTTTGTCTAATGACTACTCGAAACGCCGATTAGTTTGTCTAAATATTTGTAGGAATCTCTGATATTACAAGAGAAACGAATATTCAATGCTCAGATATAAGCTATGGCATGGTTTTGTCACTGATGCTTGGCCTACCTCCGAGTGAAATGATTTCATTGAAAGGATAAACCATAGATTGTCTTGTATAGTTTTTGATATGCTATAATACACTGCTTAACTCTATTAAGATATTGGTTGCATAATAACGGTTTACATTATTATGTAATACCGAGAAGTCTATCTAGAAGATGCTTATGAATTTTTGGATAAAGAGTGAAGTGCATTTACTCCACCCCCGCAAATAGAGGAATTTAGCATTTATGCTTGAAGGTAGGACTGGCGATTTTGCATACACGTTCAGATGGCGACTGATCGTGAAATATCATAATACAACGAGTGAAGGTTGGTTACAAGATTCTTAAGATCGGATGGTGACAGTTACACTGTTACAACTTTTTCTAAAAGAATGTTTAAATAACAACCTTAGGCCTTGAAGTCCAGTTACTCAAGGAGTTACTATCTGATTAATCAGACCAAATCCAATATTGATTGTTGGGGATTACACTGATTAACGCTACTGAAATAGATCAAAATATCAATCCACCCAAAAGCAGTGAGAGTATGGTCTAACCATTGACCCGCTGTGATTATACAATCTCTAAAGCCTGCTTGGGGTGATTGATCACCTATGGTCCTTCTGCAAGGACTGTGTTGGATTCTGACAATAGGAGGTTGGTTTAAAGCCATAAACCTAAAATTGGAGTTTAGGTACTCCAGTTCTGTTCACACTTTTATAGAACCACCTGAGTGTCTGAGGCCTAGTGGGAGAAATTGTATCTACGTGAAAAAGAGTTAAATGAATGAGAAAGTTCATCTTTCTAAGCAAAGCCAAGTGGTCTAGGGATAATTCCCTGAGAAGTAGATAGTTCAATAGGGGTGATGCCCTGAACTCTCTCACTATTCAGCCTTGCTTGACTCCACAGAAAGCAGGAAGATTACCAGGGGTGATGCCCTGAAACTTTCTTGCCGAACAAAGGAGCTTGAATTCATTCAGAACGGAAGGGTTTTAGCTTAATGCCAATGACAGATGCTTATATCCATTGGTGGATTAAACCAAACCTCTAGGTCATTAAAAGTCACATGTTTTGAAATGTGGGGGCTTGACCAGAATATTGGTGGGTCTTTTGTAGACCAGAGAATCAATATTGGATAAAGTAGTAAACATTAGTGTTAATAAAAGATAACAGTGCAACAGTTGGAAACAACATGAGTGTGTTATCTGAAGTCAAAAACTGATGAGCCAAAGCTTCTCTGAATCAGAGAAGTGGACTATATTCTTAGAATTTGATTAGGTCGAATTCATGAGACCAAGTTGTTGGCAATATCCCATCCATCGGTTAAAGATGATCATGCATTTTCGTATGCAATATTCAATGAGAGGTTTCCTACCCAACCCCTCACGGAATAATTCTCTCAATCTTTGGATAAAGAGAAAATGAGATAAATTCTTTTTTTGGATAGAGAAAGTCAGGTTATTAAAAGTCAATAATAGTCGAATCTTGGATTCGGACGTTGAGCAGCAGTATAGTGCATTCTCAAGTACCTTTAGAGAACGAGGAATAATATGCTTGAGTATTCGGGTGCAAACCTGAGTATTGTTGACTACACTGATTGTGATTTTTGTCCGATTAAGGATAATCGTGAATCGATCTCAGGCTCAGTGTCTGCTCATTGTGATGGAGCTACAGTCTGGAGCAATCCAGCACTGCCTATTTGACTCTGTTAGTAGAATACATAGCAGCTTTCGGAGCAGCTAAAAAGGCAGTGTGGCTTGAGAAGTTCTTTGTTGGACCGGGAAGTGATTCCAGGTCTCGATGAGCCGATACCATTTTATTATGAAAACAGTTGAGAGGTAGCTCATGCAAAGAATCTTCGCAATCACCAGAGGTCAAAAGCATATTGAAAGTAAGTACCACCTGTTAGACAGATCGTGCAAAGACGCGACGTTTCGGTCCTAAAATATTGCCTCGAGCCGACAACAGTCGTGTGGAATGTAATGTCACGGATAAGCGCTTGGCGGGTATAAAATTGGGAGATATGTCTCATCTGCTTTAGAGCAAGTGGGAGAATGTTGTGGATAGATATAATAAGGGTGAGGTGCTCTAAAAACAATTGTTGCTTGTCTTTACGGGCAAGTGGGAGATTGTTAGATCTAGAGTGTCCGAAAAGAAATTGTTGCTTGTCCTTTGGGCAAGTGGGAGATTGTTGGAAGTAGCACCCGAAAGACTATTTCTGTAATAGTTTTTATAATTAAAAAATGATAGATTTATTCTAATCTTATTATTTGCTTCGTGCTTATAAGTAATACACTACTGAAAACCCAAACTCATATCATATGTAGCCATATAACTTAGTGTGTGTCACACATGAGGATTAAGTTTATGGTGATACACTTGAACTGTTAGTCCGTGGTGAACTTAATCAAAGTATAGGGTCTATTGATTAAACCACCATTAATGCACCCACAACACTTTATGGTGTGACCGTCTTATCCGGACCGTCGATGTTGGTTATCTAAGTGGGGCATTTATATATGATGTAGTCATATAAGACTGGACCGATTTAATCCGTATTTCTCATATAATTCCGTGATTGAGAAATCTTATTAAATCACAAGATGATCATATATGGATTAACCTTAATCCTGAAGTGATTACAGACTCCTACTTGCTTCAGAATAGGGTTTGATGTGTTCGTTAAGGATCGTTAAGAGGCGCGGTCCAAATCACTTTCACGTTGGCACTATTTGCAATGAGTGAGAAGTGTGTGTCTCACAGATATGGAATCCATTCCTTCATGCAGAAAGTAGAATGGAAATCCCCTTATTCGTTAATCCTAGAAACGGATCAATCCCGGGAGTTCGTATTGGTTATGAACTAATTGATCACTAGTGGGTTAATGGTAAATAAGGATAAGATGTATTGAAGAGGTTTTAAGGAAATAATCCCACTTCATTACGGATAGTCTATGGAGGGTTAGTTTATATGTAATGAGTATATCAATGGACACTTATCGACTCGACTCAACGTTTTGAGAATAAGTCATATCTATAATCGATAGTTCAGTTTCGGATTTATGGTGGCGTAATTCCGGAATTAATAAGTTAAGTAGAAATATTATGTTCGATGAATATTTTATTTAATTTATTATAGCTACTGGTTATAGGTCCATGGTCCCCGGGTTGGCTCCTAACACGCGAGTGTTTTCTCGTTTTATAGAACCCCGAGAATAAATTAAATAGTTGGTCTATTTAATGAATATGCAATATTATTTATTTAGTAAAAAATATGTAAAATAGAAAAAACATTTTCTATTAAATTTAATGATGAAAGTAGCGCCCCTTTTGTGGATAAGTTAGGAAAAGAAATTTTTCTAGATTATGTCACATGCCTGGATTGACTTAGCATGTCAGTCTAATCTAACCTTATAGACTAAAAGGAAGGTCCAGGCAAACCTGGGCTTTGAACATGTGCAGGTTTCCATCCTGATGAGAGACTGCTAGAGGAAGGCGAAGCTTTGGGCAGTAGTCATATATCTTATTCTCAAACTGCTACATCGTCACATCTCTTCGCTTTCTAAGAAGCTACTTTAGCAACAACGGCTTTGGGATTAAGGCAGCACCGTCCGCTCACTAATCCCTTAGGACTTGTCGCAAGCTAATTCGGAAATGAAAGAAAGATACCGAAAGCCCTTGGTATTTGTCTGATCAATCACACTGATAGCTTCAATAGTTCACTGACATTTTTTTTAGTTTTTTTGGTATTTCACCGGTTACTAATCCAGTATACGTATAGGAAAAATAAGAGATTGATTTTTTTCGGAATTATCTCTTATCTTTTGGCAAATATCTTTTCCTTATGGGAATATGTAATTGTGGTGTCAAAAGGATAAATCTCTTGACTAGTTATTTTCCTATATAAAGAGAGTTTCTCCTAACACAATACACATTCATAATTTGCGCCACATCGAAATTAAAAGGATGAAAAATTAGTTTCTTGCCTTAGTCATTAAGAGTTTTTCTTGTGCATATTCGAGGAGGTTCTACGGCGAGGATCGACGTCCACCAGTCGTCGCTAGGAGATACAATCCGGAATACTACGGCTTCTCACTTTTGTCGATTTATCGTCTCTCTCCGGTTTGGGTAAATCTACTAACCTTCTTGTAGTTATTAATTATTTATGCGAATCGAATCATGGTAAAATCGCATGCGAATTTATTCGTTGCTTCTGCTGTGCAAGATCGAGTATCTCGATCGGTGATGTGAATCAGATCTAATGATCCAATTATGGATCATATCAGGATTCGAGTTTCTATATATCCAGCAGGAATAGCTTGTAAGAATAAATGGAAGGTTTGGCAGGGTATCATTTCAAACTTTTCATCTTTTGAAAAATCAGCAGTTACCTTGTCCTCTTCCCTCATTATGAAGGTAGAGGATGGGAAACTCACTAAATTTTTGTTGGATACTTGGGTAGGAAAGGAAAACCTAGCTTGTGCGTTTTCTAGGCTCTATAGAATTGCGTATCACAAGGAGATTAAGGTGTGTGATTCCGAGAGAGCAATGGAAGGAGGATGGGTGTGGAAGGTAGCTTGGATGAGGGAGTTTAAGGGCAGGGAGGAGTCAGAATTTGCTACTTTTTGCTCTCTTTTATCAGGTTCTTTCTAGGAGGATGGAGTTCGCGACACTTTTTGTTGGTCCCTATCTATTCTCCACTACGGCATTGAAGACCTTACTACTTGCTATTGGAGTCTATGATGGAAATCACACGACTGATATTTTGGCGATGAAGTGGAGTAAGTTCTTACCCTCAAAATTAAACATTTTTTATTGGAAAGCTTCAAATGAAATACTACCAACCAAAGTCAATCTGTGTTAACGTGGAATGGTGATAAAAGGTACCCGGTATTTATTTTGTAATGCGGGGGATGATGTAGAAGATCATATCTTGTTGACTTGCTATTTCTCACGTCTAATATGGGAAATCATTTTTGTATGGTGTCATATATCCACGGCTTCATCCCTGTCATGGTTGTCTTTTTATACCTTTATTCCTTACGTTATCAGCTCAAAAAAAGAAAACATTGATTTGGGAGGCTCTTTTGAGAGTTGTTTTTTTGGTGCATATGGAGTATGAGGAATAACTTTGTTTTCAATGGAAAGTCGGCGGATCCGGTTAAATTTTCAAAGACATCCAGGTCATTAGCTTCAATTGGATTAAAGGGAAGAATTGTAACGCCCCCACACCCCGGACATGGTTGTGCTAAATGAGTCTTAAATGGTCAGGTCAACTGCTTAGGCCGTTGTCCTCGCTTGGTCGAAAAGGGCAAACCCGAATTGACAAGACCTTTAATGTTTCACACTTATATGGGGTGAACATCTACTACTTTACTGATGTGGGACTTTACATTCTCCCTTCCTCATAAGGGACTGGCGTCCTCGCTAGGACGGCCAAGACTGTTCCCGGATCATCCCTACCAGAGGTAACTACAAGCCATCCTTACACCGTCTTCTTGGATCAAAGACATCCGGGTCATTAGCTTCAATTGGATTAAAGGGAAGAATACTCGTGTCAATGGTGCTTGGAGTGAGTGGATTGTTGATCGGATTAGTGCTCTTTCCCTAAACTAATATTATCTCTTTTGGTTCTTTAGTCATGATCTCGTTGCTGCAGTGTTTTTGCTTTTTGTGCTCTTGTTACTATAGTCTCTTCATCTTTATGCTATTAAATTGTACCAATGTAATTTTGTTTAGGTTCTAGCTGACTTAGTTAAATAAAAACACCTATTTGCTGTTAAAAAAAAGTATCATGAATTTGCCATTTTGTCCTTAATTAAAAAAATTCAGGATATTACAAGCCATGTTTATTGCGTAAGGGCTGTAAACAAATTAGGTGGAGTGGTTTAAAAGAACAAAAAACCGAAAAAATAGAAATCGGGACTGTGGAATTATAAATTGGGTGATAATGACAAATCCATTGTTCATAACCCCAAATCCAATGTTTGTTGCAGTGGAACTGACCTCAAATCCAATGTTTCCCTATTCCACTGTTTATGTGTTTTTTTTATTTACAAAATTGACCTTGAAAATAATGTTGAAAAAATGTTACATAAGATGTCTAAAAAAATGATGCTATATTTTTTGACAATCAGATCAAAAGATATATTCGTTTTTGTAGTTAAAAACGAATGAATTTAAATCACAGTGAAATAATGACATGTCCTTTTAAACCGAAAAAATATTTCACTGTCCTTTTTGCATATTTCTATATTACACTACGACAATTACACTCTTTTGGGATGACAAAATGTCGTCCCTAATAATCAAAAGTCGTCCCGTTTTTACGTTTAGGGACGACATGTCGTCCCTAATGTGTCGTCTCTAAAGGTTCGTCTCAAAAAATAGGAGGATTTTTTTTGGGACGACATGTCGCCCCTAAAGATCCATCGCTGACGTGGCAAATTTTTTATTCAACGCTGACGTGGCGTGCATTTTTTGGGACGACATGTCGTCCCTAATGTAAAATTCCGAAATTAATTTATATTATTTCACAAAAACAAATTAAATAATTTAATTTTTATTAGGACGACATTGTCGTCCCTAAAAACTTTACAATAAATTTAATTTAATTTCCGAAAATGAACTATTAAAAAAAATAATTAAATTAGGGACGACAAATGTCGTCCCTAATGATCGGCTATAATTTTCTGGGAAATTATTTGTCGTCCCTGTTTTTTTTTTTTTTTTAGGCAGCATTTGTTTTTGCAGGCCCTCGCATGCCGAAAAATCGAAACGCAACATTAACATGAATCAAAAATCATCCAAATGAACCAAAAATCATCCAAATGAACCAAAACTACTAGCTAAGGGATGAATAAACATAATAATAATATGAAAATCGTAAATTCCATCGTAACATACGGTTAACCAACAAAATATTTAAAACAAAGTTATAAGTTATGTTTGTGATCCATCGTGTGTACCATCGCCCTGATCCTCATCACCATCCTCATCACCATCATCATCATCATCATCATCATCATCTATGCCAAACGTTGTATTATTTGTTTTGTTGTAGTGGGCGAAGAAGAAGTCTAGCATAGTCTTTTGTTTCATTTTGGCTTTTTTCAACTTTGCCAACTCCTTCTTCATCCATCTACTTCAGCATCACGGTATGATAAAGTGGCACATTTGGATGAGGATGGTATGGACGATCCTGATGCTCGTGAAATGGCCATCCGAGGCCCGCGTCCAATATAGTAGTCGCGCCTGTCTCCCAACGCACTACTAAAAATCAAATCTTCTTCTTCTTGAGTCAACTTTCTTGGGGTCTGGAGCGATGATGGAGCGATAATACTCCAACATTCTCTACATTTATACCACAAATAATAAAAGTATGTCAAAAGCTATATGTATATATATATATATATAAAAAAATATCACTTATATGTATAGCTTGTGTATGTATGTATATATATATAGAAAAAAATATCGATCACTTACATGGTCATCTTGGCTTGAGCATCAACCCATGTCCCATCCGCATGTCGACGCACTTCCGCCCATAGATCTATGGGATCACGCTCAATGACATTCTCGCCGATGACCGTATCATTCTTTCAAATAAGAATACATATTATTAGTTATTAAAATTAAAATATAAAAATATAAAGATATAAATGTTATTAGTTATCAAAGTATTTTTTGTTTTCGTGTGTTTACGTTACTTACATCTTGTATGCCTTGATAATGGCGTTGGTCGATAGTCTTTCGCCCGTGTGTGCCTTTCTTGTTTCCAAGAGCATTTTGGGTATTCACTTCTGATTTCTCCTGTTTAAAAGGAAGAACAAAAGTCATATACACAAGATAGATAATTTATATAGACCTATCGATTATTGATTTACCTGAAACTCGGTGAATAGAAATAATCTAAATACTTGTCCCAATCCTCATCCAATAGGACATCTCGATGTCGTGGGCAAGTCACTTCCTTGTCCCCATGATCTCGTTCCCATTCTTTTACATGCGTGCTTAACCTTCCTTTCCATCTTTTGTACAAAACGCCGGCATTCTCAAGCACGGCGTGCCGATGTTCAAGTTCAATATTATCAAAATGTGCCTGAAAAACAATATATATATATATATATATATATATATATATATATATATATATATATATATATATATATATATATATATATATATATATATATATATATATATATATATATATATATATATATATATATATATATATATATATATATATATATATATATATATATATATATATATATATATATATATATATATATTTGGTTTTGATACCAATATATATATATATATATATATATATATATATATATATATATATATATATATATATATATATATATATATATATATATATATATTTGGTTTTGATACCAATATATATATATATATATATATATATATATATATATATATATATATATATATATATATTTGGTTTTGATACCAATATATATATATATATATATATATATATATATATATATATATATATATATATATATATATATTTACAACTTGAAAGTGTTAATTATAAAAATACGCACCCTCATCTCCTCGAAAAGTAAATTCTTGATTGTTCATCAACATCCCGCCAAGTTGGAAAATAAGGTCTAATATGGCATCTTATTGCCTTTCCTAAAGCGGATGATAGTTTTCCGTGGTATTTTCCAACATCATTCTACATTTTAGGAAATCGTGGATGCCATACTATTTGGGAGTTTGTTTACCCCCTGTTTCTTTTTTTCTTTCTCAAGGAAAGCCCCTTGGCAGTGCCGCGTTGCCCTCTCTTCTTACGGGTTTCCAAGGCCTCCAATTCAGCATCATCAACGATGAATTTGTCAAGATACTCATTTGCAATAAAATGTGAATAGAATGAAAAAATGTACAACGGTAATTATAAAATTTGAATAGAATGAAAAAAAAAGATTATTACATACCGTTCTCACAATCAGCTGGTATCCTATTCGGATTTTGATGTGGTGGACGCGAACCACCGGCAGACCCAGCACAAGCCATGTAAATAACTTTTGAATAAAACAATCGGGGTTAGGCCTAGTGTTTACATATCCAAATATAACAAACAGTGTTTCGTTGTGAATAAAAATACAATAGACAACATTCATTAAAAAATGAATAGTTTGATAGGTTTACATATCCAAATCTTAAACTAACAAGCGGTGTTTAGTTGCAAATAAGAAATACAAGAGACAACATTCATTAATAAATGACTAGTTTTGATAGGTTTACATATCCAAATCTTAAACTAAACAAGCAGTGTTTCATGATGATCACAACACGAACACAGAGCATGTTTAGCAATTGAAGACCTGCAAAATCATGTTGATCCCCATATATCCAAAACTCACACACTGGCTTTACATTTTAAGCCCAATTTACACAAAGACAAGCAATTGGAAATGAGAACAATGCTTTTGCTACAATGATTTATAAAAAAAAACAATACATGCCAACAATTGTCTTAATAAATCAAGAAATATATATATATATATATATATATATATATATATATATATATATATATATATATATATATATATATATATATAGTAGTATTTCACAAAAATAGTGTAACAAGACTAAAAAATATGAGCCACACATGGATAGTCTTTTCTTCAAGAGAATAAAGAAAAAACTTGAAAGACAAGGAGGGCTCAATCTAAATATAGCTTATGAATATGTTAAGTGCTGCTGGATAATAATGCATGCAGCACTAGACCGTCCATAAGCACAAGGGACATTACAAAGGAATAAGCCTCAGAATTGCAGAGTGTATCAGCAAGGCCAAAAGGCCATTCAGTCCCGAAAGATGGTTTGGTGTGTATGATTTCTTCACAGGCAAATTCAAGAAAATAATTACAAGGAAAAATTGTGAGAAAATAACAAATAAAGGGAAAAGTGGGAATGTTTTTCTCATGGCCAGTCCCAAATGGTAAAAGCAGAGATTCTGCTACCCAAGGCAATGGAATATGAGAACCAAGAATGCTGTTAATTTTTTACGATTTACAATAGGATTATACAAGCACAGGAAAAAGCCCGCCCCTTATTAATATAAATCGTCAGAAACGAAAAGAAAATAACTGAAATTTGAAGAAAAACGAAGAATTGTTTGACAAAATTGACCAGGACAAGATGCAATCCTAACAAAAAATCAGATAAAATCATTTGTGAAATTAAATCATAAACATGTAAAAATACATTATCTTCTGTATAACCAGGCAAAATTAGGATTTTAGTCCTTTAACTTGGCCTATTTTGGATTTTAATCCCGCTCCTTCTCCGGTGAGGAAAATAGTCCTCTAAGTTGGTTTTTTTTTTTGGATTTTAG
The DNA here is from genome assembly GCA_024500145.1 of Gentiana dahurica var. dahurica. Lineage (NCBI taxonomy): Eukaryota > Viridiplantae > Streptophyta > Magnoliopsida > Gentianales > Gentianaceae > Gentiana > Gentiana dahurica. The sequence continues at coordinate 44,667,367 of CM044904.1, forward strand.
TCCTATCCGTCGGAAATAGCTAATTGGGCACCGGAATTTTTAAAAATAGTCCTCTAACTAGGCTGCCACGTAAACGTTTTTTAAAGATTCCGATGCCCAATCAGCTATTTCCGACGGATAGGACTAAAATCCAAAAAAAAAGCCAACTTAGAGGACCATTTTCCTCACCGGAGCAGGAACAGGACTAAAATCCAAAATAGGCCAAGTTAGAGGACTAAAATCCTAATTTTGCCTGTATAACCACATCTGAAGCGTCGAGTGGAGGTTTCATTGGAGTCCTAGAATCGAGTGGAGGTGCTGTTGAGCTGAGTGGAGCGGCGGTTGAAGCAGGTGGAGGTGCGGCCGGCTGAGTGGAGGTGCGGCTGTGGTTGAGGCCGGTGACGGAGTAGAGGTACGTCTGTGGTTGAAGCAAGTGTTGGTGGAGTTGAGGGGTGTTTAATTTAAGAGCTGGGAAGAAGAGAAGAGGAGAGGAGGTGGAGAGGAGGATCGGAGGAGAGGAGGAGATCGAGGGGAGGAGCTGAAGAATAAGAAGAAGAGAAGAAGAAGAGACGTGATTTAATTTAGGTCGAAAGCTTTAAAGGGACGACAATGTCGTCCCATTAAATAATTAAATAATAATAATAAAATTTATAATAATTCTATATTGATAAATTTATAATAATTTTATATTGATCAATTTATATTGATCCATTCGTGAATTCAAGCCCGAGACTCGTTACTTAGTGAAATGTTGATTTCAAACTCGATATTGATTGACTAGTATTGAATTCAAGTCCGATGCTCGTTACTTAGGCAATTGTTGATTTCAAACTTGATATTGATTGATCAGTATTGAATTCAAGCCCGTTGCTCGTTACTTAGTGAAATGTTGATTTCAAACTCGAGATTGATTGATCATTATTGAATTCAAGCCCGAGACTCGTTACTTAGGAAATTATTGATTTCAAACTCAAGATTGATTGATCATTATTGAATTCAAACCCGATGCTCGTTACTTAGGCAATTGTTGATTTCAAACTCGAGATTGATTGATCAGTATTTAATTCAAGTCTGATGCTCGTTACTTAGTCAAATGTTGATTTCAAACACGAGATTGATTGATCATTATTGAATTCAAGCCCGAGGCTCGTTACTTAGGCAATTGTTGATTTTAAACTCAGATTGATTGATCAGTATTGAATTAACGAGTAGTGCTTTTCAAACCTTAGGCTCGTTAATTTTAAGTCAAATGTTGATTTCAAACTCGAGATTGATTAATGAGTAATGATTTTCAAACCCAAAGCTCATTACTTTTAAGACAAATGTTGATTTCAACATCGAGATTGATTAACGATTAGTGATTTTCAAATCTGTGGCTCGTTACTTATAAGTCCACTGTTCATTTCAACCTCGAGATTGATTAACGAGTACTGGTCTTCAATCCCGAGGATCGTTACTAGCTTATATGTCAAATGTTGATTTCAAACTCGAGATTGATTAATGATTACTGATTTTCAAAACCTTTAGGCTCGATACTTATAAGTCAAATGTTGATTTCAAACTCGAGATTGATAAATAAATATTGATTTTCAAACCCTTATGCTCGATAATAATAAGTCAAATGTTGATTTCAAACTCGATATTGATTAATAAGTAGTAAATTCAAACTCAATGCTCATTACTTATAAGTCAAATGTTGATTTCAAACTCGATATTGATTAATAAGTTGTAAATTCAAACTCAATGCTCGTTACTTATAAGTCCATTGTTCATTTCAACCTAGAGATTGATTAACGAGTACTGGTCTTCAATCCCGAGGATCGTTACTTATATGCCAAATGTTGATTTCAAACTCGAGATTGATTAATGATTACTGATTTTCAAAACCTTTAGGCTCGTTACTTATAAGTCAAACTCGAGACTCGTTACTTATAAGTCAAATGTTGATTTCAAACTCGAGATTCATTAACGAGTAGTGATTTTCAAACCCGATGCTCGTTACTTTTAAGTCAAATGTTGAATTCAACATCGAGATTGATTAATAAGTAGTAAATTAAAACTCAATCTCGTTACTTATAAGTCAAATGTTGATTTCAAACTCGATATTGATTAACGAGTAGTGAATTTAAAATATTAAATATAAATTTTAGATACAAAAATATAATTATTAAATATTAAATAAAATTTTTATGTTAAAAATTTGAATTTTAAATATTAAATATAATTTTTAATAAAAAAATCATTTTTAATAAAAATTCATTTTTAGGGACGACATTTGTCGTCCCTATTAAATAAATAAAAATTCAAATTATTTCATGAAATTTTGGGTGGGAAAAAAATTAAAAACAGGGACGACAAAATTTGCCGGGTAAAATTTGCCACTCTGGAAACCACGTGGAAGGGCAGGAAATTTGATTATTAGGGACGACATTGTCGTCCCAAAAAATAAAGAATCGTCCCGAAAGATTTAACTTTCTCATATTTAATTAATCGAACGTTGACCGATCTTTATTTTGGGACGACAAATGTAGTCCCTAAAGGTACGGTCTCTAAAAACTTAATTTGTTGTAGTGTTATAATTGTCATTTTTAACCATAACCCCAAAAAATTATTGGATCCCACTGTCCTTATAGAGTTGGGGCTATGCTTAGACTTGTTTATTGTAAATTTGTTACCACGGGTAGCGAATAGTAGATTTGGGAATCAAAATGTACTTAATGTGGCATTTTTTACGGTAGAATAAATGAATTGTCATTATCGTCAAAAATTATTCCACTGCACGGATTCCTATTTTTATTTTTTTTCCTTTTTCTTTCTTGTCCTTTATTTGGATTCCTAAAAAATTATGGATCTGCCACAAATTAGGGGCGGAGGTAGTAAGTTGAAGTTGATAAGATGAAGCATATGTTTGTCTTAGTATTTAGGGAGAATGATGGAGAATGACAGAAATATTTCATCAATTGAGTAGAAGGACAGTTTTTTAAAACTTTTGCATAAAGGACAAAACTATTTATTCACTGTCGAAATTCACTTGTGTTCGAAATTCACTGTTTAAATTCACTGACGAAATTCACTGTCGAAATTCACTATTTTTCAAAATTCATCGTCGAAATTCACTAATTTTCGGGATTCACTGTCGAAATTCACTATCGAAATTCACTGATTTCGGGATTCACTAGGGAGATTCACTGATTTTCGGGATTCACTGTTTGTCCTTCTCGCTATAAAAATTATGCAGTTGTCCTTCTCCCTATAAAAAATGTGTAGTTGTCCCGTTACTTACAAATATTTCAGATTGTGTCCTTATCCCTAATTTTCCATAGTATTTATCAATGTTAGGTTGTTGTTTCAAAGGAGGAGTAGTGGTAACAACATCACCATTTTGAACGTTAGATCGTTGTCTTGTAATCTTTGTATTTTTCGAAAGTTACAAAGCAGGAGTATGACTAAAAATGACATACTTTTAATGTTAAATTGAATATTGGCATGAAATTCAATAAAAAAAAACCTGAGCGCAACCTGGTCCGTGGAAGAAGGATGAATACGGATATAACAATAGAGTGTGAAACTCATTAATTAAGTGCAAGCCGTGCAGGAACCATATTATCAATAATGATCTAGCAACAAGAAAAAATCATCTATCTATTTATCTCTCTCTCTCTCTCTCTCTCTCTCTATATATATATATATATATATACACACACACACATATATATACATATACATATATCCTCAATTAATTAATGGCTTTTCCTCTGAATATGCAGGTGGCTGATTCGGTGTCTTTCAGTACTACTGTCACTACAGTTGTCACAATCATCGTGTTAGTTGCGTTAATGTTTGGACATTGTAACGGTGCCCCCAACAAGAAGATGGGGGCTTGAAGGCTTGTTGGCGGGCCCCCAGTCTCTATTCCACCTAGAAATAGGCAAACTCATCGGACTTGGAGCATTATCAATTGTTAAGACTGTCGGAACGATCTGCAAACCCATTCCCGGGTTAGGCGTATCATTGGCCCTCTACTCCGCGCCTTTAATATTTGTTCAAAACATAAGGTGGGGAGTAAAGTTGTTTGCGGGTCGATAGCCTAGAATGTCGAATTAATTGTCGGTCTCATGGCACTGCACTATGAAGCAGACGGTCTTATTTGCCACGCTTTTAAGTGGAAGGTCTTATGGCGCCGCACTACGAAATGGACAGTCTTATTTTCCACGCTATTAAGATGATGGTCTTATGGCGCCACGCTACGAAGCGGATGGTCTTATTTGCCAGGCTATTAAGCAGATGGTCTTATTGCGCTGCGCTATGAAGCGGACGGTTTTATTTGCCATGTTATTAAGCATATGGTTTTATTTGCCATGCTATTTAGCGGATGGTCTTATTTTCCATGCTATTAAGCAGATGGTCTTGTTTGCCCCGCTATTAAGAGGATGGTCTTATTAATAGCTTTGACATCGCGTTGCGACTCGTCCAATCACGAGTCTGACCCCCTTGGTAATTGTTGTGGCGGTTGCTTGTGCTTTTTGAGGAACCGTTTCGGCCTTTATGAGAGTGGGGCGGTTGAGGCGAGAGGTCTTGGCCTATGATTGGCTGAGTGAGTTTTGGTAACCGATCCATTAACACGACATCGTTGGCAACAATAAAGTAATGATGACAGCGGTTTCGAAATTTGAATCGACCGCTCGATTCTCAACCATTGGATCACTTTACCTTGAACCGTTCGATTTTTTCCCTATTGCCTATGTAATGGCTTCCCATCCGACATTTCAACACTATACACTTTCTTACTTTCGATAGCAAATCATTCTCCGGCTAGAAGCTTGAGTTTCCGGGTGAGGTTTGAAGGTTCCGACTGTTCTTTGAAGGTTCAGGCTATCCATTTGAAGGTTCCGGCCATTTCTTCTTGATTCCGATCAATCTCCAACTCTTATATCAGGTAAATCTTTCGACTTTTCTCCTTGTTCATTAGTTTCCTTTGCGCATTTTTCTTCCAAAACATTTATAAGCTATTCGAATGTATTATCCGAGTAAAATCATTGACTTTGTGTTGTACTCTGCATTTTTTCTTCGTTTGAGTCTTGTTCTTACTTCCAATATGCAATTTTCATATGAACTTCTGGGTTGGAGGTTTAGTCTTTAGCATTTTCGAGTAAGCTCTTCTACAACATTTCTGGATTTCCTTTAGGTAGTTTCTATACCCAAAAACGGAGGGGGAGACATCGAGATGGATGTGCTTATTCATCTTGGCCTAACTTCCATTGTTCCAGGTGATTGACGCACCTTATTTCCCTCTTGATTTTGCAGGATGTCTAGTGATCAAACACTCAGTGAGGATCAAGGGACTCCTGATTATTCCTCTCAAGATGAGCCAGATAGCACAAGCGGCTTGAAAGGTGAGGCCAATATCAAGGTCGAGGTGACTGGTGTCCGGGGAAATTCAGGTGTGGTCGACCCTGAGGATTCTTTTGGTATTGAGGATATAACTCAGCAGAAGGCCGCGGCGTCGAAGAAGTTCAAGATGCTAAAAAAGAAGCACACTGTGGCCAACATGGATCAGGAGGCCTCCACAAGCGGTGTCCCTGGCGGGAACTGATGACGGTTAAAAAAGTCTATCCTACGGCATCAATATTCTATCTATTATGAGCTAAAAATAGTTGTTTCGACCTATAAATATGAACCATTTGAGTTGAATATAATATGTCGGGTTCATGAGTAGAGAAATTTGCACTTAGCGTTTATTTCCCCTATTTCGATATTATTTCGTGCATTATTTGATGATTTTCGGGATATGGAATATTGGGCTGAGCATGATGGACGAATCTGGAGTGGACTGCACAAAATGAATGGGCCTAGGGTTTTCCAGAAGCATCCAAGTTAAGTCGGCTGAAGAAAAAAGATTAAAGTACTCTCGGTAACTCGAGAGGCAGTGCCGACTTACCGAGGATCCAGATCCTTCCCAAATGAATTTTCTTGGACGAGAGGTCCACCTAGATGTTCCTAAGTCGGTTTAGATAGCTATAAATAAAAAGCTTCACCTCAGAACTAAATGTAACAATAGTACCATACAATTTACAAGTATTATACAATAAAAGTTCATTGTTCTTTATTTTATTTATTTTATGAGTTCTGGTCGGAGAGACGACAGAGTCGCCGCCTAGGGAGAGATCCAAAGGAGATCTACGCTCGTCTTCGAGTGTATGATTTTCTGTCTTTTCCAAGATGTACATCTATCGTTGTTCTATTCGACTAGTATGTTTTAATTGCTTATTTAGTTTAATTATATTGTAGTTAGTTTATTTTACCCCATGTGTTATAGATCTGATTCGTTGGTGAAGAAATCATGAAATAGTAGTTGCGTTCTTCTGATCTGCGACGGTCTATATCGCTAGATCTGAATACATATTAAATTACTAATTCATGATAATCGGCACCAACTACATTGATCGATAGATTTTACATGTTTTTAGCCTAATCAACTATTTGCATGTCATCGAAAACTAGCATGAAATATGAAGAGTGAAATGCTATGTTTGGACATTATCTAGAATGGACCCTAGGAACGTGCTGGTTAATGTCGACAGCTGTCTAGGCGGGTTTGCAGTATGAGTTAGCACTCAATATCGACAGCTCTAATTCTTTATGCATATGGGCTATTACGGACCAATCAAGGAGGTTAGCTTGCGTATAGATTGTCTACTGCCATTGTGGGAGTAGATAGGGTTGGGAGTTGCACCCGTACCTGAACAATGACTAAGTTCACTAATGGGGAGGACTATTGCATGTGTGGGGGGAATAACTAGTTACACATAATTGAACTAATACATTAGAAACTCTAGTTTCCTTCGTTGAACTTGCATAATCTTGCTAGTTGATTGTTACCAAATTTACTATTGTCTATATTATAGTTGGTCGTAGACCGTTATCGTGACAAGCTCAATCTTGATAATTAGACATTCTTACGAGTCTCTATGGGATCAACCTTGATTTTCCAGTACTCTACTACGATAGACCTAGTCCTATTTCTAGTAAGGGCTTTACACGTGATCAAGATTTCTAGCGCCGTTGCCGGGGACTCGTGTCTACTATTTATTTAAGATTGATTTTTCTGTATATATTTGAGTTTGTTTTATAATCTATTTATACTGGAGTCATACATTATCAATTTTGTTAAAAATCTAGAGAAATTGATTCCGGTTTATAGAGGGTCCACCCCAATAAACCGAGGGTCCCAATTTCAACAGAATCGTTTCTGTTAGTTCAGAGTCGAGTCTGTATTTTTGAGTCTACCAGGCGTGTGTAACAGCCGGCAAGGCAAGTCACTAACCTTTTATTTTCTTTTTGTGTCTTGTAGTACGCTACACGAAGTTCAGCAGCCAAACTCGAGAGATTCATACCTGAGATTGAAAAGTTTGCTAGACAAAAGAGAAAGGAAACTCGAGAGAGATTTGTTAGGCTGGCGGAATACGTGATTTCGCACGAAAGATATCACTACGAGAGTGAAGAATAAGATATAGAAACCAACTTGGCACAGAATGGACAGAATGGAGCAAGAGTCATGGTACAAGCATATAGGAGAACACGATAGAGTTATGCAATGCCTACGATTAAGCAATTCATGCCAGAAATTGTTCAGCCTAAGGATGTAGCTGAGGTATTTCACCCGAAACCAAATATGATACAAATGGTGACCAACTACACTACTTTTCATGGAGTAATGAATGAAGATCCTAGTGTACACGAAATATATACAGGCAAAATGCAAGACTGATGAAGCAATTGCTGAGTTGATGAAGAAGAGAATTCAAGAGCAAGAGCATGACAATGTAAGCTTAACCTCAAAAGTGGAAAGCATGAAGAAGGTAGAAGGTGAAGTCTTGAATAAATACAATGAGCTTGAAGCACAATCTAGATAGCTGAATGAGACAGTAGATGTAAATACAGCTGGAAGAAGAGAATTGCAGCTGCAAGTCTCTGAATTGAATGATAAGTTGAGCATTGCGCTGTCTACAATTAATCGGCAAAGAGAGAATGAATAAAAGAACGATTTGTACATAATAACAATGCTAGACAGCTACAATGAACATGAGGAACAACAACAAAAGATGGCTGCTATTTTCCAAGGGCAAGAGATAAACAGAATATTAATTGAGGGCCTTGAGCAAAAGTAAAAACCTTCAGAAAAAATTGTACGAGAGGGAGAGAACAATCGGGGATTTGAAAACTGACCTTTAAGATAAGAAAGAAAGAAATGAAGGATTGAAAGAGAAGATGCAGAGACAAGAAGCCAAAATTCAAGAAATGCAAAACCAAATCCAACCACTCCATAATGAATATGATTCTCTTGCTACTCATCAAGTGACACAAATCTACAAAAAGAACATGCTGATAATCAACAAGTCATCCCTGCTAGACAACAAGAACATGGTGATAGTCATCAAGTCACCCCAGATTTCAAAATTGGAAGAGGGTGAAGAAAAATGCAAGAAAGAGACCAAAGAATGAGGATCCTAATTTTCAGTACCCACAACAAAAGAAATAGGCAAAAGAAGAAAAAAAGAAAGGCTACTACATACCTGAGGGAAATCCAGAGTTTTAAGGAAAAGTCATAATCCACAGAAACAAAGATCAATACTATTGTGGACCACACATTATTCTACAAGTATTCAAAAGAATTTAGGAATTCAATGACAAAGAAGGAAAAGAGTAAGCACAACTTACTAAACAACAAAATGAAACATAGTGATTCTTGATATAAAGAATACTAAAAATATACTACTATTGCTGGGGTATACTCTGGGCAAAGTCACTAGGTGATTACCCATTTGTCACCGTCAACTATATAATGGAAGTTCTAAATGACCTGTGTAGGATGTAATATCACCGGATGGATCTAAGATCCACCTGATTACACAGCGGAAAGTACAAGATCTAGATCTAAACAATCAAAGCACATAAAATAATAGATCTAACCTACGAGGGGGTTAGATTGCATACTAGTTTATGGTGAATAAACTCCAAGAACAATCTTCAATCCAATCCGAGCTATTTGAGAGCCTAGTTGAGAAGCCAAAGTCTTCAAACGTGTATCTCCAAGCACCACAGGGTGGATGGTGTTTCAAGCCGCCGGACCTCCTCAATATGCTACCGGAATAATCCCGAGGATTATTGAACTCGAAACCCTAGTGTTGAAGCCGAAAATTCTAAGCTTCAAACACTCATCTAAGTCGTATGTTATGTGTGTATTGAGGCTTGGGAGAATTCTCTTTATATTGGAGAGTAATCCTTATCCTCCAAGGATTTATTAATTAATACAAAATCAATTATAATAATCCTTATTAAATAAAAGATACTCCTAGATTAATCTAGAATAAATCTAGATTATTTAAGGATCAATCTAATATTTTTTTCCTTAATTAATTATTCAACAAATAAATAATTAAATACTTGTACCATAATTATCCAAGAAAATAAATTTCTTGATAATCAAACAAGTAATACACGCCATTTTTATATTTGACCAATTAGGTCAAAAAGTCAACACACTAATTTGGGCCGAGTCCACGAAAAATGTCTTTTCCGTGTATTTAATTATTTTGTCCAACGAAACAATTAATTCATATATCAATTAAATAGTCCAATCCAACTATTTAATTATAATTGAGGTGAAATGACGAGAAAACATATGCTATGTTAGGAGCCACGTCGGGGACCATGGACCCATATTCAGTAGCTACAATAAATTAAATAATATTATCCTTCAGACCGAACAATAATATTCAATCTATTAATTCCGGGATTACACCACCATAAACCCGAAACTGAACTTTGCCGAATATAAATAACTTACACTCAACCAGGAGTTGATAATGTGTCCACTGATATAATCATTACATACGGATAAATCCTCTATAGACTGTTCATTTCGATTCGGGATATGTCCGTAGACCCTTCTCGAAACCTATTATCCTTATTTACCATTAACCCCTAGTGATCAATTAGTTCATAACTAATGTAATATGAACTCCGCGGATCGATCAGTTTCTAGGATTAACAAATAAGGGAAGTGTCTGTCTACTTCCCGAGTGAAGGAATGGATTACATACCTGTGATAGCACAGACTACTCTCTCATCCTAAAATAGAGCCAACTAGAAGTGTTGGACCACATACTGCGAAGTGATCCTTAATAACACATCACACTCTACCCTAGTTTAAGAAGTTGTCTGTGATCACCTCAGGATTGAGATTAATCCATATATGATCATCTTGTGATTCGATAAGACTTCTCGATCACGGAATTATATCGAGAACTCAAATCAAATCGGTCTAGCCCTATATGATTATCATCATATATAAATGCCCCACCAGGTACCCTATTACCGAAAGTCCGGATAAGACTGTCACACCTAAAGTGTTCTTGGCGTATTATTAGCATATTAATCATGAGACCCGTACTCAGATTAATCAACGCTACGGAATAAGTTAATTTTAAGTACACCTCACTAACTCAACCCTCTTGTGTATAGCCATACATTGAGTTATGTGATTACATAAACGAGGTACTTAGGGTTTTCAGTAGTGTCTTAATTATAAGCATACATGCATATAATAAGATGAATTATTAATTCTGTCCTAAAACACTTACATAATTATCTTTCGGGCACTACACCTATCAATCACCCACTTGCACGAAAGGCTAGTGGATTAATTGTTTTAGAGCACACCCCTTTATATCTATATCTACAACATTCTCCCACTTGCTCAAAACAAGCGAGACGTATCCCTCTAATCTGTACCCTCCAAGCGCATCTTAGTAATTCATCCTTCCAAGCACGACCGGAGTGTGCCGCCGCAGGGTTGGTCAGTGACCCGGCGCGTACTTAGAATCCGAATACCATGTGACTTTGTACACTGATCAGGTAGGATGGCGGCTTGGGTCAATCATTGGGATCGAAACGTCGCCTTTTCATCTAATCCGCTGGTACACTTTCAATATGACTTTGAGTCAACACTGAGGACAAGATCTACTTAACGATCATCCGTAATCCGACCTAAAGCCGGAATTAATGTTATCACATATATTCTATTTTGCACATGAATATACTAGCATATTATTCCTCATTCTCCCAAAGAGACTTGAGGATTCACTAAACATCCCATTTCGTATTCAGCTGCAGGTTTAGATAACCATTCCTGAGAGGTAGGGTACACTACATCGTTGAATGTTGCAAAAATGCAAGAATATCTTAACCAGGTGAATGGATGGGATTGCCAATAATCGATTCTCGAGAATTTGAGCGAATCAAATCCTTTAGATGGAATACCGATGGCATGTCAGACTCTGACTTCAGATAACATACCCATGTTGTTTCCAACTGTTTCAGTGTTACCATTCATAAACACTAATCTACATACTACTTTACTAATATTGATGCCCTGTCTACGAAAGACTTATCAATATTTTGGTCAAGTCCACATATTAAAATATATGACTTTGAAATGACCTAGAGGTTTGCTTTAATCCCCAAAAGATATAAGCTATGGCAGGCATCATGCCAAAATTTCTTTCTGAATATATTAAGATACCGTTAGTCTCGCAAAAAGGTCTTAGGGAATCACCCATTTTTTCTACTTTGTAACGAATCCATTATTTGTTCTCAGCTAAAACCCTTTTGTTCTGAATGAATTCAGATTCCGTTGTTCGGCAAGGAAGTCTTAGGGAATCACCCCTATTTCCCACTTTCTGACCAAATCAAGCAAGACTGAGTGGTAAGAGAGATCACGGTCTGGTTAACTCTCTACCGTTTAGGGAATCACCCCTAAATTACTTAGCTTTGCGGTGAAAGTTAAACTTTCTTATTCATTCGACTCTTCTCCGTGCAGTTACAATTACTCCCACTGGGCCTGAGATACTCAGGTGGTTCTACAAGAGTTTCAACAGATCTGGAGTGCAAACAACTCCATTCACAGGGTAATGGCTTTTAAACCAACCTCTATGATCAGGATCCTATACTGCCCATGAAGGACTATAGGTCAACAATCTACCCTATAGAACGTAAGGTCCTTAAATGGGTAATAGACAAACCACACTCCTACTACGTTCGGGGTGGATTGATATACTGATCTAGTTTAGTAGTTTTCTATTAGTGTTATCACCAACTGCCGGTGTTGGATGTGGACTGAACAAATCAGTTAGTAACAACTTGAGTACAAATACTTCAAGATCTAAAGTTGTTATTTTATAGACTCTATCAGACCGAGTTTGACAGTATAACCGTCATTTTCTGATTTTACGAGTTTTATAAACAACCTTTACTCAATGCATTAAGATATTTCACGACCTGAACGTGTACGCAAAATTTTCAGTTCTACCTTCAAGCCCTAAATACTAAATGTCTATATTTACGGAAGTAGGGTGAACCGAATTCACTCCTTATCCACAAATGCGTAGGCATCTTTTAGGTAGATCGACTTCTCGGTTTTTCATTACAACGTAAACCGTTATTTTGCAACCAATATCTTAAATGAGTTCAGCAGCGTATTGTAGAACATCAATAACTATATAAGGAAAATTTATGGTGTATCCCTTAGTGAAAACATTTCACTTGGAGGCAGGCCGAGCATCAGTCCCGAAGACTACGCAATAACCAATTTCTGAGTATGGAATACTCTATCTCTGGTAAAATCAGAGATTTCCTCCAAATATTTTTGATAAATTTACTGGAGTCTCGAATAGTTGTCAGACAAGATGTCACTACTTCAAAAGCTCCCACTAGCTTGTACCTTTCATATTGTTAGATGTAATATCGTCGGATCAATCATAGATTGACCCGATTACGCAGCGGAAGTATCGGATCTAGATCTAAACGAAAACAAAGAACATAAATTAAAGATCTAAATCTACAAGGGGGTTTAGGAGCCTACCTTTTTATGGTGCTTAACTCCAAGAACAAAAAACTCCTTGAACACGTGATTGAGCAGCCACCGTCTTCCAACGTGTGTCTCCCAGCAACACCAAGTGGATGGTGTTTCCCGCCGCCGGACCTCCTTGATATGCTACCGGAATAATCCCGAAGATTATTCCAACTCGAAACCCAAAGAAAGATGGCCGAAAATTCTAAGCCACTTTCTTGTGTATATGGCGTGATTTGTTGTGTGTCAAAAGGCTTGGAAGAACTCTCTTTACATAGGAGAGTAAAACTTAACCTCCAAGGATTAAATAATTAAGAGATAATTATTACATTAATCCTTTTTCCAAATAAAAGATAAATTAAATAATTATCCCAAATAAATTAGGATAAATCATATTATTATCTAATATTCCATGAATTATCATTTAACAAATAAAAGATAAATCACATGTCAAATAATTATCCAAGAAAACTAATTTCCTAATAATTAAATAATACAATAAAGATGCGCCACTTGCAAAACCCAAAATAAGGTCCATACGCATTTTACTATATTTGACCAATTTGGTCAAAAAGGTCAACACACCAATTCGGGCCGAGTCCACGAAAAGTGTCTTTTCCGTGTATTTAATTATTTAGTCCAACTAAACAATTAATCCACATATCAATTAAATAGCCCAATCCACTATTTAATTATAATTGAGGTGCAACGACGAGAAATCCAATTATGCTATTTCGGGAGCCACGTCGGGGACCATGGACCCATATTCAGTAGCTACAATAAATTAGATAAAATTATTCGTCAGACAGAATAATTATATCCAACCTATTAATTCCGGGATTACACCACCATAAACCCGAAATTGAACTCTATCGAATATAGATAACTTACACTCAATTTATGAGTCGAAATCGTCCACTGATATAATCATTACATACGGATAAATCCTCCATAGACTGTTCACTTCGATTCGGGATATTTCCGTAAACCCTTCTCGAAACATATTATCCTTATTTAACATTAACCCCCTAGTGATCAATTAGTTCATAACCAATATAATATGAACTGGGCTCATTGATCAGTTTCTAGGGTCAACAAATAAGGGAACTGTCTATCTACTTCCCGAGGGAAGGAATGGATTCCATATCTGTCATAACACAGACCACTCACTCATTCCAGAATAGAGCCAACGAGAAGTGTTGGACCACATACTGCGAAGTGATCCTTACTAACCCATCAAACTCTACCCTAGTCTAAGCAGTTGTCTGTGATCACCTCAGGATTCAGATTAATCCATATATGATCATCTTGTGATTCGATAAGACTTCTCGATCACGGAATTATATCGAGAACTCAAATCAAATCGGTCCAGCCCTATATGATTATCATCATATATAAATGCCCCACTAGGTACCCTATTACCGACAGTCCGGATAAGACTGTCACACCGTAAAGTGTTCTGGGCGCATTAATAGCAAATTAATCATGAGACCCATACTCAGATTAATAAACGCTACGGACTAAGTTAATTTTAAGTACATCTCACTAACTCAATCCTCTTGTGTATAGCCATACACCGAGTTATGTGATTACATAAACGAGGTACTTAGGGTTTTCAGTAGTGTCTTAATATAAGCATAACTGCATATAATTAAGATGAATTATTTATTCTGTCCTAAAACAATTAGATAATTGTCTTTCGGGCACTACACCTTACAATCTCCCACTTGCACGAAAGGCAAGTGGATTAATTGTTTTAGAGCACACCCTTTATATCTATATCTACAACATTCTCCCACTTGCCAAAACAAGTGAGACGTATCCCTCAAATCTGTACCCTCCAAGCGCATCTTAGTAATTCATCCTTCCAAGCACGACCGGAGTGTGCCGCCGCAGGGTAGGTCAGTGACCCGGCGTGTACTCAGAATCCGAATACCATGTGACTTGGTACACTGATCAGGTAGGATATCGGCTTGAGTCAATCTTTGGGATCGAAACGTCGCCTTTCAATCTAATCCGGTGGTACGATTTCAATATGCCTTTGATTCAACACCGAGGACCAAATCGACTTAACGATCATCCTCAATCTGACCTAAAGCCAGAATCAGTGTTATCACTTATATTCTAGTTTGCACCTGAATATACTAGCATATTATTCCTCATTCTCCCGAAGATACTTGAGGATTCACTAAACATCCCATTTCGTATTCATCCGCTGGTTTAGATAATCATTCCTGAGAGGTAGGGTAGACTACATCGTTGAATGTTGCATAAATGCAAGAATATCTTAACCAGGTGAATGGATGGGATTGCCAATGATCGATTCTTGCGGATTTGAGCGAATCAACTCCTTTAGAATGAATCCCGATGGCATGTCATACTTTGACTTCAGATAACACACCCATGTTGTTTCCAACTGTTTCATTGTTACCATTCACAAACACTAATCTACATACTACTTTACTAATATTGATGCCCAGTCTACGAAAGACTTATCAACATTCTGGTCAAGTCCACATATTAAAATATATGACTTTGAAATGACCTGGAGGTTTGCTTTAATCCCCAAAAGATATAAGCTATGGCAGGCATCCTGCCAAAGGTTCTTTCTGAATAAATTAAGATAGCGTTAGTCTCGCAAAAAGGTCTGAGGGAATCACCCCTATTTTCTGCTTTGTAACGAATCCGCCATTTGTTCTTAGCTAAAACCCTTCTGTTCTGAATGAATTCAGATTCCGTTGTTCGGCAAGAAAGTCTTAGGGAATCACCCCCATTTCCCGCTCTCTGACGAAATCAAGCAAGACTGAGTGATAAGAGAGATCACGGTCTGGTTAACTCTCTACCTTTTAGGGAATCACCCCTAAATTACTCAGCTTTGCTATTGAAAGTTAAACTTTCCTATTCATTCGACTCTTCTCCGTGTAGTTCCAATTACTCCCACTGGGCCTGAGATACTCAGGTGGTTCTACAAGAGTCTCAACAGAATTGGAGTATCATACTCCATTCACAGGGTTATGGCTTTTAACCAACCTCTATGATCTGGATCCTACACAGCCCACAAAGGATTATAGGTCATCAATCTGCCCTATAGACCGTAAGGTCCTGCAATGGGTAATGGACAAACCATACTCCCACTGCATTTTGGGTGGATCGATATACTGATCTAGTTTAGTAGTTTTTATTAGTGTTGTCACCAACTGCCGGTGTTGGATGTGGACTGAACAAATCAGTTAGTAACATCTTGAGTACATATACTTCAAGATCCAAGGTTGTTATTTATAGACTCTATCAGACCGAGTTAGACAGTATAACCGTCATTCTCTGATTTTCCAAGTTTCATAACCAACCTTTACTCAATGCATTAAGATATTTCACGTCCTGAACGTGTACGCAAAATTTCCAGTCCTACCTTCAAGCACTCGGTGCTAAATGCCTCTATTTACGGAAGTGGGGTGAACCGAATTCACTCCTTATCCACAAATGCGTAGGCATCTTTTAGGTAGACTTCTCGGTTTTTCAATACAACCGTTATTTTGCAACCAATATCTTAAATGAGTTCAGCAGCGTATCATAGCACATCAATAACTATTTAAGGCAAATTTATGGTGTATCCCTTAGTGAAAACATTCCACTGGGAGGCAGGCCGAGCATCAGTCCAGAAGACTACGCGATAGCCTATTTCTGAGTATGGAATACTCTATCTCTGGTGAAATCAGAGATTTCCTCCAAATATTTTGGATAAACTTATTGGAGTTTCGAGTAGTTGTCAGACCAGATGTCACTACTTGAAAAAACTCCCACTAGCTTGTACTTTTCATACGACCCCGAAGGTCAATATGAACAAGCTATGTAACTTCTTTGAATCTCTTACCCTTTCCCGATTGAAAGGAAACTTAGGCATTGTTCCTTTGAGACAGGGTTCCTTTGACTGGGAGATAGGAATCACCCTAAGCCAGTCTGCAGATCTTATCGTTGGGGAATATGCACTAATTAATAGTATATAAAGAAGTGTTTATCTAAATACGGAAACCATTTGCGTTTATATAGTTTTAAGATGCGTTACTAATACCTTTTCAGCAATGCTTAGTGGTTCTGACTTTATCAAACAAAAGTACGAGTCTTGGATTCGCGCTACGAATGTTATATTCATCGTCAATAAGACAAACAAATTACCCTATTGAAAATGAATACGCTCGTTCCAACGAATCCGAAAATAGAAAATTAATTTTCTGTGATACTCAAGAATTGAATCCAAGATTCATTTCCTTGTATCACTCCCACTAGTCTATCTGAAATAACTGCCCGTTGTCTATTTTATTTATCGTTTAATGCAAAGCTACCTAGTTCTTCCAAAGAACTTAGCTTTTGAGAAAATTTAAGGATGCATTGGTCAGTTGATCCGAAATCACTTTCCTTATCTCCTAATTTCCAATTAATTTTCCAGTTTAGCCTTAAAACTACTTAGTTTAGATGACTAACACGTATAAACATTCTTTCCCATTCTCGACTTTCCTTAGATGGAAACAGTCTTGAACTAGCAGTTCGTGTGAGTAAACACTACTCTTGAACTGTGGTACGTTCAGTGTTACTTGCTTGGACTATCGGTTTTTCTAATCGTCAAATTATAAGACCAAAGCTCCGACTAGTTTATCGGTTCCAAATACCGTCTAACTAGCAACACTTTGTATTTATGATTTTTCAAAGATCAGAAAATCCGCAGAACTAAGCTCCCACTAGTTTATCAGTTCCAAATACTGTCTAACTAGTAACGCGTATTCTTGTTTTTCCAATGAATGGAGAAACTCTTGTGCATTCCATTACACATTTCTAATTATTCAGAAAAACAACAAATCATAAGACTAAGGCTCCCACTAGTTTATCGGTTCCAAATACCGTCTAACTAGCAACGCCTTATGTATATGATTTTCCAATTTTTCAATTAGAAATTTGATGTGTAATTACACTTTTAAAATTCACTAAATGAATTTTCTATGTCATCTTTTGTAAACTAAGTATGGTCGTCTCTCATTCAACACGAGTGACACCCGTGACACACCTGTACTATGTCACTTAAGTTTTAAAGGCTCAAGAGAAAAATTTCTTCCGAAAAGTTAACTGCATTTATTGATAATTACAACGTACTTGTTACTTTCCACATTTTTATTGAAGTCCTATTACTAAAAGTTTAGTAACCTAGCGGTTTAGTTGTAAATAAAATGACAGAAAGTTAAATTCAAAAATAAATTTTCACTACTAGATTTATATTTTAGGAATAATAAACTATAAAGTCTATCCTACCATTCCAAGGATTTAATCTCACACCTCAGTGCCGCCGCAGGGTCAGTCAAAGAGGCGATGATTAAACTGAGACAATCTCTCTCAATGATTATTCTTCGAGAATCAAACATCTCACGGGAATCAGACATCCTGGACCTTAATCACTGATTACCTTCCTTTTCTAGCCTAGATATTTCGAAAATATCCATAAAGAGTGTGACCTACTATATCAGATCTCAAAGTACGCCCCGAGTATGCCGCCGCAGGGTCGGTCAATGACTCAACGAGTACCCGAAATCCTATCCTTTCGGAAACCAAGCCTTGAATTTTGATAGGGGTGAACACCACCCGCAGGGGGCCGGAATCAAAGCGGCTCGAGGCGTCACCCTTCTCTCACGTGCTTGCATCTATAGTAGAGGCCGTGGGGTTGGCTGTCGCCTTCCCCGCTCCCACTCAATATTTTGAAAAAGTGGTGGGTTTACTAATTACGGTTGCGGTCTTGACAATAAGAAACAATAAATCGAAGTACTCCGAATAGGGTCGGTTATGTAGGCAAGCCTACGCCGTCTTATTCGTTGGAACATATGTGACAGTTCAGGCCAATCCGGCAGGAGAAGCCCCGTTTAGCCCGAAGGCTTATCGGCTATGCTAAGTCCTATCGAACTGCTGTAACGTACATCACACGTGGAGGGGAGTCGATTGAGCCGAAGCTCGGTTGAACTCGCCCAACCATGGTTAGACCATTTCCGAACCCATGTACTAAGATTCTCCGATTTCTAAGTTGTCACCCAAAGCGTAATCTCGTTTTTGTTTAAGGTGGGTTCACTGAGAAGCCATCACCGAAAAAGCTCAACGATTTATCCAAGTGGGATTCACCGAGAATCCATCACTAAAATCGTAAACGATTGACATAAACCCGGGTCCTCGATTTTTATAATTAGCTACTTATTATTTAACTACCACATATTAAATTAATAAGCATTCATACTAATTATTCGAGTTATACACGTCTATTTTAATTCGAAATTAAAAAACTACGTGTATGCATTGGAGTGGAATCATGAAGATGCAAGTCATGGCAATTTTCCGGTTTTAAGCACGTAATCTTGATCAACCACAAAATTCACAAGCATACAACATGATAAATTTCGAATTTACAAAAAAAACGAAATAAAAAACACCTAAAACATGCTTTTCCACTCCTAGATCTAAAACTCATATTCTTTGATCGTTAGATCAAAGGCTCTGATACCACTTGTTAGAAGTAATATCGTCGGATCAATCATAGATTGACCCGATTACGCAGCGGAAGCATCAGATCTATATCTAAACGAAAACAAAGAACATAAATTAAAGATCTAAATCTACAAGGGGGTTTAGGAGCCTACCTTTTTATGGTGCTTAACTCCAAGAACAAAAAACTCCTTGAACACGTGATTGAGCAGCCACCGTCTTCCAACGTGTGTCTCCCAGCAACACCAAGTGGATGGTGTTTCCCGCCGCCGGACCTCCTTGATATGCTACCGGAATAATCCCGAAGATTATTCCAACTCGAAACCCAAAGAAAGATGGCCGAAAATTCTAAGCCACTTTCTTGTGTATATGGCGTGATTTGTTGTGTGTCAAAAGGCTTGGAAGAACTCTCTTTATATAGGAGAGTAAAACTTAACCTCCAAGGATTAAATAATTAAGAGATAATTATTACATTAATCCTTTTTCCAAATAAAAGATAAATAAAATAATTATCCCAAACAAATTAGGATAAATCATATTATTATCTAATATTCCATGAATTATCATTTAACAAATAAAAGATAAATCACATGTCAAATAGTTATCCAAGAAAACTAATTTCCTAATAATTAAATAATACAATAAAGATGCGCCACTTGCAAAACCCAAAATAAGGTCCATACGCATTTTACTATATTTGACCAATTTGGTCAAAAAGGTCAACACACCAATTCGGGCCGAGTCCACGAAAAATGTCTTTTCCGTGTATTTAATTATTTAGTCCAACTAAACAATTAATCCACATATCAATTAAATAGCCCAATCCACTATTTAATTATAATTGAGGTGCAACGACGAGAAATCCAATTATGCTATTTCGGGAGCCACGTCGGGGACCATGGACCCATATTCAGTAGCTACAATAAATTAGATAAAATTATTCGTCAGACAGAATAATTATATCCAACCTATTAATTCCGGGATTACACCACCATAAACCCAAAATTGAACTCTATCGAATATAGATAACTTACACTCAATTTATGAGTCGAAATCGTCCACTGATATAATCATTACATACGGATAAATCCTCCATAGACTGTTCACTTCGATTCGGGATATTTCCGTAAACCCTTCTCGAAACATATTATCCTTATTTAACATTAACCCCCTAGTGATCAATTAGTTCATAACCAATATAATATGAACTGGGCCCATCGATCAGTTTCTAGGGTCAACAAATAAGGGAACTGTCTATCTACTTCCCGAGGGAAGGAATGGATTCCATATCTGTGATAACACAGACCACTCACTCATTCCAGAATAGAGCCAACGAGAAGTGTTGGACCACATACTGCGAAGTGATCCTTACTAACACATCAAACTCTACCCTAGTCTAAGCAGTTGTCTGTGATCACCTCAGGATTCAGATTAATCCATATATGATCATCTTGTGATTCGATAAGACTTCTCGATCACGGAATTATATCGAGAACTCAAATCAAATCGGTCCAGCCCTATATGATTATCATCATATATAAATGCCCCACTAGGTACCCTATTACCGACAGTCCGGATAAGACTGTCACACCTAAAGTGTTCTGGGCGCATTAATAGCAAATTAATCATGAGACCCATACTCAGATTAATAAACGCTACGGACTAAGTTAATTTTCATATGACCCCGAAGGTTGTTAAGAACAAGCTATGTTACTTCTTTAAATCTATTACCTTTTTCCTGATTGAAAGGAACCTTAGTCATTGTTCCTTTGAGACAGAGTCCCTTTGACTGGGAGATAGGAATCACCCTAAGCCAGTCTTCAGATCTTGTCTTTAGGGAATATGCACTAATTAATAGAATAGAAAGAAGCGTTTATCGAAATACGGAAACCATTTGCGTTTATATTGTTTAAGATGTGTTACATGTACCTATTCAGCATTTCATAGTGGTTCTGACTTTATCAAACAAAAGTCTGAGTCTTGGGTTCGTGCTATGAATGTTATATTCATCGTCAATAAGACAAACAAATTATCCTATTGAAAATGAATACGTTCGTTCCAACGAATCCGAAAACAGAAAATGAGTTTTCTGTGATACTCAAGAATACAATCCAAGATTCATTTCCTTATATCACTCCCACTAGTCTATCTGAAATAACTGCCCGTTGTCTATTTTATTTATCGTTTAATGCAAAGCTACCTAGTTCTTCCAAAGAACTTTAGCTTTTGAGAAAATTGCTAAGGATGCATTGGTCAGTGATCCGAAATCACTTTCCTTATCCTCTAATTTCCAATTTATTAATTTTCCGGTTTAGCCTTAAAACTACTTAGTTTAGATGATTAACACGTATAAACATTCTTTCCCATTCTCGACTTTCTCTAAATGGAAATAGTCTTGAACTAGCAGTTCGTTTGAGTGGACACTACTCTTGAACTATGGGATGCCTAATGATAGTGTTACTAGCTTGGACTATTCGATTTTTCTAATCGATAAATCATAAGAGCAAAGCTCCCACTAGTTTATCGGTTCCAAATACCGTCTAACTAGAAACACTTTGTATTTATTATTTTTCAAGATTAGAACATCACCTAGAACTAAGCTCCCACTAGTTATCATTTCCAAATACTGTCTAACTAGCAATGTTGTGTTCATGATGTTTCAAGGATTATAAATTCTCCAGAACTAAGCTCCCTACTAGTTTATCAGTTCCAAATAATTTCTAACTAGTAACGCTTTATTCTTATTTTTCCAATGAATGGAAAAACTCTTGTGCAGTCTATTACACAATTCTAATGATTCAGAAAAACAACAAATCATAAGACTAAGGCCCCACTAGTTTATCGGTTCCAAATACCGTCTAACTTGCAACGCCTTATGTATGATTTTCCGATTTTTCAATTAGAAATTTGATGTGTAATTACACTTTTAAAATTCAGTAAATGAATTTTATATATAGTCCTAAATCATCTTTTGTAAACTAGTATGGTCGTTTCTCATTTTACACGAGCGACATCCGTGACATACCTATACTATGTCATTAAGTTTTTAAAGGCTCAAGAGAAATTTTTTCTGAAAATTAACTGCATTTATTGATAATTACAACGTACTTGTTACTTTCCGCATTTTTAATGAAGTCCTATTACTAACAGTTTAGTAGCCTAGAGACTTAATTGTAAAAAATATGACAGAAAGTTAAATTCAAAATATAAATTTTCACTACTAGATTTTTATTTTAGGAATTATAAACTATAAAAAGTTTATCCTACCATTCCAATGATTTAACCTCGCATAGTACTGTCCAAGAGGGTCGATATCAGCACTATGACGGTTAAACTGAGACAATCTCTCTCAATGATTAAGTTTCGAGAATCGAACATCTCACGGGAATCAGACATCCCGGACCTTAATCATTGATTACCTTCCTTTTTCTAGCCTAGATATTTCGAAAATATCCATAAAGAGTGTGACCTACTATATCAGATCTCAGAGTACGCCCCGAGTATGCCTACGAGGGGCAGGTCAGTGACCCGGCGAGTACCCAATATCCTATCCTTTTGGAGACCAAGCCTTGAATTTTGATTGCGGTGAACACCATCCGAAGGGGGCTGAAATCAAAGCGGCACGAGGTGTCACCATTCTCTCATGTGCTTGCATTTATAGTAGGGGCCGTGGGGTTGGCTGTCACCTTCCCCGCTCCCACTCAATAATTTGAAAAAAAGTGGTGGGTTTAATAATTACGGTTTCGGTCTTGATAATAAGAAACAATAAATCAAAGTACTCTGAACAGGGTCGGCTAAGTAGGCAAGCCTACACCGTCTAATTCGTTGGAACATATGTGACTGTCGGTCGGATCCGGCAAGAGAAGCCCCGTTTAGCCCGATGGCTTATCGGATATGCTAAGTCTTGTCGAACCCCCGTGCAAACGTCACACGTGGAGGGGAATCAATCGAGCCGTAGCTCAGTTGAACTCGCCCAACCATGGTTAGACCATTTCCGAACCCATGTACTACGATTTTCCGATTTCTATGTTGTCAACCAAAGCGTAAACTCGTTTCTGTTTAAGGTAGGTTCACCGAAAAATCAACAATTTATCTAAGTGGGATTCACCGAGAATCCATCACTAAAATCGTAACGATTGACAAAACCCGGTTCCTCGGTTTTAATAATTAGTTACTTAATTAATTCACTTCCACATATTAATTAAAAAAGCTTTTAACTAATTATACGAGTTATACATGCCTAATTTATTCCAAATAAACTAGCTACATGTATGCATTGGAGTGGAATCATGATATGATGCATGTCATGGCAATTTTCCGATTACTATCACATAATTTTGATCATATACAAAAAAATAACGGAAAAAATAAACACCGAGATGGATCGTTGGTACCCCCGTATCTAACCTATTAAATAAAAAACACAAACCCTAACTAGGGTTTACTATTTTCTAATCTGCTGCTTCCGCGTTTTATCGACAATCCGACATCCAAACGAACACTGATCGTCACGAAACTTTATGGGCCTGTTCTTCACTCCTCCTACTTCAATCGGAACGGTTGGATCTTCGTTTCAACGGTCCAATCTCTTCCCGAAATTCGACGAACTGACAGCTAGGGCTGCAGTGCTTTTACGACACAGCAGCAACTTTATTGTAACGATTGGACATCGTGATGGACTCCGATCGTCACGAACTTTTGAGGGCCTGTTCTTGAACTTTTAGTATTCATCCTCAGCAGTTCACCAGTCTCAGCAGACTCAGCTGTGGCACATGAGACTTGGTCACATGGGTGAAAGGGGTATGCAGGTTCTTTCTTCAGCAGGTTTTCTTGGGGGATATAAGGTCAAGAATCTGGACTTCTGTGAACATTGTGTGTTTGGGAAATTGCATAGAAGTAAATTCTCAGCAGGGTTGCACAATACAAAGGCATCACTTGATTATATCCATTCAGACTGCTGGGGTCCATCAAGAGTTGAGTCATTGGGTGGTCACAGATATTTTGTGTCATTCATAGATGACTATTCAAGGATGACTTGGGTGGTAATGATGAAGAACAAAAGTGATGCATTCAATAACTTCAAGCAGTGGAAGGCCCTAGTGGAGAATCAGTTAGGCAAGAAAATCAAGATGCTTCGTACAGATAATGGTCTGGAATTCTGCTGGACGGATTTTGATTCATTTTGTGCAGCTGAGGGTATTGCCAGACATCATACTATAAGGAATACACCTCAGCAGAATGGTGTAGCTGAAAGGATGAATCAAACTCTACTAGAGAGGGCAAGATGTATGCTTTCTCAAGCTGGTTTATCAAGGAAATTTTGAGCAGAGGCTGTTAAAACAGCTTGCTACTTAATCAACAGGAGTCCTCACACAGGGATCAATCTCAAGACACCATTTGAGATGTGGTCAGGCAAGCCTGCTGACTACTCAGTTCTAAGGGTTTTTGGAAGTACAGCTTACTATCATGTTAGTGAAGGGAAGTTAGAACCAAGAGCCAAGAAGGGAGTGTTTGTGGGGTATGGTGATGGAGTGAAGGGATATAGAATTTGGTCATCAGCAGAGTCCAGAGTAATCCTCAGCAGGGATGTTGTGTTTGATGAAAATTCTATGTTAAACTCATCAGTGGGGAGGTCTACTGAGTCTGAAACCAGTGCTGAATCTGATAGTGTTGAGAAACAGGTGGAGCTTCAGGTGGAGTCTACTGATATGCAACAATCAGTGGATCAAAATCAACACTATACTGATCTGGATAATGAACCAGAGTCTGATCCAAGCCAGTCTGCTGAGACCTCAGCAGGGCGTCATATAAACATTGATCAGCAGAGTCTAGCTGCCAGCAGGCCTAGAAGATCTAATGTTGGGATACCTCCAAGGAGACATGGATATGATGATTTGGCTGGATATGCACTCCAAGTTGGAGAAGAAGTAGAGGTTGCTGAACCTACTACTTACAGGGAAGCAGTGACATGTACAGAAGAATCTCAGTGGCATGCAGCCATGGGAGATGAAATGGAGTCATTATTGAAGAATCAGACTTGGGAATTGGTCAAACAACCTACTGACAAGGGAGTTGTGACTTGCAAATGGATTTTCAAGAAAAAGGAAGGAATAACAAAGGCAGAAGGGGTCAGGTATAAGGAACGTTTGGTTGCAAGAGGATTCAGTCAAAAGGAAGGGGTTGACTTTGATGAAATATTTTCACCAGTGGTCAGACACACTTCAATCAGGGTGTTACTAGCAATGGTGGCACAGCAGGATCTGGAACTTGAACAATTGGATGTGAAAACTGCTTTTCTACATGGTGAGGTGGATAAGGAGATATACATGACACAGCCTGAGGGTTTTCAAGTTCCTGGCAAAAAAAACTATGTTTGCAAGTTGAAGAAATCATTGTATGGTTTGAAGCAAGCCCCAAGGCAGTGGTATAAAAGGTTTGACAGTTTTATGCTTCAGCAGGGTTACAACAGAAGTCCTTATGACTGTTGTGTATACCACAGTTTGCTGAAAGATGGATCATATATCTATCTTGTTCTGTATGTGGATGACATGCTGATAGCTGCAGCAAGGAAGTCTGATGTTCAAAATCTGAAGAACCTTCTTAGTGCTGAATTTGAAATGAAGGATTTGGGTGCAGCCAAGAAAATCTTGGGGATGGAGATCTGGAGAGATAGGGGTCAGAAGAAGTTGTTCTTGTCTCAGCAGGGTTATGTGCAGAAGATATTGGCCAAGTTTGGGATGTCTGCTGCAAAACCAATAGATACTCCTATGGCATCAAATGTTCATTTGTCTGTTTATGCTTCACAGTCAGCTGAAGAGAAGGAGTATATGTCAAAAGTTCCCTATGCTAGTGCAGTTGGCAGTCTGATGTATGCCATGGTGTGCACTAGGCCTGATCTGGCTCAGGTAGTCAGTGTTGTCAGTAGGTTCATGGCTCAACCTGGTAAGGAACACTGGAAAGCTGTTAAAAGGATATTCAGATACCTAAGAGGTACAACTGACGTTGGTCTCATTTATGGAGGTGATACTGGTCTGGTCACAGGCTACTGTGATGCTGATTATGCATGTGATGTTGATAGTAGAAAATCAATGACTGGTTATGTGTTTACATTGGGAAATGCAGTAGTCAGCTGGAAAGCTACTCTTCAGGCTACAGTAGCCTTATCAACTACTGAAGCAGAATATATGGCTCTTACTGAAGCAGCTAAGGAGGGTATCTGGTTGAAGGGGCTAGTCAGTGATTTGGGGTTGCATCAGGATCAGGCTGATATATATTGTGACAGTCTTAGTGCAATATGTTTAGCCAAGGATCAGGTTCATCATGAGAGAACCAAGCATATTGATGTCAGGTATCATTTCTTGAGGAATGAGAAGAGGGTTGTGGTGAAGAAGATTGGCACAAAGGAGAATCCTGCTGATATGTTCACTAAACCAGTTCAGCAGAGTAAGTTCCAGCTTTGCCTGGACTTACTGAATATTCAAAGCTTGTAATCTGATTCTGGAAACTTTACTGAGGGCAGATCAGTGAAGTGGATGCTGTGGAGATAGTCTGGTACAAGTACATCTGGCATTGACGAATGCATCTGGTACAAGTACATCTGGTTATGCAATCTGTTTAACTCTAGTGAGAGTTGAAGTCAAGGTGGAGATTTGTCAGTAATGTGACTTAAACTCTATATCTGGTGGAACCAATCTGAAGACTCAGCTGTGTGATGGACAGCTGAGAAGTGTATTCAATTCTGTACATCAGTAGGGTGGAGTCTACTGAGCTTCAGCAGGGTAACTATCAGCAGGGTGATAGGCTGCTGAGTACTTGAATACAGCAGGGTCCCACATCTGTTAATTCTGTTATGTGACAGCTATACAGTGTCATTAAAAGGAGGACACGTGTAAGGGTATTTATGGCAAATCAGACAAAGATTCCTGGCGGCTAGGGTTTAGGGATTTGTGCCTATAAATGCAGTTGTTGTCTCATTGTCCGAGTGTGTTGAAATCTGTAAAATTCAGTGCATAATAAAATATCTCTTTTCTGCCCGTGGTTTTTTACCTCTCCCACTGAGAGGTTTTCCACGTTAAATCTGTGTTCTTCTTGTTTCTGTTATCTCCTTTGATTGTTTATGTTTGATTGTTTCTGTTTCTGTTTCTTGCATCTGAAGTTATCTCCATCCGTTTTATAACAACAGCACTTATGCAACTTACACAGTCTGTAATATGAGAAAAGTTACGGTGAAGCAGTGATTCATGGGATATACCAAGTAGGTGCTTGAAATGAATTTTCATTTTAGTAGTGGTGTGTAGGAGTGATTTGGAATGATTTCATCCCTCCGATTGGTATAACCTATGAATCACGGATTCACCATAACTCTTCTCCCGTAATAAACTGAAATTTTAATTAAACACAAAATGGTAAATTCATGATCCTTCATATCTAATTACATTTTTTGGTCCTATAATTAAATATTAGCGAGTTAATTTGGAATTAGTTGGAAATTAATCAAGAGGGGAGTTAATTTTCTTACAACACTACAATAAAAATAGGATTTAGTGACGTAGAAAAATGCGTGTAAAAGTAACATATGGAGGCATTTTAAACTTGTAGTGACGTTTCAAGCGCCACTAATTCTTCTGGCGCTATAGATGAAACTTTTTTTTTGCAATTTCAAGTAGCGCCACATTAGATGGCCATAACCCCCCATTCGCCTTAAAACTTCTCTATTGTCTGAAATACCTCCCAAGAAGTTTGAATTCTATCTGAAATAATAAAACGAAAAAAGAGAAGACTTAACAAAATCTTCACTTTTGAAGCTCATACAACCGTTCAACTAGTAGATAAAACACATTATCATGCTTTGGAAGACGAAGGTATTCTCTAGAAGTGTTTATCTCAGTGATCCATGATGTTAGTCTCAATATTCCCTTTAGATTCTGGTTAGTATATGGAAATTCTTAGTATTTCGATGTTCATGGAGTGTTTTTGTAATTATAGGTGTGCAAATTGTCCCAGGATTTGTAAGTATGGCATGGAATTGGAGTTGGAAAGTTTGTTGGTTCTTTGCACCTATTGACTAACGTAAAAAGGGTTTTTAATCGATTTTCTGTTTTGCTTAGTGTTCTATTTTGATGTTTATAGATGCATTTTTTATTATAAAATCATAATTGTGTAGTTTTATCTTTTGGCATGGAATTTTGGGTTGTCATGGTATAGGTTCGCATGTGTAGCCTCGAATCTGCAAATTTTGGCAGCACACGTGCACCTGTGATGATAGTCAACCTTGCAATCACTTTACATGTATCTTATACCTCATTTCTACCGTTTTTGTATGCTTTCGGGGACATTTAGCTGGTTTTGATGCATTTTGCACATTGGTTATCAATAAGAGACCGAGGACATTAGTCAGAAAATCTTGTCACTTTAGGTGTTTACGAAGCATATTTTGTCACCCTTGTGTCTTATGGGGATTATATGTAGTATTTGTCATGATTTTGTGCATGAACTAAAAGTTCCAGAAGATACGGGATGAAAAGATGAGGAAAATCTTTTATTGGAGAAAAATCCACTTAGTCACACCCATAAGTGCTAGCCGCACACATGAAAGTACTGGGAGCATCAAATATCTCTCTCCTACATAAGGCACATGACCAAATGGTGTCTGGGGCACGCCACAGAGTACTCGAAGTTCACCAAGATTTTAGGCGCATGCCTAGAAAACCATAGCTTCCTCCATTTTGTAGGCCAAGTGCACACCTCAAATGGCCAGGCATACGCTTGAGGAGATAAATCCATTTTCACCTTCTCCACTATAAATAGAATTTCTAGTGGATTAATGGATCTGTATTCTGTCGCTTTTATGGCGTCTTCTTCAGCTTTTCCATCGCTTAGAACGTAAACTTAGATCCAAACCTTGTTTGTAATGAACTTTAGTTAGTCTTATGCTCGAATCGTTGTGAAGGATCTTGAAGATAGTTTGTTGCATCATTGAAGAATTATAGTCCAAAGACTTGTTCTCTTCCGTTGTCCGTATAAGTGGTACTTGGTTTCTTATTATTTCTCATTTCATGTCTACTTTTCTGTTGATGTCTTGTGTTTCAAGTAGAATAATGAGTAGCTAAACCTTTAAAATCTGAGTTATAAGAAGATCTTTGAAATCAAACCTTCGTTTGTTGATGTAAGTGTTTTGATGTTTTCAATGTTAGTTTCTTGGCTTTGTTGGTGTTGTAAAACATTTACTTAATGCTTTTGTTGAATTACTCATTCAAGGATTTCACACATCGTATTTACATTTGTGCTTTGTGAAAGGGCGTGGAAACCGGGGTTTTAGAATCACCATGTAAAACCAACTAAGTTTCTTAGATTCAGTTTCTTGAGTAAGGTTTGTCAAAATAAGTTGAGAGTCTCAAAGTGATTATATCATGTTAGGTCAGTTTTATCTATAAAGTTGACTCTTGAATCGAACATAGGTCGTTAGATTAAGGTATCAGTGTTTAGTTAGCCCGAATCGGCGATTGAACCCGCCGGCATTCACCAAGAACATAATAAGTAAATCATATTTACTTCCGAACATAGGCTAGGGTCAAAACGTAGTTGGACATATCAATCTCGGTTGTTCCTTTTACATATCTTAAACACATGTTTGTAGTCTTTGCTTAATTTTTATCTATTTATTTTTTAACAGCAAAGAAATTATCATATATCAGCAAGATGCTAAACAGATTACACTATTTGTCCCAATCCACAAAACAAAACACAACCGAGCTATAATAAAGATTGTTGGAAATCAAATTTATGTTTTGATGATGATTCATCATATTTAATCATTTATTATCTTAACCCCATTGATGAAGTGTTGAAGCTAGCTGTTATAGTGAAAGGCTAAAAGATGTCTAGAACTGAATGTATAGGTTTTACTGGAGTCTGATATTTGTATAGGTTACATCAAACAAGCACTATAATAGATAGATGTGTCATAGAACTGAAAACTGGAAATCATTTAGAAAACTGGAACTTATCGTTAAACTGAAGAGATACACCATTTCAGAACTGAAGAAGGTAAGTTCGATGAGGGACTATAGAAGATAGAAGAACTGAGGGACACAGACTCAGTTATTGAAGATTGAAGAACTGAGGGCTCAGACTTAGTTATGAAAGCCGAGACTGTAAAGTTAGAATTCAGGTATGTCTGTGGTGACCTGAGCTGAATTTATAGATCTTGCTTGAAGACCTAAGAGTCATAAGGACAATGAACGTTTAGAAGATATATTCTTACGGTGTACTCTGGTTAAGTTAATTATAATCTGATGTAATATAAGAGTACTGATTTTTTAAGTAGAGTAAAATCTCAGTTAATGCTCTAAGTCAGTTAAGTGATAGATAACTGACAAACACAACATAAAACTGATCAAGATACTTAGTTTTATAAGTCAATCATCCAACAAACTGATAGTACAGTCGAAAGTCGTAAATGAAGGAATTCTA
Organism: Gentiana dahurica var. dahurica; assembly: GCA_024500145.1. Taxonomy (NCBI): domain Eukaryota; kingdom Viridiplantae; phylum Streptophyta; class Magnoliopsida; order Gentianales; family Gentianaceae; genus Gentiana; species Gentiana dahurica. Next base: position 44,698,238 of record CM044904.1, read on the forward strand.
TTGGATGAAATACTGACAAGACAGAACGGTCACAAAAATATAGCCGTTACAAGATAGACGCTGATTCAATTTGAATTCAAGGAAGATGAGTGTTGGTTCTCACACTATAAATAGAGGACTCTGCACCAAGGATAAAACACCAAGAATTAACATGATTACAAGCATTTTCATGCACAAGTCTCGTTCATTCAAATTGCCATCATTATCTGCGTTCTACATCGATCATATCTAGTTTTCTTCATGTGTTCATGCTACACAGAATTTACTCAGAATCATAAACTTTGAAGAACCACAAACAAGAATCAATTCTTTGATTCTTAGCCCAACTTTGATTCTCAATCAAAGGTTAAGACTGTGAAGCAATCCGGTGAAGGATTTGCCAAGGACAGTTGTATCAGCAGTCGGGTAGACTGTGTTTGTGGTGGTAGTTGGTGAAGAGGCATACGTAACCCTTCAAGGACCAGTGATGAAGAAATTGGAGAGCAGCCATCCCACCTGTTCTCCAAGTGTTTATATAGTGAAACTAGGATTAGTGAAGGACTATTGTTTAGGACTTTTTGTAACAGCTCACCTCAAGAAGTTCTAGTGGAATTTTCCTCCTACACCACAGGGGAAGAGAGGACTGATAGGATTACACCACCTGGAACCTCTATAATTCTTGCTCTACTTACTTTACGCATTTACATTTTGTTATTAACTATTACAACTTTTATATTTGTTTATCCAGCATATTGTAATTGATTGTTATCAGCATACACAGTTCACAAACTGACATTCACCAGAATTCAGTTTAGCATACTCAGCCTTTTCATATAGAATAACAAGATCCAGATAAAGGCTAAAACTTATATCTATTGCCGGTTGACTCAGTTTTTTTATAAGTCAGTTTGACTCAGCCTGAAATCCAACAAGAAGATGAATTTGATCCATCTAAGATTATGACAAAAGAAGAATTGAGCAAAGTACATGAAAACCTGAAGATGATTCTCAACCAAAAGGACGAATACAATGGTCTTTTGTCTAATCTCTCTGGATACTTGGATTATCGGAAGAAGACCGACGTCTCAGTTCATACTCAGTTAGCTATTATTCAGAAATCATCTTCTAGATCAGCTTCAGAAATTCTCACTCTTAAAGAGAAACTTGAAAACTCAACCATGGAAGATAGAGAAACGCATGCTCAAGCTGAATGGCATTTAGACAACAGAATCTATGGTTTAGAAACTCAACTGAAAGAAGTTCTTACTTCTCAAAAGGCTATCTCAGCAGACCAAATAGCAACCCATCAGTTGGTAAATCAGTTATATGATGCCAAAAAGGGGGAAGCTGAAGAAAAGCTGAGACTACTTGATGAAAAGATGAAGCTAGAAGAAGAACTGAAGAAATACAAGTCAGCAGCAAATCCTTTTGATCGGAAGATAAAAGAATTATCTGAAGAGCAGCTAATTGCAAAATACAGTCAACCTGGAGAAAGGAGAGCTACTCTTACAATGGATGAAGTTTGTCAATGATAATAACAACGTCAATCTCAAGTACAAAGACAAAACCTATGAAGAATCTCTTGTCTATTTCTTATCTGATCAGTATCACATTCAGAGGATGGCACACTATAAGAAGATCAAGAAGATTGAAGAGAAATTGTAGATCAGAGACAAAACTGAACAAATGAAAGCTGATGTGCAGAATTTGCAAATTACTACAAGGGTGAATCAGCTTTACCAATGTTAGTTTTGTGGAGAAAATGGAAGCTTTCTAGTCAAGTAGACTACAACAAAACTTTTACCAAGGATGACACTAAGCTAGAAAATGCTTTCGTCTTCATGATAAAGATAAGAAATTTGACCTAGTTATAAAAAGAGCATAAAAATCAGTGTAGCTCTTATTTCGGTTTTCACTGCTGTGTAACTATTCCAGTTTTTGCAAATTTTAATGCAATCCAGTTTCTAGTTTTACCTTGTTTTGAATTGTATTTATCTTTAAGCATTTCTTTTAAGGAGGGTTTTGGCATCATCAAAAAGGGGGAAATTGCTGGAAATAAAATTTATGTTTTGATGATGATTCATCATATTTAATCATTTATTATCTTAACCCCATTGATGAAGTGCTGAAGCTAGCTGTTATAATGAAAGGCTAAAAGATGTCTAGAACTGAATGTATAGGTTTTACTGGAGTCTGATATTTGTATAGGTTACATCAGACAAGCACTGTAATAGATAGATGTGTCATAGAACTGAAAACTGGAAATCATTTAGAAAACTGGAACTTATCGTTAAATTGAAGAGATACACCATTTCAGAACTGAAGAAGGTAAGTTCGATGAGGGACAGACTCAGTTGGCTTATCTAGAAGATAGAAGAACTGAGGGACACAGACTCAGTTATTGAAGATTGAAGAACTGAGGGCTCAGACTTAGTTATGAAAGCCGAGACTGTAAAGTTAGAATTCAAGCATGTCTGTGGTGACCTGAGTTGAATTTATAGATCTTTCTTGAAGACCTAAGAGTCATAAGGACAATGAACATTTAGAAGATATATTCTTACGGTGTACTCTGGTTAAGTTAATTATAATCAGATGTAATATTAGAGTATTGATTTTTTAAGTAGAGTAAAATCTCAGTTAATGCTCTAAGTCAGTTAAGTGATAGATAACTGACAAACTTAGCATAAAACTGATCAGGATACTCAGTTTTATAAGTCAGTCATCCAACAAACTGATAGTACAGTCGAACGTTGTAAAGGAAGGAATTCTATTGGATGAAATTCTGACAAGACAGAACAGTCAGAAAAATATAGCCGTTACAAGATAGCCGTTGATACAATTTGAATTCAAGGAAGATGAACGTTGTTTCTCACTCCATAAATAGAGGACTTTGCACCAAGGATAAAAGACCAAGAATTAACAAGATTACAAGCATTTTCATGCACAAGTCTCGTTCATTCAAATTTCCATTATTATCTACGTTCTACATCGATCATATCTAGTTTTCTTCAAGTGTTCAAGCTACACAGAATTTACTCAGAACCATACACTTTGAAGAACCACAAACTAGAATCAATTTTTTTATTCTTAGCCCAACATTGATTCTCAATCAAGGGTTAAGACTGTGAAGCAATCCGGTGAAGGATTTGCCAAGGACAGTTGTATCAGCAGTCGGGTAGAGTGTGTTTGTGGTGGTAGCTGGTGAAGAGGCATACATAACCCTTCAAGGACCAGTGATCAAGCAATTGGAGAGCAGCCATCCCACCAGTTCTACAAGTGTTTAGATAGTGAAACTAGGATTAGTGAAGGACTATTGTTTAGGACTTTTTGTAACAGCTCACCTCAAGAAGTTAATTTTCCTCCTACACCACAGGGGAAGAAAGGACTGACAGGATTACACCACCTGAAACCTCTATAATTCTTGCTCTACTTACTTTACACATTTACATTTTGTTATTAACTATTACAGTATTTATTTTTGTTTATCCAGCATACTGTAATTGATTGTTATCAGCATACACAGTTCACAAACTGACATTCACCAGAATTCAATTCAGCATACTCAGCTTTTTCATATACAATAACAAGATCCGGATAAAGGCTAAAACTTAAATCCGCTGCCGGTTGACACAATTTTGTTATAAGTCAGTTTGACTTAAAACTCAGCTTAGTCAGCTTAACTCAACACAAGTTAAAACTGAACCTTAATCGAATTATTCTAGGTTTAGGTGACAAGTTTATTCACCCCCCTCTAAACTTGTGTTAGCCTTTCTAAGGCACCAAAAAAGATAAATACAACCGCCACAAAACAAGATCAAAAGTCGGCTGCAAATCTTCTTCAAACAAAGGGTGATCCATCATTGATTTCCAAAAATTAAGTTGCTGCAATCATCGGGTTAGCCTTCCATTCATCCCACTCCAGTTTTCTTAGAATTTTAGAGTTTGATAACCAAGAGAAGGATATAATCTTTGTAAATCACTAAAAATCAACTCCGGGTCTAGAACGTGAGATTGAAAAGTAACTTTATTTCTATGTAACCAAATTTCCCAAGCCGTGATACCAACTAAAGCTGACCATAAGCACGAAGCCGCATTCGTCGAAGCATTTCCAGCTTTGAACCGGTGATCTTAACACATCACCATCTCCAAGACCAATGTTAGCTTTGGTATTTAATTAGATTCATCGTAGGATATGAACTTGTCAGCAAATGTGACTTGATCTCCAGGGTCAGCTGAGAATGATGGTCTGCTGATCGAGGGTATCCAAGTCTGGGAAATCAACTGGGTTGAAGTAAAACTGTGTTCGTCGGTCAACAGAGTTGTATTCTGAGTTCTACATCTGAGTTGTTGATTATTGAGCTGGTGGAGTCAGCTGATGATGATACCACATCTAGGGTATTTTTGACAGTTATGACAGAGATTCTATGGTGGTTAGGGTTTAAGGATCCGTGACTATAAATACCAACGTTGTAATCAATGTAGCGTGTGCGAAAACTTTGTAACTTTATGTGCATACTAAAATAACTCCATTTTTTGTCCGTGGAATAGTCGGCACAATGCCGGAAACCATTGTAAATCACTGTGTTTTTCTTGTTTTTGTGTTATGTCAAATTCCGCCATACTTTTACTTTTGAATTGCTTTTGTTTTGTCTACTTGTCGTTTGTTTCCGTAATTGGATTTCTCATATGTTTTAACAGAACTTGCTCGCATTTTATTGTACAATCGACTCAGTATTCTGCCGATTAATGAGGACTTGTATATGAAGGAAAAAATTAATTATATGCGTGTCGACCATTTTTTTCAGGATAAAAACTCGGTATCTGGAAAATGGTTACCACTACTTATCTAATTTGATTGATTTATTTATTTATTTTTGTTCTTCTTATGTTTAAGGAGAAATTAGATGCTCTGTTACCAAACAATGATTTTATGCAGGAAGACCATGTTATCATTTTCTGCCGAGTACAATTTTTTAAAGTGATAAATTTTTGTTTCTTTATATAAATTACGCTATCTATAATTTTTCCGCATTCTTATGGTGCGGGATCACCATGTGCAGCTCCAAAGAGAGGTAAATGGGTCACTTGACCCTCTAAAATTTACACAAAAAAAAATTCTATTTATTTTTTAAACTATTTAATTTTTTTTATAGATTGATATCAACTAAGTGACCTGCTAATATTTTTAAATATTGATTCTTGACCCGTAAATGTTGGGGAGTATGACATGATCAAGGTTGTTTCACATTCAATGTGTTCTAAGTTATATGATAGAGAGTTCTCTTGGACATTTTATCGAACACGTGCAAGGAGAAGCGGTTTAGTTTGTTAGAAGTTAATTAAGTTGTTGTAACTGACTAAACAGACAATTAGGTGCTTAGAAAACTTGTATATAAGTTCAATTGTCATCTAGCAACTAAATTGTACAATTTCCATCTAGATCAATGAAATAGATTTTTCCTGCATTTTCTGTTTTTTAAACTTCTTCTTCTTCATAGTGTTGGTTCTTATGTTTGTATACAAATCTTTGATTTCAATTCTTTTTCAACATGGTATCAGTGCATACTATCCGATGTACATTCGATTGATTTCTTCCTTTTATGTATTGCGGTGTGGAGCTAAAATCATAGTTTTCTTGTAGTGTGGAACTACGAGTTGTTTCTTTTATATCATTTTCTTGGATAGTTTGATAGCTTCTTGGCAATGGCTGAGGCAGCCAATGAAGTTCTGGTTAATCCCTATCACATACATACAGGAGAGAATCCATCAGCAGTAATTGTCAAATTGCTATTGAAGGGACTGCTGGCAGAGAGCCATTTCTATGGTGCTGTCTATGAAAGGTAAATTGAAGATTGTTGATGGCACCCTGCCCAAACCTACAAAGACAGATAGGCATTTTGAAATCTGGTGTCAATGCAATGACATTGTTTCTACTTGACTGGTCAATTCGGTAGATCCTTCAATCTATGAAAGCATATTCTGGTTGTGTACAGCACGTGAAATATGGCTGGATCTTGACCATAGGTTTGGAACCGGAAATGCTTAACATTTATCCAACCTTCAAAAAGAGATTTATGCCACAAAACAAGGTACAATGTCTGTAACACGGTGTTTTACAAAATTGGAGAGTTTGTGGGGTCAATTGTCAATTTTAAAACCCACTACACCCTGCACTTATGCTGCCCTGTCCATATATAGGGAGCAGAATGAGACTGATCGTGTTATAAGGTTTTTGAAAGGTTTGAATGATGTTTTTAGTAATGTGAGATCTCAAGCCTTGATGGCCAAACCTATTCTAGACATTGGCACTGTTTTTAACATGGCCCTACAACATGAAAGTCAGCTCAATTATTCTGATGTGGGACTTGATAAGACCGTTGTGAGTGCACATACCACTGGTTTTGGGTTTGGTGTTCAAGAATCTGTTACTTTGGCTTCTCGAACTAGTTTACCATATGGCACAGGTGGAGGAAGAGGTTCAGGTAGAGGTTTTCTAGTAATAACAATAAGCCACAGTGTTCTTGTTATGGAAAAGAACGGCACACTATTGATAAATGCTATACGAAGTATGGATTTCCAAATGGTTCAAGGGGTAGAGGCAGGGGCCAGATTCAGGCTAATCATATGAGTTTGGATCAAGGATTCATTAACAGATGCAGAAAGTGATTCACAAGCTACATTTGATTCACAAAAATCTGAAGGTGTCCAGTCTAGTTCCAATACAATGACCAGATCTCTGTACAAACATATCATGAATATGTTGAGGCATGTGCAAATTGCAGATCATTCTAATGGTAATCAAGCAGTGGCCCTGAGTGCACATGCTCATTCCTCTGTTCCTGCATCAGGTACTATCTATGACTGGATAGTGGACTCAGGTGTCACTGATCATGTGATTTATTCTTTGTCTTTAATGGTTAATGCAGAACCTGTTGTTGGCCTTACTATCACATTACCTAATGGAGAACATACTTCAGTTACACACATAGAACATGTCAGAATCAATAAGGATCTAGTGTTAGATCATGTCTTATGGGTCTCACACTTTACTTACAATTTAATGTCTGTTAGAAGGTTACTACTGGTGATAGATACTCTTTGTTCTTTGGAGCTAATGGTTGTACTGTGCAATACACTCTCTTGAAGAGAATGATTGGTTCAATTGATTTATTATACATTCTAAAAGCTGATCCTACTATTGTTCTTTCTGCTCCACCATTAGCTTGTCAATCTTTATGGCACTACAGACTTGGGCATCCATCCAGCCAAAAACTACTCACTTTGCACAAATCTATTCCTGATATTCAATCTTGTTTAGATTATGATTGTCTTGTTTTCCCTTTACGTAAACAAAGGAGACACGGTTTTTCCCATAGTAGTTCTGTTTCTATTGATGTTTTTGATATTTTACATGTTGATATATGGGGTACAAATAGATTTTGTACTTACAATGGTAAATATTACATTTTGACTATTGTTGATGATCATTCTAGATTCCATTGGATTCACTTAATGAAAGCTTAATATGAAACTAGGACCCTGCTGCAATCTTTTTGCAATACTGTGTTTACTCAATTCAATAAACATGTAAAGAAAATTAGACCAGACAATGAACTTGAGTTTAAAATGGATGCTTTCTATGCACAAAAGGGCATAATACTTTACACTTCCTGTGTGCATACACCACAGCAAAATGATGTGGTGGAAAGGAAGCATCAACACTTGTTGAATGTTGCAAGGGCTCTTAGATTCCAATCTAGTTTTCCTATGTCTTTTGGGGGTTGTGTGTTAAAAATGCTGCCCCTTTATTGAAATAACAAACACCGTATTTTTTATTATATAGCAAGCAACTCAACTACACAAATTTTAAAGTTTTTGCCTGTTTGGACTATGCCTGTACAATCTCCCCAGGCAGAGGCATGTTTGACAGTAGAAGTAAGAGTAGTGCATATGTTGGAAATCCTCCACATACAAATGGTTACACCATACTTGACCTTCAAACCAGGGAGTTTCTAACCTCTAAAGATGTGATTTTTCATGAAAATTTCTGTCCTTTCTTGACCAATGATTGTAGCACTGATAATAACTATGTTTTGCCCATTCCTAGTTTTCAAAATGTCAATTCTAACATGCTTCATATAAATCATGTGCATGAAGATCTACACAACAATGATGGAGATGCAGAACATGAGGATGCACCTTTGCACATTGGTGATGCAGGTGATGCGGATTATGATGCATCCCAAGATTTACCACATCCTTCTCCCAACAGTTGAGAAGGTCCCCAAGGGGAAGGAAAGTACCTGCACACTTGCAGGATTATCAAACCATTATAGGTTCTAGTACCACTCCACCTCATACACTGGACAAAGTTTTATCCTATGACAATCTATCAGACTCTTACAAGGCATTCACCTGCAATTTATCTGCTGATCAATAACCTAAGAATTATGCAGCAGCTGCCACATATGCAAATTGGTAAAAGGCTATGAAAGAAGAGCTAGAGGCTCTCCACAAAACAATGTTCCACTACCTAAAGGAAAAAGGCCAATAGGTTGTAAGTGGTTGTACATAATCAAAAGGAAAGCAAATGGCACAGTTGACAAATATAAGGCAAGGCTTGTAGCCAAAGGTTACACACAAACAGAAGGGGGTAGATTTTCTAGAAACCTTTTCACCTGTGGCAAAAATGTCAACTATCAGATTATTCCTTAGCTTGGCATCAATCAACAAGTGGCATTTACAACAAATGGATGTAAATACAGCCTTTCTTCATGGAGATTTAGAGGAAGAATTCTACATGAGACAACCACCAAGACTTTCTATTTTAGAGCAACAACCATGTATGCAAATTAACCAAGTCTTTATATGGTTTAAGGCAGGCTAGTAGGCAATGGAATGCAAAACGGACTGAAGCCCTCACAAAAGCAGGATACTTTCAATCAAAGCATGCTCACTGCTTGTTTACAAAAGGACAAGGTGACACCTTTATTGCTTTTCTTGTCTATGTTGATGACATAGTAGTAGCAAGCTCAAACCTACATGAAAGTCGGACACTTAAAGATATTTTGCATCAAGAATTCACCATCAAAGATTTAAGGCAACTAAAATACTTCTTAGGGTATGAAATTCCAAGATCACAATCTGGAATACTGATGAATCAAAGAAAATACTGCTTAGATGTTCTACAAGAATTTGGTTATCTAACGGAAAAACCCTCCAATATTCCTATGAATCCAAGGACAAAATTAGAAGTAGCAGATTCCCCATTCCTAGCCAACAACAAATATTAAAGAAGTTTAGTTTGTAAACTCTTGTATCTAAGTAACACCAGACCAGACATTGCATTCCCTATTCAACAACTAAGTCAGTTCCTAGATGCTCCAACAGAAAATCAGTTGGATGATGCTCATAAATTGTTAAGATTCTTTAAAACAGCACCAGGACAAGGCATGTTCTTTCCATCAACTGGTGCACCTATACTAAAATCATTTCGTGATTCAAATTGGGCAGGTTGTACTGAGACTAGAAGGTCAATCAGTGGATATACAGTCTTTCTTGGTGATTCTCTTATTTCTAGGAAAAGTAAAAGAGCACACCACTGTCAGCAGAAGTAGTTCAGAAGCAGAATATAGAGCTATGGCTCTCACAGCTTGTGAAATTCAATGGCTTCTTCTTTACCTACTTACAGACTTCCAAGTGCAACATCCACAAGCAGTACCTTTATTCTCTGACCACAAAAGTGCTACATACATTGTGGAATACCTTGTTTTCCATGAGAGAACAAAGCACATTGAGATTGATTGCCATTTTTTGAGAGAAAAATAACAACAGAAAATCTTGATCCCTATGCCAGTCGGAATTGAAGATAATCTAGCTGATCTTTTAACTAAAGTTGTGGAGAAAGCTATATTCACTAGATTATGGCCTAGATATCCTACTCAAAACATATTTGCAGCTCAGATTATGACATTATCAAGGTTGTTTCCATGATATATTTACAGCTAACTACAGCATGAGGGGGGTGTTGAGGATTATGAAATGATCAAGGCTGTTTCACATTCAATGTGTTCTAAGTCATATGATAGAGAGTTCTCTCGGGCATTTCATCGAACACTTGTAAGGAGAAGCGGTTTAGTTTGTTAGAAGTTAATTAAGTTGTTGTAACTGACTAAACTGACAATTAGGTGCTTAGAGAACTTGTATATAAGTTCAATTGTCGTATGGAACAACTCAATTGTACAATTTCCATCTAGATCAATAAAATAGATTTTTCCCGCCTTTTCTGTATTTTAAACTTCTTCTTCTTCTTCATAGTGTTTGGTTCTTATGTTTTTCGGCAAATCTTTGATTTCAATTCCTTTTCCACCGTAAATATATTTGGATTCTTAAAATTAATGCTAACAAGTTTGTAATATAATGTGCCGTTATCGATCTCCGACACGTGTCTAAAAATTCCTGCGGTCACTTGAGGATCACCAAATTAGATTTTGTCTTGGACTAAATTATAATTTGCGCGACAAAATCTCAAAATATATTATCTCAAAATAAAGATATAATCAGCGAAAGGTTTCTAAATTGGTGGGGATACAAAAAGAGATTTTATTATATTTTATGACATTCGAAAATTACAACAAAACACACACACACACACAAAAAAGTGCAATAAACTTTCGAGTGCGATATATGGAGACGAAATAGGATCACATGCAAAGAGACCTTTCTGAAACAAGGTCACCACACCCAATCAAGATTCCAGCCTGAATAAACCGTCGAAGGAATATTCCTCATATCTGATGGAACAATCAGCAAGATAAACCGCAGCCCCGACTCTAAAAGGGCATTCAGATCCAATAATCTCGATTGCAGCCTTTATGCAATCTGCACGTTCATCACCCGTAAGACGCTCATTGCACTTAGTGTAGACATAAACTGTGTTGCTATTCGGTGTACCATAAGTATTACCTTCCTTACAAGCCGTGCTTGCAAAGTCGGTGTTTTTAGTTAATTCAGGTGTAATTTTGAGAATGTTGGCCAAGTTTTCATTAAAGTCACTGCGATGATCATACTCATTAATATTGCAGACTGAAATAAGCTTGGTTTTGTTTAGGTCGCCCTTACAATCCAAACATTAACACAGCTAACAGGATGACGTGACAGTAGTGACAGTACTGAAAGCCACCGAATTAGCCACCTGCATCATGTATAGATAGATGATTTTTTCTTGCAGTTAAATAATTATTGATAATTTTATCCTGCAATGCATACACTTAAATAGTTTCACAATCTATTGTTATGTCCGCCTCCATCCTTCATCCGCCAAACTGGTCGCTCTCAAGTTTGTAATGAATTGCCATTACTACTCAATCAACATTGAAAATATCATTTTAAGTCATACAAAGATTACAAGGCAATGATCTAAAGTGACAAAAGTAGTTGGGGTCGGAAGAATTAGTTTTTTATTGATGAAGGCTGGAAAAATAATATTAGTATGAATTGGTCTTCTTGGCTTAATCATACTATAGCGTCTATTTCTTGTATTCCTTGGGTGTGCTTGCTTTACTTTGTTTCGTTTGGTTCTAAACTTGTTTCATTATTTAGCCCGATTTGGGTCTTTTTTAATTTAATTATTGTTGTTAAAAAAAGAAGGTAAAAATTTTTTATTTTTTTTTTGCAAGAAAAGGCTGTGTGTGTTTGAAATATTAATTATGGACCTACCATCGGATTAAACATTTGGGGAGATAGTAATTTAACTTAAATCAGAGCAGAAGATGATGACCTCAAACATTTTTGTGAGCATTACCTTCTCATTTTTGTAGACTACGTATTGCCATATATATATATATATATATATATATATATATATATATATATGCTATTGTGTAATGTTGTTGCCTCAGTCTTGTATATGATCACCCTTAAATTGTTAATTATATTACTTCCACCGGCATACATTTTTAGGAGAAATAGTCGTTAACAACAAGGCCGCACCTCTGAAATTTTGGGCACAAGGCGAGTCAACGGTCCACAAGAATATAGTCAATACAAAGTCTCACAACCCACTTCAACATCTCTGTTTATGTTGGACTATCATCTATCAATAGTCTTATATTATAACAATATTCGGAGATGTGTTTTCACCATTAATTATAGTGAATCTACGTCATTATCATAGGCCATATATCATTATCAATAATGGAAAAACATGTTAATAGTATGTCTGTCATTGTGATATAACCGGCGGTATGACAGTACCGTTTCCCATTCAAAATATCATTTTTAGTCATACTCCGACTATGTAAACTTTAGAAAAATACAAAGATCAATAAACAACAGTCTAACATTAAGAAAGACATTTTTAGTCATACTCTTGCTTTATAACTTTTGAAAAATATAAGGATCAGAATACAACTATTACAAAAGGTAAGTAGACCTGCACATGCTTCAACAATTGATTTCATCTTAATTTCAATATTTGATTGTGTATTGTGTAGAGACGTTTCTAACATACTACTAAAATACACGTGCGTTGAACGTGATGTGCATTTAATATATGATATTGTACACTAATCAAGCGAGCAATCATAAACAATTAATTAATTAATTTGTTTAAAAGAGTAAATAAAATCAATTCAAATGGAAAAAAGAAACATATCAAAACAAATGTAAATAATAATAATTAAACAAATCTAAAGCACTTAGTCCTTTCTTGTTTGATTTTTGTTAACCTAATTTTTCTCTTAATAGTTCCAATCGGCTCATCATCATGGATATAAATTGGGCTTGTGTGATCCTTTTTCATAACTAATTTGTGTGGAGGCAAGCCGTTTGGTGTCAAAGAATTGAGGAATTCTTCTTGATAATAGTCATTAGTTTCATTAGTAGCTTGGTCAAAGCTAGTGAAACAATAGTCTTCCCCTGGAAAGATCGATATCAATTTGTTATTTAGTTTAAAAAACATGTTCGTTTCTCGCTTCTAGTATTGCCCGATTTGTTATATATTCTGCTGAACATGCCTTCTCTTTTAAAGAAGGGAATATACAGTTCATAAAATGATTTTCTGAATGCTCATCGTCATTCTCATGATATTCCATGACCATCTCTTCAGGTAATTGTATATTTCCTTCAGAGTTTGTTACTTCTTCTCCACACCCAACCTTTAATAAGCATTCAATGAATTGTATATCTCCTCTTGCTCTCGTATTTTTTGTCAGTGACAGTTTCTTCATTATTGGCCATAAGTATGACTTCACCAAGCTTGCCTCTATTGTCTGTAGTATTGTGCGTTTCGGTAAAACATGAAGTACTTGCCTAAAATCACTTCCGAATACAATCACCTTACAACCAAATAAGATAGAATTCTTCATGATGTCCTTTAAGCTTCTCTCTAGTGTTTCAATTGCCCATTTTTTTGCCATTGGTGATTTATCCCATATGATTAGGCATGCTCTCCTTAGTAATTTAACATTTCCATATTGTTGTGATATATTGCACATGGTTCTTTCATGTTCATTAATTGGAATTTTATAATGCGAGTGAGCTGTTCGTCCACCAGGAAATATTCCAGCATCAGCTCCCGATGTAGTTGTCGTTATAGCTATCTTAGGTCTTATTCTTAGCTTTGCTGGCAATGTTCTAAATAAATATGTCCTTTTGTTCCACCAGGTCCATCGATAAAAAACACAGCACATTGTTCATTATCTACTTTATCAAGTATATTTTGATAAATACTTCTTTGGTCGGAATATAGTGACAGCTCTGTATTGTAATCCTCTTGAGGAATCACTATAGATAATTCACCACGAATTTCTCTAGGTAGAGTTTCTGTAATATTGTTTCCGTCTTCATTCACACTTGGCATATCATAACACGACAAATTATCACTCGTACTTGGCAAGTCAAAAAATGTGAAGTATTTACTTATGCTTTCTAGAAATGAACTTATGCACTGTAAAGTTTTGTCTATGATTAAAGTTGTTGAGGTTGTAGAGTGACGCGATACGTGCCCAGGAAATGGCTAAGGGATCAATGACGAACTAAGGGAAACCTAGACCTAGCGTCTCCGACCTAGGACTGATGCCAAGAATACACAATGCTTCGCTCGCAACGATGATTCGTTCTTGAAAGGGTGTGCCTTCTACGACAAAGAAGCCACTCACTCGCAAGTGATTTATTTAAGTCGACTCGACTTAAGAAAAGTTTTACTAAATCTCATTAATAATCTGTGTTGTTCATAATATTACAAGTAGAATGCCTTTATATAGGCTACAAAATAAAAGACTAACAAACTCCTAAGCAATGTGGGACAATTACATTGTAATTTTCGCCAACTTATTTCCTAGTGGGCCTAACTTGACTCTAATAAGCCCAAATGACTTTTATTTACTGGAAATAAACACTTAACCCAATATACTAACATATAGGCACATTTTCTCATGGGCTTTACTACCAACTAGGCCCAAAAGACCTTTATAAATAGACTAGTAAAAACAATTTAAAATAAAATCAAACAACTTACGTAACTAATTATTCAGGCCCAATAACACCAATAATGGTCTTCATATTCGCATTATGGTAGGTGCAATTCCTCAGGACGGACCACATCATTCCCTCCCGGTTCGAAAGATTCGTCCTCGAATCAATAGGACGTCATAAAAACGAGCTGCATCACCCATAAAACTTGCACTAAGCCAAAAGATCACCAAACGAACACCGGAATCAAATATGAGTCGAATAAATATATTCTTGTCAATGGCATGATTTGTTGCGGAGTCAGGCATCAAAATTGTATCAGCAACATTGTGGGACTTTGAGCTGAGCTTCATGTGGACTACCGCCCGTGAAGGAACAAGACAAGACTAATAGGAAATTGTAGTCAATGGGACGTCAACAATCTCAAAAAATGGATCATGATAAATATGCTCCGGTTTGCCACTACTATGATCTAGATCATGAGAAACCAAAGGCGATATAGAGGCTGCATTGGATGTATCGAACAGCCCGGTCTCCTCCACATGTGGATGATTCTCGTGTACCTACACAGAAGACAAAACACAGCTGTAACAAGAATTCAATAACATAGTATCCTCTTGTGCCTCAACCACAATCAACTATTTGCGTTCTTCCTCCAATATAGACACCTCTGACATCTCTATTTTCTCTTCCACAATATCACGTTCATTCACAAATTCAGGTTCCGCATGCTCAACATGACTGTCAACTTGACCGGCAATAAAAGGCTCATCAATGTGAACTATCTCGTCCACAACTAATGCCTCAGCATTCTCAACTACTTCTGCCACATGCGCACCCTCCTCATTTTTCAGCTCTGCCTCACTAGTACTAACAACCTCGTCGGTTTTCTCTGCAACTAATGCTTGGGCTTTCTTACGTTTAGCCCTCCGTGTGACCTCATCCACCAGAAAATTCTCCCAAAACAGTTCACTTTCCCGCATCCATCGCTCCGAACGCTCATCGATTTCCTTTTGTTTGTGCATCAACTCCCCAAGAGACCTACTCATCTCTGCAAACACTTTGCTAGTTTGATTATCATACTTCTTTTGACGCCGCTGCTCTTCCCTACTAATGCGTCTCTCATAGAGCTCAACTTGATACTTCTGCTCCTCCCTAAGTTCTTTACTACGAATGCGCCTCTCGTAATAATCAAAACAAGCCATATTTCTCATGATTCACTCGTGTTTCACTCAGTCATATATAGAGATCAACCATAAAATGAATCACAACAGTGAGCAAACCCTAAATATGATGCTGTCAGAATTTTTAGAATTTAAGCAGTGAGTATTCGTGCAGATTGTGAACAAAATATTACGCATCTTGTAAAACTCAAAAGATGAAAGTTTTAGAGAAGGTAGTTTTCTAGAGGATATCAAAATTTCAGACCTTTTGGGGTTATAAAAGTCGACCAAACAATCATTTTTCGGAAAAACTGGTACAATCTGTCAAACTTTTCCAGATTGATAGCAGTTACTTAAGGTTCCAATCGCGATAAAACTACAACGAATTTGGAAACACTCAAAAGAAAAATGTTGTATATCTGAGAATTTCCTATAAGGTCACAAATTTTCCGGAAATTCGGAATCGTATAACCCAGTTAAATCTAATTCGAACAACGACTTACGGTTGCAGAATTCCAGAGCAGACTATTCTGTGTTGAAGAGCTGTTTTAAATAGGATAGGATTCGAATTTCGAGATGAGGTCAAGAGTGACAACGTATCTGACAGTTTCATTTAGGTGTGGTTAAAATTTCAGATCATTTGGAGGTGTTTTTGATATTAAATGAACTGATACAAAAGAACAGGTTTCGGAAAATTAGGGTTCTTAAAAATCAAGACTACGGTTCTTGGAGAATGTTAAAGGTTTGAAGGAAATTTCTGGGTGGATGAAGATTTGAAGATGTTTGGGGTGTTCTAGGGGTTGGGGGGGCGAAATTTAGAAGAAATTAAAGAACAAATATTCTGGTTTTTTTTATAGAATCGATATAACAAGAAAAGAAACAACAAGAATATTTGATACCTTAGTCGCTGAGCTCGACGCGATACGTGTCCAGGAAATGGCTAAGGGATCAATGACTAGCTAAAGGGAACCTAGACCTAGCGTCTCCGACCTAGGACTGAGGCTAAGAATACACAACGCCTCGCTCGCGACGCTGATTCGTTCTTGAAAGGCAATGCATTCTACGACAAAGAAGCCACTCACTTGCAAGTGATTTGGTTAAGTCGACTCGACTTAAGAAAATTTTTACTAATTCTCAATAATAATCTGTATTTTTCATAATATTACAAGTACAATTTTTATAAAAGACTAACAAACTCCTAAGTAATGTGGGACAAATTACAAAGTAATTTTCGCCACCTTATTTCTTAGTGGGTCTAACTTGACACTAATAATCTCAAACGGCTTTTATTTGCTGAAAATAAACACTTAACCCAATATACTAACATATAGGCACATTTTTTCATGGGCCTTACTACCAACTAGGCCCTAAAGACCTTTATTAAATAGACTAGTAAAAACAATATAAAATAAAATCAAACAACTCAAGTAACTAATTATTCAGGCCCAATAACACCAATAATGGTCTTCATATTCGCATTATGGTAGGCCCATATCCTCGGGACAGACCACATCATAGAGTCACGCATGAAATCTTCTGACAATTGTTCCTAATATGTATCCCACAATTCTCGGACATTTGTTGGCTCACAGTAACTAAAAGAGTAGCAAACAATCTTCTTAATGATTACGGCATCTGAAAGGCGATGGCTTCATTCAAGCATTCTGAGATACTCTTATCCGATTCTAATAACCCTTTTTTTTTTTGCAGCTTCTTTAAAATTGTTATATTTATGGCTATTCACCGTCAATAAATCATCAAATGATGTTGGTCGTCTAACATAATTAAGTAGCAATTTGAGATAGTATCTTTCTCCTTTCTCCGGATTCGCACCATATATATGGCCTATCACATTTTTTGTTTCCTCTATTTCCAAATTTTTTGTGCGCTATTCTGTATGAAAAATTCTAGAATTTCATTATACAAACATGTTCTAGCCTTTTCATTGAAGCAATTAAGAGTGAAAAATTCCGTCGTCATCTTTTTAGAGGCAAATTCATTTTGAATGGGATCTTCAAGTTTTGATTGATGGTTGATGTCTCTTTCACCATATTGTTTCCAGATTTTCAATAGATATTGAGAGAGTTAATTTGTTTGTGTTATTGTTCATAAGTTTTCAGATTTCTGATTGCTATCGAGAGTATTTATTATTTTATGTTTCTAATAATAATATTGTAGTTACCGAAGAATTCATAAATTGCAGTCTTTATGCCAGGAATTTTGTAGTTTCAATCTTTTCAATTGCTAATTTGTATGCAAAATGCACGTGCTAAGTAATAGTAATTTGTTTCCATGGCATTTATTTTTGTTTTAATTTTTTTCACAATTTAATTAAATCAAAGATTTTTTTTAATATGTTGTTTTAATATTTTTATTTCGTATTTCTATTTTATTATTTTTTATATATTATGAATCAAGTATATTGTTTAATTTTTATATTTTTTTTATTTTGGTTGTTTAATTATTTAGTATTTATTGATTGTTTTTCGATTTTATGGTTATAGTTTAATTATCTTATGGTTATATTTTTAATTGATTTTGAATCAAGAACCTTCTTTGATTTTGTTTGGATTATTTTTTATATTTTATATTTGTAATCAAGATGCACGTTTATAGATTCTTTTTTATATTTTATATTTTATATTTTATATTTCATTTTTAACAATTTGATTTGATTAAATGAAATCATTTCGTTCTGATTTTTTTTGGATTCTTTTTTTTTTAATTTTATATTTTGTTTTTTACTATTTGATTAAATGAAGGATTTTTTATATGGGTTATTGTTCATAATGAGCAATCTGCGACTTAATTAGGCATTTAGGACACCAAAAAAAAAATCATTGATTATAAGGACAGAAATACATCTCTTGGACAAAATTAACCCTTTTATCATTTCCTTAAGCCATGGTTTCCCTCATCTTTATGCTATCTGCCTGCATTAGAGCCCAAAGAGATGAGAGAAAATTGATCTTCCGTTAAAATTTTCACTTGAGAATCAGTACTAGCTTGAAGTCCTCGAGGAATCAATTTGCATCTTTCGTTGAAGCATCAGCATTACCTTCAAAATTCAATGAACAAGAATTAGTCAGAAGAACTGACAATGGTGCTGGTAGCAGCAACGAGATGACTGCAAAGGGTCGGGAACAAGTGCAACAGTGAGCCCATTGTTCGTGAGGAGAAGAGAAAAAGGGATTATGACAGGCTTCATAATTATCCTGCTTGGGCCAAGTTAGCTCCTTTCTTTGGTTTATTTCGTTTTTCAAGAATTTCATTTTGTAATCTGGTAAATTAGGTTCCTGCAGGTGCTGTGTTTGATTTTTTGTTTTCTTCTTCTTTATTTTATTGATATCTTACATTTGTACATGGTATTTGAGGGGTCTAGGAAATGATTGCGAGTTAGAACAGGGGAAGTGGATTACTTTTAGCTAATTTCACATAATTTAGGATCACTGCTTATGGATACCATCTTGGAGATCTTGCTTTTGTTTGCTTTCTGCTGCATAATTTGGGGAGAGTGCCTCTGATAAATGCACCAAGGCTGCAATGGCTGATATCATGGGCTCACAAAGTAGCCTGCTAAAGTACAAAGATGCTGGTTTTAGAGGTTGAGCATTGCTCCTTCTTTGCAATTTGAAGTCACGGCTTATAGTATATTGAAGTCACAGCTTACCTTTAGTCTTTTTGTTACATATTGTTCTTAGCTACTAGTAATGCTCTGTGTTTTAGCTACAATTTGCTGTAGTCCATTGTTTTTTATTAGAGTTTGGGATTTGCGAAATATAAAAATAAAAAATAATTGTGTTGTCACTCCGTGTGTAGTGTCATTTATGGTGTTACTTCAAAGACTACAACTTGTTATTTATGTCATTTAAGTGTTCGTATCTTGTTCCCTGGCTCTAAGAGCACTCGTAGTAGAATCTGTAAATGATGTTAAATCTGTATTTTAAGGATAAAAAGAGTTCAGATCTATTAAAATTACAAATGCAGTAGCATCTGTTGGAAAGATCTGTAAACCACAGATTCTTAAAACATTTCGGTACATCTCCCGCAAAAGAAAAAAAGTCTCCAGATCCATCATACCCTCTCTCTCCCCTCTTTTCTCGTGATATTTCTCTCGGCACCTCCCCCCTCCCCTCTACCCCCTCTCCGTCTTCATCCGACTGTCTTCCTCTCCCCTCTATAGATTTATTCTGGGGAAAAAAAACCTTTGCTTGAAGAATCTAATCTCTTGTCCCTATTTTAATTTTAATTGGTGGATTAGTTTCACAGGTATTTCTAATAAATTATGATTTTATCTTGAATTGTTATGTTTTGTTTTTGGAATTTGATACTTGTTTTTTTTTTTTCCTGAGTTGTCGTTTCATCTCCTGCTATCAATAATAAGGATTTGCTGACCTTTACATTCATCACCCTGTATTATCTCTTCAAAAATTGCACCGGAAAGCAGCTGCCATTGTTTTTTTTTTTTTTTTTTTTTTTTTTT